>NW_011626466.1:36340-135909 GCF_000204515.1 Acromyrmex echinatior
AAAACGCTACGAATTAATTCCAACACCTAATAGAATATAGGTAACATAAAAAAAGTACTAATTACACAATAGTTTTAGAAATAATGTATTTTTTTCCTTTAAGAAAACAGTTCGATCTGGTAGCAAAAATTCGGCAAATATTCCGAAAATATTCTTGCCCATAAAAACACTCAAAAATCTCTGCTATTCGGAATCGGCATTAAAACTATAGGTCTCATATGCTTATGGCAATTGAATAATCAGCATGCGCATCACAAGCATAGAGAAAGGTGTAACACAGGTCAGGTATAACGTGAGAGGAAGAAGAAGAAGAAAAGAAAGAAGGAGAAAACAGCGGAAATATTTAAAAGAGTCCCGTTAGCATATATCTCTAGATAGCACATATTTACTCACGTCGGCTGGAGAGGGGGAGGGGGGGCTTAGTAATTTTTTATTGCTTTACCAATAAGAATATTTTATTTTAAATTGGTCAATTAGTGACTTGAAGCGCTATCGGATACTTCTTAAATATCAATTTACATTACTTACCATGAATGTGATGATGAATTCCAGGTTTGTGAAGGCCATGACTAATTTTATGACCTCTGTGAAGCCTGCTACCCAATCCAGAATGATGGCCTAAAAGTCCACCAGCGTGATGTCCAATCAAAAGACTACTCAATGCATCTAATCCAAATGGGTCCTTTTGATGATGTCTAACAGTTCTCTTCAATTGCTGCTGCAGTAACCGCTGATTTTGAATTTCTTCTTTTCGCTTTCTTTTCTGCTCTTTTAGAGCCAAAATCCGTTCTCTCCTCTCTTGACGAGCTTGAATATTATCCGGAATTTGTTGCCCCTGCTCCCTTGTAGTTTTTATAAATGTGCCAACAGCTTGTAAAGTTGAGACAGGGATCTGTAAATAATTTTGTTCATTATGGAAAATAATTAAATACATTTTAAATATACATAAGTGTAAGAAATTTTACATATACGACCTGAACAATACTGTCAATTCTCTGTTTGTTCCCTGGCGAAATAGTTTGAACGGCTGAAGCGGTTTGTCTAATCGCTGTGATTGGAATCTGTAAGATAAAAATTCTATAATTTTTAAAACAAAATTAATTTATTAACAACAAATATTCCTTTCTTTCTTCATTTTTAAAGTTTATCAGAATGCTTTTAAAATAAAGAGATTTTGATATTTTACTATTTAATGATTGATATAATAATTGATTGTATAATAATTGATTAATTGAGAAATCGATATATATATTTCTTGAATAGAAAAGCCTTACTATAGCGCTTACATTGAAGATACTGTCTATCAGCTGACCACTTTGTGCTGGTAAATTTTGGCGTCGCACTCTGCTCTTTGACATGCCCTGAAATACATGCAAAACGTTAATCGTTCTTACGTGACAACGTGAAAATATTTCTGATAAGTTATTCTTCGAGTTTCTGTTTATAAAGTACAACTATGTAGCAGACTGCAAGAAATTTCTTCCATGAGATATTATGTGTGATAAGTACAACCCACGCTTAAACCCATCAGAGTGCTTATAGATAGATCGCTACACGTACTAATGCGGGTCCACAATATTTATCGCAACTTTCACTTTTTACAAATTAAGAAAATATTGAATAATCTTCATCAATTATTGGAAAGATTAATTCACGCTACCGCGATCCTTCTCACTCAATCTTAAGAGTGAAATAAATTTTATAATAATCTCTATTAAAGAACTACACAAAAAACCTTTTTGTAAAGCGACATTTTAGCTTTAAATTTTGAAAATAAGTAAAAATTCAAAAAATAATTAAAATAAGACTATAATATAATATAATAGCATTAGTTCACAAGATTTTTGCAAAAGCGTATAAAGACTGTTTCTGAGATAATTTTGACGTTGAGCCATCAAAATATTTGTCATCGAACTATTCCATTAAATCCGATTTTTAAGAGTATATAAAAAAGACATTTATTTCTGACATATAACGCAGTTTTATTAAAATTAGAAAATAAATTAGAAATGCTGAGTGTTTAATTTATATTTTTTATGTAACTTTATGTAACTTTAAATTGATTTTACGTGTTAGAGTTCAGCAATAATCACTTAGCATGTTTTTATCACACTACTCTTCATGCGCGCGCATACACACACACACACACACACACACACACACACACACACACACACATACACATACACACACATATTTTTTAATTATTATAATATATCAAATCTTAATGAAAACGATCGCCTTGCTTATCAGAAGTGCTACATCTTAAAAATTGACATACTACATTTTAAATATTCGATCATATGGAATTTTTCTGGTGACGGTTTTGAATTCAGCGTCCCAAAATACTTTTACAAACGTTATTTTCTTTCTTTGTATTATATAAAAATTGTTAAAATTTGTAAATTAGTATAATATAATATCAGAAACAATAATTCTTAAAATAGTAAAAATGATATTAGCATTTTAATGATTATTGAAGCATTATTACATCGAGAATTAAAATTACATTTGTAAAATTTAGAGTCAGAGATATAAAAAAAGATATAATTAAGCTTGTCATCTCTAATCTTTCAAACTGCATGACTTAAATTTAAAACTTTTGGAATGTTAATTTTCTTTTCCTTTATTTATAGAATTTTTAATTAAAACAACTTACCCCATGCATGTTGCTTAATAGAAGAAGAAAGGTCAGAAAGTTGTAGCACCAAAACATCTTTTCGAAGTAGATTGCGTGTAAGGCTGGCTTCTACGAGTTTTAACTCAAGTCGACACAGGTACGATTGAATCATGGATCTGCTTCGTCGATCTATAAGGGTTGCCGCTAGATCCCACACAAATCGTCGACCAATCCGGCTTAAGGATTTGCAGATTCGCATTGGTTTCTTTGGACGAAGAAGGTGCTTTCTACTTACTGCAATCATGTCACATCAGTTGCGAGCTCTGGATCCTCTTTCACACTGACCAATCATTCGAATAAATTATCCGCTCCTTTCTTTTATCTCTCACTTACGAAATTTAGACGTGGGTTAAGTGCCAAAAATGATTGTGTAAGTCGACATATACCGGAAATATAAAATGAATGTTAACCTATGATGAAATCGCCCGCAGAGTTAGAGCATAATTTCGGCTATTCAACGTTGTAATTTAAGGAACAGATTAATTTAAAAAGTATCTTGAAATGATGAAATCGAAAATAGTAGGAACTATGTCATCATTATTACTTTAGCACATTTATAAAGGATTCATTTGATTTAAACGATAATGTAACAAAGAAATGAAGAAATATTAAGTGTGCATTTTATCTACGTATTATTATATATCTAATAAATGCATTTACAACTATGCAATGAATTTTAATGAATGGAGATATAACTATTTTTTTGCTTAAATCTATTTCTTCTATTTAAAAATTGAGCTATTGTATAAAATATTCAACAAAATGCAAATATGTTATTAAAAATATAAATATCATTATTAGAAATTTTCAAACAAAATCTTTAGCTAAATTATAGATCAGCTTGTTAAATGGATTACTATGTTGTATTCAATTTGAAACTTTTTGATTTTGAGATGTTTATTTTATTTATTCAATTCTTCTTCGTGATGTTATCTTTGTTGCTTTTAAAAAGCGTTTGGGTTGTCTTGTAGGAAACCGCCTACTTGATTCCCAAGATTCTTTTGAAACTCCTTTACAGTTATGTCTGATTGCTGAAAGATCAAATAATTTATTGTAATACCATTATTAAACAACAATTCAATATACATATAGTAAATATATTTAAAGAAAAATTAGCAAAAATAAGAGAATATAATAAAAACTTACATTCAGAGCCTCCTGCCATTCGATATTGAAAAGTCTCACTAAACCACGCAAATTTCTTCTAATCAAATTTTGCAGATTGGTTGGTGTGAGTCTGAAAGGTGCTTGTGTGGTCGAGGTCGTCGTTGTCGTCGTTGTGTTAACGCCTACCATGTCGCTGGACGTATTATTCTGTTTATTCATTGGTGCAACTGTTGTTGTATTGGCGATTGTCAATGAATGATGACTTTTGACTAATTTGTTTAATCGCCGATCGCGTATCGTTAAACGTCTGAAATAAAATGTCATTAATCGACCAAAGAGAAACTTCCACTTTCTCTTTCAGCTTAAAGCTCGATGGAAAAAAAATGTTTCTTCTTCCAATAAGAAAAAATCGAATTAATCTCTTTAGACCCTGTTTACATTGTAATGTATATCAAATTTAAATATATATATATTATCCGCTGAAATTATTTAATCTACATCTGAGAGATTTGATGTACATAATAATAATAATGTATATGTCGGAAAAATAGTCAAATTTTGAAACACATTAATTTTTTTGAATTATTTATTAAAGTACGAATGAATTAAATTTTATGAAATAATTTTTTTAACATATTTCCAATAAAATCAAATCTCAAAGGAGTTAACATTTGTTGAAAATATTTGTATTTGGAATATTCTATAGATATTTCAATAAATTGACAGATAATTGTAACTATGTCTACTATTATAGAATTTTATCATATACATAATAAAAAATAGTAATATTCTCTCCTCCTCTCTCGAATATATAATATTTAAAAAAAGATATATACATATATATGTATATAATATTGAAAAAGCTTTTTTTTAAATGTTACATATTTTTTTACATAAAAAAACTTTTTTTTAAGAGAAGCCGAATTGGTAAAATATTAATATTACTAATTTATTCTTTTTTAAATATTATGTCATGTTCGAGAAACATTACTATCAAAACGTATTAAAATTCGTACCTCGAAAGCAAGCCTCGCCAAGGTCCAAAAGAATCCGGGCCGCTGCTTACGAACTTGCCTGACAACCCTTTTTGTCTCTTCAGAGATGTTCATTTCCGCAATGATTTCGTCTTCAATGGTGTTCTTCATCTCGATGTCATTCTTGTCGGTATCTTCGGATAATACTTTGTCTAGCAAGTTCATTTTCTTCATTATTTCTTCGTCAATTTCTCGAATCTTTTTACGCTCCAATCGTGCAGCGTTTTCCTTTTTTTCATTTCTAACAAATTGAGAATCATACAGTCTGTAGATTTCTTCTAACATCTCATATTCTGACATGAATCTTGCTATATTTTTCTTCACGTTGTCTTCAGAGTAGCGATCTTTAATAAGTGTCCCAGGTTGCATCAAATTATGCTTAGGATGGTAAACGTTGTATTGTGGACGTTTTGGAACATTGGACCGGAATTGTTCTTCCGAAGGAACTGATTCTGGCTGTATTGATCGAAATTGATAATGCGCAGGATCATTGATTTTGTAAGAGTCTGATTTTTCGGCTCTGCTACAAAATGAACTGATCAAATAAAGAAACAAGCAGTTGGCTGCAAAGGAATTGATTGATGACATATACATCTGCAAAAAAAATATTTACAGAATTAAGAATATGTGTCATAGAAGATTAATAAAAAAACACATTTTTAAAATAACTAAGGTATATTTAAATTTGTAAAAAGAAACCTTTAAAAGAATATGTGGAAATTTATTAAAATATCTTTAAGAATAGATAATAGTTGTATTATTCAATGACATTGAATAATATAATAATATAATATCTTTTGAACTTTAATACACTATAAAAAAATAAGATATTACGTATAAGTATTATGTATATTACGTATAAAGAATGTCTCATAACACAATAGTTCATAAAATTACATTTCATAGGGCCAAAGAAATATCATGCAGTGAGAGTTGAACGATGACTGCACGAAAAAGATTTAGCAATTATTACGTAAGTCGACTGTCATCATTTAGTGAAATAAGGAAAGTATTTGTCAAAATAAAACCGCAACAGAAAAATTGCCGATTGCAGTTTGAGGAACAAAACACGTAGATATTATGATCCATCACTTAGTAAATTAATTACATATTGCGATATTTTTTGAAGAGGCATAATTCGATTTAAAAAAAATTAAAAATTTTTTTTATTTCTAAATAAGGATTTTATTTGATTTTCACACTTTATTAAATAACTTATTAAATTAAAATAATCTATGCCTTTAAGCAATAAGTATATATTTGTTGACTTACATTGACAGCAACTTACATTGATAGCTTTTAAATCCAGATACACGTTCTAAAACATTTCTTCTCTTTAAGCCCACATACATTTCTTCAAAAATTATTCAATCACTTAGCGTGCTATCTTCTTCAACACTTATAAACACACTGTTTTATAATGCATCTTGAAGCGATATTAATTTCAAATCTTTACGCAAGAGAGTCTTGATTCCGAAACCTTTTCCGCTGGGAAGTTTATGCGTCACTCATGGTTTGCGGTAACAAAACGGCAGTTTCTATCGTTCCTTCACGCACGATCGTTCGGGAAATTGTTTCCCTTCGACCAAACACGGCGATTGCAGTGTATGACTGTTGCTCGATGGCCCACGTCACTGATCGAGTCTGACTATCGGCCAATGCCAGCGATTCGTTCCCGGTCATTCGAAGATTTCGACTATCCATTTCGATCTCTTCACAGTACGTGACGCGAACGTGTAACGCGTGAATTAGTGGTATAAACTTAATCGTGCATGTTACAAAATAACAGAGTCTAATGAATAACTGATGTTCCAAAATTTGAACTCCTTGCGTTTCACTTTATAGAATTATAGACGACGCTTTAACAGTAAGAAGTTGCTAAATATAAAATATTTGCAAACTATTATAGCTAGTTAATTATTTTAGATAACTAATATTCCGGTTCACTCAGAAGAAAATTTCTTGCGAGTCATACAATTACATAATGTTTAATATTAGTGATTATTGAATAATATTAGTCAAGAGTTTTTTAGTGACTGATTACGTCGCGGTAATTTCTGAGTTGATCGTACTGTAGCAGCCTGAACTGCACATGCCATGCACAAGCCCACGTAAAGTCGTAAGACTTTCTACTTCCATGAAGTATAATATATCGAGCGAAGATTTCTATCGATTGCGAAAATGCGGGCATACGTGAAACGATTTAAGTGGAGCACTTGAATCGTGCTTAAATGGACATCTACAATCGAGTTTTAACAAACTCCGCACTAGTTTTAGATGCAAATTTCACCTCCTTTGCATTATATATGATATTCTACGAAAAAACAAAGTATAGAAACTAAAAAACACAGTTTTTATCAAAAAAAATGGCAAAATTTTAAAATTAATGGTATTTCACAATAATCTTAATTTTCCATAATCTTAATTTTTTACTAATATTCTAAGCTATAATATCAAACTTTTACCAATATTCTAAGTTATATATAATAAAAGTAAGTTATAATAAAAATATCAAACTTTAAACTATAATATTATTAAACTTTATCAAACAAAAACTTTTATTAAAATAAAATTTATCAAAAAATTATAAAATTAAGAAAATTAACCAAAAAAATATAATTTTGTTTTTATCTTCGTGAAGCTTATTTACAAAAAATGAGTCTAAAGTTATTTATATATAAACACTTTTATCAATGAAAAAACCATTGCAAATTTATTATAAAATTTGTAATTAAAATTAAAATTGTTACAGAATATTCTATTAACACTGATTCGATCAGTTTTTTTTGTCATCAACTTCCATTTTTTTTTAGCACATGTTTAATTCATAAAATTAAATATATTTATTTTTTATCACAGTTACACAACAATAAGACACTAATTTTCACGATAAATGATTATTGGCCTCGGCATCCTTTCCGGAGATCAGCAACCGCGGTACTTAACCGTCCTTGCCTTCGAAAATCTGCCTGAGGTTCAGATCCACGTGGACTACAGTGCGAAACGACTTCCATCTTTCACTTTCACTCTTCGTAATCACATACGTAATCGGTTCCGTTATATGCGCCAGTATACTTTTTTTGTAATAGTATGAATTTAGGTAAAGATCATAGCAATCATTGTCATGACAATAACTTTTTTTTTTTATGACTTCTTCTATAAGGATTAATTATCAAAATTATTGAATAATTTAACGTTATGTCAAATATCTTGAGATAAAAAAAAATATATTTATCAAATTAGTTAAAACATTTAAAAAAAATTATTAAGCTCTTTTAGCAAAATACGCAAATAAAAAATAGCACACGCCTTACAATCACAGCAATTTTATATTTAATCCGGTTTCGTTGGAATGTCAAATTTTCGTAACACGCTCTGACTACTAAGGTCACTTACTGTTAATTACGTTGTTGTGAAAGGTATACGTACAAAAGACAAATTTGTTTACGTTGAAAAGTAATTGAAAAGTTAGTTTGCTATTTAAATTATTATATAAAAATTTAATGATACTAATGAATTCTTGTATAAAATTTTCTTTTGCATAGCATAGAGGAAAAATATTGCAAGAGTCGCGAAAACAATGTTACTTACATTTAACAATTAATAAAATATACCGTTCAATGTAATAAGAAAATAGTAGTATTGTATTTACCATCATCTTATCTTGCAAATTTATTCAATGTGACACAAAATTTAGTTTGAAAACATATAGACATAAAGTTTGATGTGGTTCATATATGTACGTAAAATACACTTTTTTTGTATTCGCTTATATACTTGTCTTATATAAGATGTCAATATCGACTTATCTGGTGTCTATGTATGTCAATACTTATCTATCGCTTTACATGTTTATGCACGTTTCTACTTCTCGTATTTACTGTCTACATTTAGAGCAATTTTGGTCTAACGTAAAATAAGACAAAGCGAACATTGGATAAGCAATTGTTCGCTGTTGAATTATTTCTATTTCCTTGTTATATACTTAATAATTAAATAATTATTTATAATATAAAAACATTTTCTTAAGAATCCTTATTATATATTGAGTTCTTATTGTATATTGAGTGTTGTTTCAAAATCACAACACAAAATTATAAATTTAAAATTAGATAAGGGTAAAGAGTAGCGAGCCACTGACCGTAGCGGAAGAAAATAACCTCGGAAGATAAATATCGCAGCTATAATTGTAACTACTGATTACACGCACGCGAGATGTGCGAAGGTATCGTTATATATCTTGATGAATTGCTACATTGTAAGTCACGGTTACATGTAAGCTGCGCCTACATGGTAAAGACCTCTCTACAAAGACAAGGCTTTGACCGAACGTTCGTTATAACTATGGCTTACAATTGTATTATATTAAAGATTGTAATTATAATAGACAACAGGATTTTAAAAAATGTTTTACATAATACAAGATATAAATGTAATTACATTTAAAAAAAGATTTTAATTGAAATTTGAAATTGAAACAATTGTATCTTAAAAAATATTTAGTCTTCTATAAAGATGATAAGTAATTTTATCAATTTTAGAATTAACTTTAACTCAATCAATTTTAAATGACTTTATTTATGAATTAAAAAAAAAATTCATTAATTTTTTATTTGTAAATTTTTCACTCTGAATCTTTACTTTATATACATGTGTACTATAAAAAAATATCTTGAATTCTAATTTAAAAGTCACATATACTTCAGTATTTAGTGCAAAAATAAAATATAAGCAAACATCATTTATCGTTAACATAACTGTTAGTTATAACTTCCCATTCAACAATATAGAGGAAAATCATCGATACTGACATATCATTTTGTTTTTAGACAATATTTTTTAAACAAAAGGTAAAAATAAAAGTTTAGAAATATAAGTACAAACTAAAAAATGTCTTCCATTACATAGTAAAAGCAGTTTTTATAATATTATTGTTTTAATTTTGTAGTAATTAATTTTTTCATAAGATAAACAAAAATGAGCGTTTGACAAAATGGGCTCCAAAACTGACACAATGGACAGTAATGCTACATATTCCTATTTTTTTTTTTTTTTATCAAAATTATCTGTATAAAAGATCTACAAGTGAATGTATAAAATATTCCAGAATCTTTTCTTCACTTCTTTATAAAGCATTTTTATTGGATTATATGCATATTTACTTCATGTTATTCTGCAAGTTGCAAATATGTATGCGATAGTTTTTCAAGAATTTTTATATGCACGATTGTTTTCAGCTTCAATAGAGCTATTTGACAAAGCAACATTATAAAAATTAAGTTAACTCATGATCTGTTTTATAGACAAGTTTACGCATCTCAATTTTAAATCTAAAATTGTATAATTAAAAAACTAAAAGAAAAAACAATATAAGTGAAACTAATTTAGAAAATTACAAGCATTTAAAATGACGTAATATTATCAATAATATAGTCACTATTATATGAACTAAGCAATTTGCAAAAGAAAATCGTAAGAATTTTATTTTCGCATTCGTAAAATTTGTTTTTAGCTGATTTAGCTGATATAGAAACAAACCACAAATACCTACACGAATTATGAGTTTTTACTTTCTTAATTAGTTAAAGATCATGATTTTATTAGTATTAATAAAGTGCAATAATTAGTTCCTGAGAAAGAAGGGGGTGTCACTTTAGGAAACCTATGTCAGTATCAGTGACTTTCTTCTACTATTATATAATATAGCATATATGTTATATTGTAATTGTAATGTTATATTACAGTTATATTGTTGAGTGGCAAATTATGATTAACAATTATGTTAATGTTATTTGTTGGAATATATTAATATAAGTAGAAAAATAAGCTGGTAAGTGAGAAACATACAAATAAGAGAAAGAATTGTATATTCAGTTGAAGCGGGTCTTAACATAATAATGTACATAAGGTAGAGAATGGGACTTTTTCATCCATTTTTCGAGATAATGTTTATGTTTCTGAACAGCACATATTAATTATTTAAAGGCTATGCTTGTACTTTCAAGGAGTAATCGCGATTGTATAATTATGTAATTATAAGCATGCACGACAATGCAAAGAAATATTGTTTGCTGTAAATTTTCGTATTACTTTTTAAAGTTGAAACTGAACAGTCCTGCTCTATCCTTATACGTAAAGTTTTAAATATACTTTGAGTTTTATACCGCGCGCCAATTCGGTTAATTGAACTTGGAATGTCCGAATCACATAAATGTATTGAAGTAGAAAGAATACTTAATCATCAATCTAATAATGATACTAATGAATGCATATAATACAATATATGTAATACATACTTATATGTATAATATATAGTTAAATCTACCTTACCTTCCTATTGGGCAGATATTTTTGTTAAGAGATTATTTCTTTTGTGCTATATTATTATTTTAATTGTATCACTGATATATGATTGTATGATATGATTGTATCACGGGTTCTTTCGCATTATCTATCGCGTTGATATATATAAGCACAGTAAATGAACTGAAAACAAGTGCATCTTGCAGGACGGCAGAGCTAGCACTAACGAGAGATGATTTCTCTCCGTCTCACCATCTCGAATCGGCCTCGAAGGTCGTCAGCATTTTTACGATACTTCTTACGTATTCTCTGTATAAACAGAACAAGTTGACAAAATTCTTCTTAGCCGGTTCCGCTATTATGCGGACACAATACCGCAGAGACTTTTCGATACAAGAAATGATATGCGTTTTTAATGTCGTTATTTTGATAGATAATTGTCATGATTACGTAATTATAATACAATTAAATATTGTATCTGTAATTATTCAATTATTAATGTTTATTACTGTTTTTTAAATGTCTTTATAATATCGTAAATATAAATCAGCAATGCTTCATTGCTAAATTAAAAAATAATATTATTTTATAATAAAATAAATATTTATATTTATTTGTTTTATACTTTAATTTTGCTAAAATTATATTATAAGTACTATTTTTATTATTTAAAAAAGCATTTATGTATGAAAATGCAAAAAGAAATGAAGATTTTGGGAAATTCAGATTTGTGACTAATTTTATTTTTACTAGTTTGGTTTTTATTAGTTTAACACAGCATTTGCATGTGTGAAATATGTAATATATACGATTTTCGTATAGCACGTGTAAATCGATTATTTATTTAAATGGATGACTTGTTTAAATGCGTCATATTATTGTCGCTTGTATTATAGAATCCTTGACTATTTTTATCTTACGTTCCTCACAGTACGTGTCGCAATTTTTTCTCGAACTTTGCACATACGATTTATTTTTGCATAATGTTACACGTCTCTCATTAATTTTTCTTTTCAAAAGTATAATGCAACAGGCCACCGATCCTAGAATTACGTAAAATGTTTCTGCTTCCAATCTGATGTCGACACATACAATATAATGTGTAGGTATAAAGATCTAAAGCTAAATGATCATCAAATGCGAGCTTTCTTCTGATTTATTATTTTATTAATGAGTACTAATAATTAATTTTTTAATGCAACACAACATAATGAAATACAAGTAATATTTTAATTAACATTATATTCAGACTGTATCTTAAATAATGTTCACTAATCATATGCTATTCCTAATAAAAAAACTGATTGTAAGTCAAAAAGTTCTCTACAACATTTTGGAATTTCGCAATAATCGCAATAATCGCAATAATTAACAAGATATTAATTTCTAAAGATTGCCGAATAAACGGATGAAATCAATGCATAAAACAATTTTAAGATATCTTTTAATATTCTTTGTGAAATATATTGAAGGTGTTTTTATATAATTCTTAAAGATATCTTAAAATTGTCTTACACACATTCTACAATAAGTTCATTATTTAAGCTTTAAGTCTTAAGAAATTGATCAAAGTTGAATATGAGAAGAATAATCGACTATGATTGGTCAATTTATTATTTAATTATTGGTCGATTTAAGATTTAAGACTTAAGTAATTACTTATTGTAGAAGGCCTATATATTATGCGTTGATTTTAGATATTTTGCTTTGGATAACTAAAAAAAGGATATTGCAAAATGGTAGACTTTTCAACTCAGTTCTTTATCAGGAACAGCACTATATGATTAATGAGTTATTTAAGATATATCCTATATATAATTTAATCTAAAAAAATAAATTTTTTATTTTCTCGATAATAGATAGAGTGTTTATTATTTAACACATATGAGGAATTCACGTGTTGTAAAACGTTACATCTGCTTCAGGTGTCCTCATTATGTGAACGGCAAAATGTTACATGGTCGAGTTCTAGATATGACATCCTGACCACTTGGTCTTGTATAATACGCGCTGTTTTATCTAGATAATAAATCTTTAAGTAACATCACATGCAATACATGTTATTGACGCAAAAATTTTTATGCAATCTACTTATTGTGTAACAAACTAGTATTGATGAATAAGAAATTGTTATCTCATCGTACAATAACTTCCAGGTAACATATCATAAAATAAAAAGTCTGCATGATAATATTTTTTTATTTATGTGAATTACATATTATGGCAGTATTAATAAATAAAATTTATAACAAAAAAATTTTAAACAAAGTTTTAAGTTTTATATACAAAAAATTCTAAAGATCTTTTTACATTTGTTTACATAAGCTAAAGTAAATTAATTTTTTTAGATGTAAATTTATTTGATTGATGCTCTTTTTTTCTTTATTTTATTATATATTATATCACGCAAATTAATTAAAATTTGACTAAATTGTTCTTAAAGTAACATTATTATCTACATGTTTCTACACGTACATTATATAAATATCTATTTCATAATAATATACGCTTTCAATTGTTAAAAACGTATTTATCTCTGATTTACGACGCCAATTTTCGAGTCATTTTAAAAAATAATAAAGCAGGAAATATTATATATCTATATATAACAAGTGTAAAAATAATGAATATGAGGCAAAAATGTGGCGTCATAAATAACAATTATTTAATAACAACAGCGAAGAAATTTCTGCAAATATTACGGTTTTATCCCCGATAGGACATTCAAGAAATTATATGATGAAATACATAAAATTTGTAATCTGCAATTATTTACAAAAACTGATGTAGAAATCTTGATCTTTTTTTTAAATATTAATAATTGTTTGCTTAATTAATTTTGACATAGTATTATTAAAAGAATAACTATATGACGAATGTCTTAGTGGAATTACTAAATTAAATAAAAAGAAATTATCCAATAAAATTGAAAAAAATTATTTTAACTGTGTTTAAAAATATAATTGTGCTCATAAAAATGCATAATTATTCCTAAATCATAATGTAAAAATATTGCAACATAAAGTATTATACATTCAGTAAATTAAATTTGAAATTTTTAAATCAAACGGCTTTTGGGATGCATATGAACCAATCTTTCAAGAGTGTTCTTTACATATTTGGAAATAATTAGATAATATGTCTTGATCTGCTTCTTCAATATGCTGCCAGCTGTCTCATTCATTGTATTTTTGAAAAAAATTGAATTATAAAATATTTACATCACAAATTGAATTTGTTTAATTTTTAACAAGTATCATTTAGAAATTTTATTTTTACAAAACTATTGTTATAATATTATAAATTTTAACGCACTTATTGCGAAATTTGTTATTCATGCCATAATTATGCAATATTTTCACAATTTGTCTATCGAGGTATCTTAACTAAATCTAGGATCTAAGACCTTCTATGATCAAGAAAACTTTGGAATAGTTTTCACAAACTCTGATCAACAATATATCTATCTAAGAAACATGACCGGAAATTGTGGAACAATTTCTCAATAAGAAACGATGATCATTGAGCAATTAATTCGTAGCACTAATACGAAATAAAAATCGGTCTTTTTATTTGTGGTTATCCGATGGTAAACCCTTTATGGCAAAACTACCGATTTCCAGCAACGTCTGCGTCCGACGGGCTGAGTTCTGAAAAATATAAGATCATTAAAGACAACTGTATGGAGATTGATAGTTTTGTCTCTATAGAGAAATTGCTTCTGGTTTTTTATAGCAAATATAGCGAAGTGAATAAAGAGTGATTCAAACGTAAACCTAATCGATTAAGTTGTACTAGAAAAAATGTTACATCATAATAACGGAAAAGGAATATATAATTAAACTCGCGCGTCAGCGGAAAACAATCATTAAGGTTGTATATTTTATTAGTATGCGTTGCTTTAATAGTGATATATGTGCATTGTACTTACTAGAATTACGCTGTTGAGAACTTTGCTAACGTTAGTAATTAAAGTGAAGCCAGTGCCGAATGCACTTGAGGGTATTTCCAAGGACACCCTAGTTCTGTCAAACTCGGGTGTATCCTCCGTAGTAGTAATTCCTTTCTGCAAATACATATAGTCAGATTTTTCTGTTGTTTTATGCTATATCGTATTATTTATTAGAATAGAAATGATAGAGTATCACATGGAAAAATGTAGAAGTGAAAGTAAATTCTATTTGTAAAGATAATTAAGTTTTTTACGGTCGTTTTTATTTGGAATTCCAACGAATATAAAGAAAAAATAAACGTGAATTGTCAGTGCTATGATTTCATATATATTTATTGAATTTATAGTTTCATAATTAAGTTTAGATTCATAATTTTAAAATATTTGTTAAGATATAAATAAAATAAAATTTATAATTATACATACTTTATTTTATATATTTACAAAACTGTTTTTTACAGAAAAGTACTATATAGTGCGAATAATATTTTAAAAACCCCAACTAATAAAAAGTTTTAATTTAATTCTTTATTTTAATTACGAGATTAATATTCAATTAATAATTTAAAAAAACGTAGATTAAAAGATATCAAAATAAATGTATATAAATCCTAAAATATAATAAAGATATGAAGGAAGGGATACATTAGGAACTTCACGATACTCTAAAATTCACTTCATATAGTAGACAAAAATATTATATTATACGTTTTATTTGACATCAACATTATATCACACCATCTTTTATATTAATTTTTCTCTACGTATCAAGGAGCATTTGAATGTACTATTTACATCGCTTACACATAGCTAATACGAGTTTATCGCGCCCTTAAAGGCTACTCTTAAATTATTTACAACTTTCACGGTGACAAATCGATTGACGCCGCTAGTTCTTCTATAATTTATATTAGACATAGCGCAGTCCACACGATTCGGCCGGAAGTGTTGATTCATCAGGAGAAGAGTTTCCTGGAGAATTTTTTCTCTCTCTTTCCTTAATTTTTATTTGAATTCTTTAAATACGAATATTTTATGAAAGAGAAGGGCTTCTGAAGAGAGAAAGGAGGTTCTGCCAATTATCAGCCCAGCTAAAAACAGAAATTCACATTCCGTGTTATATGGAATACCAATGTATTCCACTGAAAGTGAAATCGCCCACATATTCCATCGAAAATCCATTGACTGTCCGTCCCATTTTCTCGTGGTATGTTTAACGTTCGTTTGTTGTCTGTCGCTTTTCTTTCTCCAAAGAGGTTTCTTCTCTCACGCAATGCTGCTCGTTGGTCCAGGTGTTAATGTTCGCAGTCAAACGTTCCCTTTCCGCATCCCGTGTTATCGCACCTGCCTTTAAGCCGCTTAATACGCCGCTTGTGGTGGTGTATAATCGTACTGTTTGTGTACAATACTTGTTTTAATGGCGCATATGATTTATCGGAAGGCTTCGTTCTCGTGAAGGCGCCTTCCAAGTTAAAAGGGATATATCTTGGCAATATCGATTAGTCGTATAGCCAAAGGTTTAATGAAGCGTATCGATGGGATTGGCAAAGCAAGTTTTTTATTTAATTATATTGCTTATATATAATGATAGCATTTCAAGGAACAGAGAAAGGTATCAAAGTAATAGTAGAATATAGAAATAGCATGCTTTTAATATTATAATAACTGTATTCAGAAAACAAAATAACTCAGTGAGCGCTCAGTGATTTAATGTGTGTGTGATTGGTTCTTACTTTTAATTCTTCGTTGGATCTAAGTGTAATAAAATTCAATCGTAATAAAAATTACTAAGCGCTCATTAAACTGCTTTGTCTGTTAAATGCAATTAAATTTAATTGCATATAAATTGCATATAAATTTAATTGTTATATAAAAACTGAAGCTTTATCACACAAAATTAGCAATTTTATTAAATGTATTATTTTTCTAATAAAATGAAAAATTAATAACTAAGATATATTAAAGAAAATAAGCAATAGTGACTAAATGAATGAATGAAGAAAATGCAAATGAATGAATAAATATATAAAAAAAAAGACTGATAAAAATAGTTAAAGATTCTTATATAGTATAGTGCTAATTAAAATATGAATATTTTAAAAAAGCATTTACTAAAAGCTTATTTGATTATGATATGGCACTGAATTATTATCAATGCAAATAGCGATAGCCTTACATGCAACGTCGCCATCAGTCACCCTCGTCCGAGTTTGTTAAGTGAAAAGTGTTCACCGATCAATTTCTAGGAAAAAAACTGTCACGTTATCCATATTTTTGAAGTAATACACGTATACCGCTTTCTTACGAAGACACATATTCCAGCAGAGACAGCGTTACGTATCACAGAATAGAACAGGCGACATGTAAAGGGACTCCAAAGTATAAAAAAGAAATAGTTCATAGAAATAAAAATAAAATTAACTCATTGTGACCCTACCCCTGCCAGGTTGGCGAAGGCTCCGAGATTGATCCCAGCGCCAGCGCTCGTACCGCCATTGCTTCCGCTATGAGAGTCGCTTCCGGAGCTCCCATCACTGCTACCGCCGCTTAAACTGCCTAAACCGCCGCTACCTTGGCTCAGACTCGACAAAGAACCTATCTTTTGAGTCAAGAGATTGCCAAGTATGGCCGATCCGGAAGCTCCTGCGCTACCACCTGCATGTCCTACATTTTATAGGCGAAATCATTAAAAATAAATGCTATCTTAAAAGTGTGATGTATACATATCAAAAGTTAAATATTAATTGCGCGAAACGTCTTACAAATAATTTCTTCTCACCAGAAATATGATCACAGGATTTTTCTTTTATTGGATTTAAAATTTTTTTACCCATATGTGAAAAATATCTGCTTAAAAACTGATGGAATAAACAAATTGGAAAGTATCTCACAATTTCACGCACCTGCACCATCAGTTCCATCCGAACCACCAGAAAGACCGCCAGAAAGCGAGCTTAATGGTGCGATTTTCGAGACCAAAGCCTTCGAGATGCCAGCCGAAGCTCCTGAGAATAATGTCGTCACGCTGTTTATGAGGGGTCCAATGCTGCCCGATGCAGCTTTAAATTTCTGAGACATTAATTTGTTGAGGAACTCTGATGTAGCCGAATGTTTATTGTCGATTCCAAAAATAACGTTTTCCGCTTTGTTAGTTTCATCAATAATTGAGAGCGCTTTTGTTTTTGAATCTATGAAGGAATCCACTTTCTACAAAAATATATACTTGTTAAAGAAATTAATAGTAACAATTTATTATTTGTATCTACATTACGTATGAAGATTTTTAAAGTAGTAATAATAAAAACAAGTGTTCAGAATTTAGAATAGATGTCAGATTTTTTTGTAATGTTAAAGTATGATAATAGATTAAAAAATTACATCATTTAATAATTAATATCAATTATAAAAATCAATATTAAGACTTTTTTAAGCTAGTTTTATAGCAAGCTATTTTTATAAACTTATATCTACTTTTTTGATAATTTTTTATATTAACATTTATTTTTTAATATACGTTTATTTTCAGAAAATCAAGTTGTAATTTACAAAGTTTTTATTAAAAATTTTTATTAATTATAATGTATTTATAATATTAATATCGTTATTAATAGTGCATTCCAATATTTACTGCCAATATTGAAAATTTATAGTTTACATTACATATAAGTATGTATACTATAGATTTCCAGTATTGGCACTATTGGAATGCAGTCTAATATATGAAGTATAAAACATTTTTCAATATTTAATTTAAATTCTTGAAATATTTCTTCAATTAAAAATAATGCAATCTATTGAATAGTTATAAAGATAATAAGAAATTAACGATAAAAATAATGGAATTTGTTTTACTATTACAGATAAAATTAGTTTTACTATTACAGATAAAAAAAGCAATAATCGTTATCGCGATAAAGTAACAAAAAGCGTTAGAAGTAACGCATTACTTCCTGAAGATACATTACATTTGAAGTACGATTTTAATTACATATTTATTTATATTAATTATTATGTCACAAGATGTATCTTCACAAGATGTTTTGACATGTAAATATATGTAAGAGCAGTAGAAATTTTTTTTTACAAAAAAATTAATTAATTATTCTTACGTCAAATACAAAATTAATGATGCCATTTGATACTCCAAGTCCGATGCCAATCTTTCTCTTATCCCTATCGCTCCTTTCGCCATCGGTCACATCATCAGCTTCGATTACGTAGACCTATGCAGACCGTAAAATTAAGCTACTTTTAGATTATTAATTAAAAGAGATAGTATGATGTAACAAATTCAAGCTAAAATTCATAATCAAGAGAAAAAAGAAATGATGATGAAACGCATTATTACAGGAAGAAGTTTCCTTCATTTAGGCTTTATCAAATGCGTTTTTATTTATTAGTCAAGTATTATTACGTATTTCAGTATATACTATTAAGATAACTTGTTTTATAAATATTTATATTACAATGTCTGGCAGAGAAAATGGAAAATTATTACAACGCATTTCGCGCAATATTTATGTAGTTTTCTAAATTGTAATTTCGTATGTGCATGCAACCCCATTATGCAATGCTGCTTTCGTTCTAGACTCGAGGTCGATCTGTGTTGCGGATAATCCTCAAGAATCATATTGCGATTACATTAATGCGTGATCACGAATTGCGATAACGATGATGATGTACAACATTACATATTCGTTAATCGATGCACGTGGCACGTTTCAAAGAATTTCGTTACAAGCGTTCATCCGTCTCTAGCGTGTTCAAACTCGTACAAGTAGCGCCGACTACTTTCACTCTCGACTCGTTCTCCGGGATCATGTTTCTCACTTTTTCGTATATCTCTTGTCCTCTCTCTCTTTTCTCTCTTTTTCTCTCATTTCTGTATCACTTACAACGGATTTAGCTAACGTAATGCTTTCAGTTATGTTATGAGATAACTTCCTTTAGTCTTCATTTTAACTCTTTCTACAACGACGAATGATCTTTTTTCTTATGAAGCTCATATTTACTCAACCAATTTTTTATTAAATATTAAAATATAAATAATATGTAAATATGAAGATAAGAACAAATTAAATATAAACGTATAAATATACAGTTCTCTGTTCCAAAATTAAATATAGTTTCTTGTTATAAAAAAAAAGAAAGCCGTGGCATAAAATGAAAAGTATACTTTCCCCTGAATTAATCTATAAAATAAATATTCATATAAGCTATAAGATTTGGTACTGACCCAAATACTTTTCCTATCGATTGCATACTTCGTAATCAATTAAAATGACATTATCGAATAGACAATTTTTTCAAGGTTTACTTTTACTCTCGTTGCTAAAAGTTAAACTTGTTTTTTTGTTTCTCCAGTAATATGTTTCATTCTACATCAAGTGAAGGTATGCACAGCGTATTTAATCGATGCGTTACGCTTATAGAAAGGAAAAGAAGGACGCAACATCACAACCGTCAAATTCTCGTCCATTTAATTTCGGAAAGTACGTCACTCATATTGATAGTTTAATTATGTTTTTCGTGTCTTGACTTCTTAAAAATCACTAAGAAAATACTGTAGCATCGTAAAACTCCACTTTCGACATAAGAGATCGACAATAGCTTTCTGCAAGTACTTCAGCATTCAAATCGCCTCAATAGCGATCGCAGCTTTCCTTCTATTTCATTCTTTTACTTTCTAAATAAGATTTGAAGTACAATTCGTCCTTTTGATATCTTTCCTGATATACACACGACTAGAAATTAGAGAACATTTAATATCTTAATATGTAACATTTTGGTCGTTTCAGTATTTTAAATGAGACACTGAGAAAAATTTCTGATTGAAAATGAACGAATCAGAAGATTCTAATCACATCAGAAATCTGATTATCTCAATTAAAATTATAATAGATTTAATCAGAAAATTCTGATTTGTTCATTTTCAATCAAAATTTCAATTAACATAATCTTTGAAAATTTTTTTTCTAGTGAAAGACTAACATAAGTAACTTACTTCGTTCAGCGGATTGAGATCTTCTTCCGCATCTTTTTTATCAATAGGATTGCAATTGACAATGGTGATGATCAGAAATAATCCACAGAATGCACATAACATCCGCATTGTGTCTTCTTCACTTGGTAGATTGGTTGCAATTTAATCTGCATGAATAAAAAAAGCTGTCTGACAAGGCGGCAGGATTCCCGGTAGTACACGTAATAAAATCGAAAGTAAATCTTGACTGTTCAAGTGAAAGGGTGTCTGAGCGAGCTTGGAAGCATTTAAACATTGATTTTTAGCTAGATTTTTGTAACTACTTATCAATTAATTACTGATAACATTTCTATGAAATGAAGAAAATAAAATGCGGACAAATCGTGTTATGTAAATGTAATGTATGCATTGAAATTTTATGAAACTTTGATAAACATTTCCTTAAAAACCCATTCCAAGCATTAACAACAACTACTAGAAAAGATTTATGTTTTGTAATACCACAGAAAGAAATTAAAAGAAATAAAGTGATCTTTTTTGAGAAATTATGAGAAAAAGAATTGTTTATTTATAAAAATGTTTAATAATAAACATTGACAGTTGTCATTTAATTGATTGTTAGAGATTGTTATCGATGTAAAATAATTGATCAAGTACACTGCAATTTCAAAGAAATTGGCTTGTTAGTAATAAGCAGTTTTCAATCAGACTGTCAAATTACAAAATGATTGGTCGAGTAATAAGATGTAATTGATAAGAACAGATAAGTAATTAGCTTGTAAAATAATCGCTTAAGTACGTAATAAAAAAGAAAATAATGTGAGTAAAATTGTAGGAGAAAGAGAACAATGCTTAACACGTGTTTATACCAGTTTGTTGAAATCAAACAGATTCCGTCCAATAGAATAGGAAAATCAATAAGATCTTAGCGAGTGCATCAGTCACGTGGCAGTCAAAGCAGAACGTACGTGAAGGGATTACGTGGACTTACGAGTGCCGGTGCAGCGAGTGCGTACGAGCGACCAAATGCGTGAGTTGTGTACCTGGCGGAGTGCGAGGCTCGTTTGAGGACCACGGTGAAGGAGGTCCCGATGTCTTACGGAGCCGAAGGGGAAACGAAGGCGAGCATGTGTGCCCCTTCGAGAATCGAGAATCGTTCACTGCGCGAGCCTCGCCTTCCGCAGGTGGGGCGCCCTCCAATTCACTCTATTCGCGAAATCCGCTCAGCAGCCAACATCATCTACAATGCTCGCCAATGAGACACCCTCCTCCTTCTGTCGTCCTCGCTTGGCTAACACTTCAGCTTGTGAAGCGCTGAATTATACAGTTGCAAGATCATAAATTACCTTAGACACTACTTATGTCTGACAAAAGTCAAAATCCGATTCGAAAGAGTCGTTTTTAGATACAATCATCGTACACAATGTAAAAGATTTCATGTAAAATTACAACAATTATAATGAATAATTTTTTAACTCATTACTAAAGGTATATTTACACACGTAAGAAAAGTTACAAATAAAATCATTCTTCTTTAAAGTGATTAAATAATTTATAAAAAAGTTAATTTACACAATAAAATTATGTTTATAAAAATATTTAAATAATAATTTGCCAACAAATTTATGTGCAGTTTTTTTAAGCTATTATTGATATGTATGAACATAAAAGCGCAAATATAATGTCTTATGTTATCTACCATTATGTTATATAATATTACAAAAATGTATACATTTATATTAAAAATACTTACTATAAAATATTATATTATTATAAATTATTGAATTATTAAATTTTATATTACTATAAAATAGACTATGTTGTTATATATAGTAATATCTTCCATTTAAAAATATATTTACAGAGATAAAAGTATTAATGTTCGTAAAAACGCACAATTTTATATATTTTCATTATAAATATTGTGTAATTTTTACACATTATTTACGTAATTTTACACATTCTTTTTACAGTGCAGGATTGTAAGGCTTGATGAGTCAGTTTCAAAGTCAATCCATTTTTGGGTTCATTTCTTTTGTTATGACAATAGTAATCAATAATTTAATGGCCAATCTTACAATAAGCATTACTCTCATGCATAAACAACAATAAAATCTGAAAAAGTAGAAATGATATTATTGATTTTTTTTATATCATCTTTTTTTCAAAGTAATAAAAGAAGAGATATAGCATTAAGTAATATAGGAACTAACTTTTAGTTATGTAGTTCAACGTATACAACAAGTGCTATGTAACTCAATAGAATGCGTATTCAATAACACACAATTTAAGATAATAGCTACATCAAAAAGAGCTAAATCACCTTTAGTATTAGAACTCTCAGTTGTGTGAATATCTAAGAAAATTTGCATATATATAATATGCACAAATATTAATATTTTTACTGCGTAATTTTAAAGCTTCATAATTTATGTTCAAACTTTCTCAAGCCATTATCTTACATATGAAATTGGAGAATATAGTTTACGTAAGAAATAGTTTCTTCAAATTAGGCCATTTAGCTTCGTTATTTTGCATATTGCAAAAATATCCTTGACACATCATTCTAGAAATTGCGAATAAAAGAGATGATGCATTACAATATTTATATTATGTTGTAATCTTTGACAATCTGTCAACAAAAAGTTGGGAGACTGTAACAATTACTTAAGAAAATCTTACTTTAACATCGTATTAATTATTTCAATCTTTTTAATCGCTAGTTAATTATCGCGCGTTATACGCATTAGATTTTGTTCGTAATTATCATGCTCACTGGTTTGATCTCAAGAGTTAACTAAAATAAACTCTCCTTTTGCCTTGACCAAAATTTAAAAGGCAGCGTTTCAATTTGAAATGCACTTTTAGAAACGCAACATGTAGTAATTGATTAAAATTAATCATCAGATGACCCTCATGTTTCTTGTGGATATTTTCCCTTTTGGAGCGAACGGGAAAAAATATAAATTTATTCATATTGCGCACATACATAATTCGCAGAAATAATCCTTATAAGTTAATTGACGCTTAATTGGAAAAAATAAAAACTTTTAAATTAAATTTAAATATCTTAATAAAATTTACAGTTATATATTTAAATTTAATTGTTTCCGACACTTCATATTTAAATATAGATAGATTGACAAAGTTTTCATATCTTGATATATTTTTGCTATTTTCTGAGTGCAATAAACAGCCATTCCAAATAATCAGAATTTTCAAGAAAATTTTATGAAAAAACGAATTTGTCGAGAAACATCAAGTACTCTTAACATCAAGTACTCTCAAGAATTTGGATAATGCACCTTTGGAATATATTTAGAATTGTATTTATAAATATAAAAACAGCGATAATCTATTCTAAACACACTGTATCGATTAGCCATTACTTTTTTAGGACAATTGCTCAATGAATTCCTTTCGCCATTTAAATCGCCATTTATATCCACTATATGATGATGAAATCAGATCGTCAAAAATGGACTAGAACACTATAGTTTTTCGCAATTGAACATCGTGATTCAAACAACTATCTAACAGTACATAATCTAACTTTAAAGGACAAGATTGCCATTAAAAATTTGTATTAGATTAAGTTAATAAAATTGTTTAGTAAGTAAAATACACGAATATTAATATAGTCGATACTAATCGAGAGAAAAGCATTAAATCATTTTTCCATTAGAATATTTTATTTGAGAATCCGAGAGTATTCGATTGAAATCAATTATTTTGGATGTACGATGGAGCTTTATTAGCTGCCTAAGTAGTAAGACTATTCTGTGGTCAGACTGTCCAGCTGTCGTGAAGTGGCGCCACGCGGCGAACACACGTTCAGACGAATACGGCATCTCAACCGCAACCGAAGAAACATCGAGTGACTTTCCAATGGAAGAGAGAGTAACGCACCTCGATAATCCTGCAGGAGAAAAGTAAAAAGGGGAGCAGAAAATCCGACGCGTTATTCACATGAGGTCCGGCTTACATAAAAAGATACATATGTACTCATTCTCTAAAAATAGAATCGAAATCTTGTGGGAAGCGCTGCCAATGGGTGTAATAATGGATTGTGTCATATTCGCGAATCTTCTTTCTTCGAAATTTTATTTTTAGATTTTTTCCTAACGCACTGTGCCACAATTTCTTAAGAAAAAGTTCAAACGAGGGCAATTGCCAAGAAGTAAAAGGAGATAATATAGCAATATCCTTGTATACGTAATTGTTTTTTGTACGTAATTAATCTATAAGATCCAGGATACGATTATGAGAGTGTCAGATACGTGTTAAATATTGCATCGAACGTTCTAGTGGTGTCGCATACGAATGAGAAAAAGTTACTTGCGCCATACGCGCACTTTCAACAACAATGTACATATTTCAAAAGCAATGCTAATATATTGTAACTATTTATCTATACATTTATTGAATGTACTTAACTTTGTGATCATTCTCTGCGCTTTACTGGCAGAAGAGTGCAACAATTTCAAGTTGTTCTAAGAATAACCTACTTACAATTATGATTATGAGTTACGAAAACACAAAACTCAAATGCACTTGGATGTCAACTTTCACGATATCTTTCTTGTCACGTTTGTCAAGCTTCTTTTTAATTAAGTATAAATTTACAATATTATATTTCTCGCAATAAATATGTCAAGACGTTAAATTCCGTGTTTGATTAATTCAGCTCACCTAATTTTTCTTGTAATTTAATCGAGAAATTTAACCGACCAGCAATGTGTAATTTTCATTTATTTTATATAAATCAACAAGAATAATTTACATTCATTTAATTAACTAATTAACGAAAGTTGTTATCAATTAAAATTGAGATCAATTAAAATATATAAATAAAACATTTCTTGCAAAATTGAATTTAAATGCTCATCACAAGGATGACATAGATTTCATCAATAATACTGTTTATAAAAATAAAAATGTTTAGGACTCAGCATTTATTACTCAGCATTTAGCACCATTATTGTCACAGAGGCACAACGAGCTGTCTAATTAATTTTACAGATTACTTTCCTTGCAGTAATTGTTTATTGATTCATTTCGCTTTACGTCTCCGCAATTCCACGTACCTTCGTCTCTCAAAGTCACTTTCTTCTCGCAGACAGCAATTTTCGATTCTGTCGGTCCAAAACCGCAAAATGCACTCCTGAAGAAATTGTCGCAATAGTTCACTGGTGACGTGCACCACTCGATGGTGTCACTTGTGATCGCTCCAAGCGATCGTTCACTCGCGCAATCGCGACCTTTACCACGAACGTCCTCTCGATCATCGATCGCAATACGAAGGTGGGCGAAGTGGACGTCTCGTGGGAGAAATTCCCGAAACGAAATTAATAAAGAATCCGTTATTCGCGACGCAACCGATCAATCGGGACTTTGATACACGGCTGCGACTATCCGTCGGAACGAAGGCGAGGAGCAGTCATGCGTTCGCCGTTCGCGAAGAAAGTTGCAATGGGGAAATTGGCCGCACGAAACGAACGCGTCACCGAGGCGACGCGAATGACGATGACGAGGTGGGCGAGGAGATTTACGACTAGACGATTTCTGCGTCGCATGACACGCGCGTATGACAGGCCTGTCAGACGTTGACAGATCGATGATAGGATTGCTGGATCAATTGGCTCATCGACCGGAAGTAAAGATGCGACGCGAGGTAGCGATTATCCGAGCGATTTCCCATACGACAATCTTGTATCTCTGGTACTTCTGGTACCTCTGGTACCTCTGGTATGTAGGTACGTTTCTTAGAAATAATGACGAAGCGGATATTCTTCGGGAATACCGAATGAAAGTACAAGGAAAAACAACTTTCCTGAAACATTTAAAAACGTAGCCACATACAAAACGTAATTTTGTTGAATAATAATTGGAATTTCTAGCATGATGAGTAATGTTACAAAATATTTTGATATTGTAACAATCAGTTTAAGCGTTCTATATAATTATTTTCAGACTTGTATCTCGCTAAATATTTTAAATACTTCAGCGAAACCATTTTTTTCTATGCATATTGTGACATATTTTATTTGTAATTTATTCTCGAATAATTTATTTGTAATTTATTTTAACAATAATATAATACTACATTGAATTTGCTAATTTATGCGCACCAATTATAGCGCTTGATTCTCATTTGTCCTTTCCTTATTCTGATATTTTATTTTATAGAAATTTTGTAAACGCCCCGCGAGAGTGAAATGCAGAGAGAGGAAAGTAAAAGCGTTACGTAAAAACGTTATGTTCTTAAAGAGCGCGCTTATTATTCTATTCTGTGAAGTGCTAATAAGATGATATAACGAACAAATTATAATAAGTAGATAATTGTATCTTCGCGATTACGTAATACAGTCACATTACGCAGTTTTTAACAAACATATGTCATTTCTAGAGTCATCATTTCAGAGAGTATTTCCTCCTTTATTATGGATATGTTATTTTAAAATACATCGAAAGAATACCCTATTATATTGCAACATTATTGTGGTGTTTTATTCAAAACCGCGTTAATTTATTTCTTCAGTTTTACGTAATGGCGCCAGCAACACGTATCGGATCGTTCGTGCGTACGTTTGACACGAGCGTCCGATGATGCGACATCCGTTGTTTAATCCCGGTCGTGCAACCCGAATAAATATCGTTCTTTACTTTCTCCAACCGACTGTGCCTACGAAACTTCCTCTACTGTCGTCGCCAGCCGTATCGAGCATGCACTGAGAAATTTATTGTAATGGACGTGACGTGTTTCGAGCAGTCTTCACGTAAACGAGAGTAAAAGTCGATCACATCTATCTTGCAATGCGTCTGCCTTATTCTTCCGTCAGCGTCGACTTTCTCAATAGAAACTCGATCGATTACTTATCTTTGGCGATTAATGACACAATAATCATTGTAGCAATACATAAAGTTTTAACGTAAGAGAGAGAGAACGTAGATTAAATCTATTCGCACTAAATAATAAGGATATGCCGAGGAGAGAGCTCGTGTCGCATGTTTTGCTCCGGAAGTTCATTTCATAACTATGTTTGAACAAGCGCGTGCATTAAATGAGGTGAGAGTGCATAACAGAGATTCAATCTTTAACATTTTCCACTTTGTGCAAGAAACGAATATATATAGTCTCAATAAACTAGATATGCTGCAACTAATAAGATAAAGAGAGATTATAATCAAGATATGCAATATAAATAATAGTAGGTTTCAATCAGATTTAGATCATCATACCGTTGTAGAAATCTATTAGATTTGCGTAATCTATACATTAGCAAGATATGTTACCTAGTTCGTAACAGAAGTGATAATTTTAATATATTTTTGATATGCAACGATTTCCGTGAATTAACGTAAAGTTAATGTATTCCGCATTAGAAAAAGATTAGTGAGTAAAACAATATCATTAGTTACTGCGGTGATCAATATTGAAATATCATTATATGTCGAAGAAAAACATAAAGTAGAAAGGATGAATGATGTGGTAAAACTCATATCAGATTAGAAATTAAAATTGAGATCGGATTGGGATTTGATTAATCAAAAATAATATTCACCAAACTTGATTTTTTTTTATTGGTTAAATTCAAATCCAATTTCAATCTTAATCTGACATTTTAACAATTTTCTTTACACATCTTGTAATTTAGAAAACATAATGTGTGTGTGTGTGTGTGTGTGTGCGTGTGCGTGAGTGTGTGTGCGTGCGTGTGCGTGCGTGTGCGTGCGTGTGCGTCCGTGTAACGTTAAAAAAATCAAAAAAAGTTGTCTAAATATTTTGTGATGAGCTTGTATTGATCAGAGTGTTTCCTCCGTAGAATGTATTTTTCCAGAACAAAGTGATTATGTGATAAATCGAGCAATCAGCGATTGTTGCATGTACATATTTAAGCTGATTGCACGTTATGTTACTAATAGATCTCAAATAATTTTCCAGTGGCAATAGTGATGCAATTTACAAATGCAAAATAAGTCAAATATCTGTATAAGAACATATGCATTTCTCAGAGCACTATCAAGAATACACACATAAAGGTTCAAATTGACAAAAGCTTTAATGTGAACAAGGTTTTCAATAATTAATGTTTCGACAAATGATTTTATCACTATGGTTAAAGTATTAAACCAGAATGGAAAAGGCGTCTCTATTGAAAAAAATCATGTCACAACATTGAAATGAAATCATGTAATTGAAACATGTAAATTATATACCATTATTCCAAATCCATACGTGATTTTTTAAATGATGTAATGTGAAAAATCACAGGATATTAGGAATAATTTCATCTATTATATCATTTAATAGTTATCGAACTTTGAATACTAAAAATAGAAAGAAAAAGAACATCATGTGACTTATCAAATTAAGTAATTTTAAACAGTCACATACTGATTTGGAATAACGTAATTTATATGTTTTAATTACATAATTTTGTCATGCAACTGTGTGACATGATTTTTTTTTAGTAGGGGTCTCTGCTGGATGGTGAAGAGTGTTACAACTTAACTACGTTATCGTGAAGTTCATCAGTCAGAAAAGACAGGACATTAACTTCATCATCCAATTGCATGCTTTAGAATTTCAGGTAGTTAGCAATCATCTTAACTATACATAGTGGAAGCAGCTACTTTTATAATTGATATAATGATTTCTGAATGTAATTAGTATGGAAAAGTAAAATAAGCAATCTTAAAAGCATTATTCTAGTATATTTTGAGCTATTTATTATTGCAACGCGCTGACACCATTGCCGCTGAAAGAAGGCACTAAATATCATTTTATTATTCTCTTTAGTTTATTATTAATGTATATATTATTAATAAATTAATAAAATTAATGTAATTGTATGTCTTTATTTATAATTTTTAAATTCACGTACAGAGTGCGTCATCAAAATCCGGACAAATTTGAACAATTTCTTTAAACAAAATGTTTTTAATGAAAAATTAAATATTACAAAAAATCCTTTTACATGGCACTTGGGGGATCCCTATAGAGCACAATTATTCAATATATCCCCTATTAGCTTGAATGACGGCTTCTATTCTCTGTTTGAAGCGTTTGCACGCACTGTAATGTAACGTTGTCCATGTCGACGAATGCTGCCTCAATAGTGGTCTTTAATGACGTCACATTGGGATGCCAAGACTTGTTTGTGACCCTTTCAACAGAGTATCCTTATAACAGAGCCGATTTTATCAGTTTTTAATGAGTTTTTAAAAAGTGAACGAATATTATTCATTTACGAATATTATTCATTATAATATATGTATATTAAACACTTAATGTATATTAAACAAATATTGCTCTTGAATATATCATTGCTCGTAAAATTAATTAGTTATTTATTTTGAAATAAATTTGTAAAAATGTGATAATTAAACTCGTATTCAAGGTTAATTATGTAACATATTCAAGGATTGATAGTAATATATTTTATATTTAGAGGCCATACCAAGAGGCCATTGTAGTAATTTTATTACCCATAACGACAAATACAGGAAGTGAGTAACCTTTTATTTCACAAAACATAAAAACAATATATAAGCCAGTCACGGTCGCTTGAAAGGGAGGTGGGCTATTGCAGATTTTGATTTTTTATTAAAAGCGTTGAATATTGTTACAATCGATAGTTAATAATATCGATAGTTAACCCTTCCAAGATAGGCGGACTTCCATACCACTCAGAAGGGTGCAAGAGATCATCATATTGGGTAAAAGTAGCAAATTTTTTCTAAAAAAAAAAATTGATTGCGACAAGGTTAGATTTTTGTCTACTACTTAATTTTGATATCAATTGTCGAGAAATATGATTTTCATACCTTTTAGATAATCATGAAAGCAGTCATACCTACTCAAATACGAACAATTTTACATGGAGTAAAAAAATTGTATGTGGCCGAATAGGTATGGTTGCCTTCGTGACCATCCAAAAGGTATAGGAATCATATTTCTCGATAATTGAGAGAGAGAGAGAGAGAGAGAGAGAGAGAGAGAGAGATATCAAAATTAAATAATAGACAAAAATTCAATCTTGTTATCGATTTTTTTTTTTTTAAATTTACTACTTTGACTCAATATGGCAGTCCCTTGCACCCTTCTGAAGGATATAGGAATCCGCCTGTCTTAGAATAAGAGTATTAACTATCGATTGCAACAACATTCAACCTTGACGCTTTCAATAAAAAAATCGAAATTTGCAACATTTTTTTTAAAGCCCACTTCCCCTTCAAGCGATTGCGATCGGACTTAAATATATAAGTATTGTTTTTATGTTTTGCATGAAATAAAAGGTTACTTCCTATACTTATCGCTATAAGTAACAAAATCGTTATAGTGGCCTCTTGGTCTATATGGATAGACATATAAAGAATATAGTTCTTATTTTAATGTCAGTTTTATATTTTTGAAAATAATTATAATTATAATGTAATTATAATATTTATGTAAGAAAAATGATTATTTTAATTATGAAATATGTAACTTTTTTTTGTATTATTATATAATATCGTATAATTTTTATACAAAAAATAAAAAAATATTATTATTTATACTAATTCTTAGTACATACATTGAATTATTTACGTCTCAAATTAATTTTTATCAGTTTTACAAATATATAAAAATTATTGTAATAAAACTATTTTTTGCATAGATTTTAACAAAAATCAGAGAACTTTTATGTTTGTACTTTAAAAATATTTTCTGCAGAAACTCTAATAGCAAGAGTTGTCAAGAATTCTAGCTAGATGAAGATTCAAATTATTGAGAAGATCTTTAATGTCTTGATGAATTTACATATCACTATGGTTGAAGCATTTGACTAAGAGACAAATAGAAAAGGCGCGTGTTTCATACAAGGTGAATGCAGCGACGTCACCTTGAGGTTCATTTTGACTTCGTTACTGTATATATTAAATATGATCCGTAATCTTAATTAGTATGATGGAAGCAACTATTCCTATGATTGATGTAACAATTTCTGGATATAATTAAGATGAAAAAATAAAATAAGCAATCTTAAAAGCTATCAACTTGTGTTTTGAACTATTCATTATTGTACACTGACACTATTGTGACTAAAAAAAGATATGTCACGGAATATTTGAACTTAGTTATTTCATGTATATTGTACGTGCAGGCTTACTCCAAGTGGGTGTGTAAGTTGTGCAAGAGCGCACAACTAATAGAGTTTTTCACTGGCAGAGGTGGCATTCAGTGCACTTTAAAGCCGTTGTACACAAATCGGCGTAAAGATGTACATTTAATAAAAATATAGAAACGAATTAAATCGCGAAATACATCCTCAATACATTTTATTGTGGTATTTGATAAAATATACATTGGGTGTTTTATTAATTACGATATCTCATTTTTACATTCACATTAGGTTAGTGTACAACAGTTTTAATTTACACTGAGTGCGCATCAGGTCTACCAGTGAAAAACAAGGTAGGTAAGCTATAACAAGGGGGCCGCCAAAAGAGAGTGTAAAAAAAATTTTTTTAATTAATTCGCTAGTACTATATCAATTGCCTTGATGAAAATAAAAATCGGAGCATAAATCATATGTAAGAGAAGAGTGATACAGGCATAAACGAAAATCTAGCTAGAATAAAGGTACAACATAATGTAAAAGAAATATTTTAAGAGGTAAACGTCTCTTTTACATTTCGTTGTTCCAATTTATGCCTTGTAAAAACTTTGCTTATGTTTCCGTCATTTCTCTTTTATATTTGATTTATGCTCTAAATATTTTTGCTTACTTGTCACAGATTTAATTTGACATATATATATGTATGTATACAGGGTGTCCCAAAAAGGTCAGGACACCTAAACATCTCGGAAAATACAAGTTTTACAGAAAAGTGTTCTACAAAAGTTATAGGATTCAAAAACATCTATTTATTGATCTTATCAATTTGATTTCGGGTGGCGTCGCCAAGTCACATCGATTTTTTTTAAATGGAATATCCTATTTTTGATTTCAGAATCTAATAGCTGGTGTCGAGAGCTTTCCAAAACATTATAAGAAAATATTTTTTCATTGTACTTTTGACTTATAATGCTTAAAAGTTACAGTACCGCCGGCATTAGCATTACGCAAGGTGTTCGATGGACGGCTAAATCCTTTTGAATGTGTTCAGAATAATATTTGTTAAAATCGAGGTCATTGTTTCTCTTATTTTCATTTTTACATAAAAATGAATTTTCAGTGTAAAAATGAAAATAAGAGAAGCAAACTCTAATGATCTTGATCAACGAATATTATTCAGGATATGATCCTGAATAATATTTAAAAGGTTTAGTCGCGCTCGGATGCGCGCGCGCGCGCGTGTGTGTGTGTGTATACATATATATATATATATATATATATACATATGGTATATACAGAATGCCAAAAAGTAACGATAAATCTTTCGCACAGGAGCAGAATGGAGAAGAAAAACTAAATTGAGAAGAAAAGTCTTCTACCATTTTGTAATTTCTGCAATAGTTAAAATTAGTCTTCAATAATTTTTTACTCAAATACTATCAACTTTACAGAAAGTGCAAGAGACAAAAATTATTTATTTTCTTCTCATAGAACTCTAAAAAATTTTTTAGAATTTTTTCAGAATTTTTTAATATTGTATTTTCTCATATTGGTAAAAGTACTAAAATGCAGTACTAAGAAGTTGATAAAAAATTCTAAACAAATTCTTAGAGCTCAAAATTATTGAAGATCAATTTTCAACAACTTTTAGTAATTAATATCTTGTTAACTATTGCAAAAATTATAAAATGGTAGAGGACTTTTCTTCTCAGTTTAGTCGATTCTGCTTCTGTGCGAAAAATCTATTGTTATTTTTGGAACACCTTGTATATAATTCACATTGAATTATTTAAGCATTAAAGATCCAACTATGACTGGTAAAAGTTTCTAACTTATCGATTATGTATGTCTCTTTAAAATTCTCAACCATCTCCTCTATATAAATTTGTATGTTTACAAATTTATGTAGAGAAGATGGTATATTACGATCCATTTTTATTTTATATAATAACTTGATAATCAAAATTTAAATTTAAAACTTATCGGTTACATTCGTCAAAGTGTTGTTCAATCGATTCTAAACTCAAATTCACGAAACATTTATTACATAAAACATTATTTATAAAAATGTGGCGACACTGCATTAATGATTCGAAGAGAAACAGGAATGGTAATTTAGGCTCCTACAAAACTGGTTTTATTTAAAAAAAACACAGTTTGATTATAAAATTAACAAAAATGTAAAATATTACCAAATTTAAGACACAATCGTATATATAAATACATTTAATACGAATAAAGAATGTCACGGTCAAAGTTAGATGTTTCGAATAATAAAAAAATAACACATTTAAAATGTATGCAAATAAATGTATATACATACACATAACTTCTGCATATAAATTGCTCAATATTAAAAATCTTAGAAGTACTTAAAAGATCTATTTAATATAAATTATATTAATAATATTATTAACAGTAGAGCTACAATTGATTATCAAATAATTATTTTAATACAAAACTCTCAAAAAAAAAACCGTGAGTAATCAATATGCAATAGGAACATGCCATTACATTAGCAAAATGCCATGCTATTGTTTAAATTTCTATAACTCAAAATATTATATAATCAAATAAAATATTAAATAGCAAACAACACACTCAAGTATATTATACAATCAAATAAAATATTAAATAGCAAACAACAAGTATATACATTCAAGTATATGTACATATATTCGTGTGATAATACGCTCAAGTTTAAAAATGTGAAAATAGACATAATTAAATTCTAAAATACCTTAGAAATATTTTGAAATGTTTCAAAATATTTGAAAATAAAAATGAATTATTAATAAGTGCTGGCTATTGACTATTGACATATTATCGTTATAATGTAACGGCGAGCTACTGATCAAATAATTATATAAGTAATCATTAGGAATTAATAAGACGTCGGAAGGAGATCTGAATATTCGAATCTCAGCTGAAGTAATATTCTTTGCAATAAGATCTTTGCAGTGTTTTAAGATGCTTATTCGCATTGTTTAATTAATGATTAATTTGTGATGTTATTTCTAGCTTCAGTTTTATGATTGCGTTTCAAGTCCTACAAACCAGTTTAATAAAATTGAGAAATAATGTATATATTCAAATTTGCGAAACGTTATTATCAAAAACCAAGATCTGCGATTGCCTTGATCGAAGATTGAATTATTTCTCTCTTATTTGATTTATTTTTATCAATTTAAATTTTCCTTACAATATAATAAATAAGCTAGTCGTATGTGATAAATTTTAATAATATATTAACTGATAGTATTCTATAAAAAAACAGAATTTAACAGACTTAAACAAACATTAGTGCTCTTTTGTTTATGAATCAGAGAAATACTTTATAAAATGTTTAATGAAACATGCAGTTTTCGTGACATGCTTTTATGCGATTTAAATGTTTATCGCAAATCATAAAGTATGTATATTATTATATGTATATTACGCGACTTGCTTATCTGTGTAATTATATGTTGTAATAGACGATGCAAAGCAAATCGATGCTGTAAGATCTGTAATTATTGTTAAAGAGAATCGTTTTAACCGTGACAGCTGACACTATACCGAGTTAATTTCATATGGCAAAATTGCGCCACTGCAATTACACGCGCGCAGACTCACATTCGTATCTCGGGGCGACCCGGAATGCCCTATTGCAACGAAGTGCATCTATTGAACTGTGTTTGTTCCAGTTCGCTGTTTCGCAAACGCGGCTGTCCGTAACCTGTCGCGTCGGATCGTTTCAAGCGACGTGACGAGATTTCTTATCGATTGCCCCGAAGGTGTCGCTCGTCAAGTACCTATCATTATCAATCGCGAACGATTAATAAATAGAAATCATCGGGCAAAGATACAGATCGATTTTTTGTTAAGAAATATTAATTAAGGATTTTCATTCGAGAAAGTGCCAAAGGTGATTGCATGTATAGATATATAAATTAAACGTGGATTATCACGCTGATATAAACATAATACTTCTGCTGCCGTCATTAGGTATTCTAGTAAACCATTTCTGATTATTAATTATTATTAATGAATACACGGGACGATATCGGGATCGTGTTTTTTTTCTTTTTTTTTACAATCCTGACATTCTAGAGCACGGTGATTTATTTGAGAAACTCTTAGGAAAGATCGAATGCTCTTGGAAGCTCCGCGGCATCAGAATAAAGATTTCTGTGTAATCTAGATTTACCCCAGATAGACAATCACATAAGCAATAAATTAAATTAATGTGATATTACAAATTGCAAGCGTAAATATCATGCTCAATCGTAATGAACAGAATATTTAGAATAATGACGCTATTCAGCATCTATTTTTTGTAATACAATATATATTTAATGCAAGTTAAAATATACCGATATTCTTGCTACTTAATTGAGCGTTGAATACTCAGCGTATAATCGCTTAATTTAACGTTTCTCCAGAGCGGTAAATTGTGTTCTAGTTACTGCGAATTATTCAGCAACGTATGTCTACCAGCACAAAAGCAACATCAGGTTTTTATGGTCGATAGCCACTAGCATTAATCAAGCTTAGCTGTTGATCACACATCGTGTCAATGACTTCCAATGACGAGAATGAAAGTGGTTCCCATTTTGATTTTATATGTGAAACGCATGATGTAAGCTCAATCTTAACTCGATAGAAATATGACCTAATTCTATTGACTGACGTTTACGCCTAATTATTTGCACTTGCGAAAAGGAAATTGTATCGAAATAGAAACCACATGCAATTTCTTTTGATTTATTATATGATTGATTACACAATTAAAAATTGAAATAAAAACAAACAATTTAAATAAATATTTAAAATGATTAAAATAATTAAAAAATATATATGTATATTTGTATAGAAAACAGATTTTTTATAATATTAAATGTCAAAGTTTTTATTTAAATAAAAACTTTATTGAAGTAATTGATGAAACGAAATCTATTAAGTATTGCGTAATGTAAATGAGCGCTGTATGCTATTTGGAATGTCTGCCATGTTTTAAAAAGCATCGAGGGTCAACTAACGATCTCGAGTCTACGAAAAGTTTCACTTTCTTTGGCGATAGAAAGTGGCTATGGCCTTCGGCGCTATCTTGCAATCCACAGCTGACTGCTGAACTTTACATATTTAATATATTTTTGCAAACTAATAGAATACTAGAAAATTATTTTATATCCTTACTTATGTTTTTTTTTATCATTTTAAATTTCTTTTTTGCTTCTTTTTTTAAAATTATTTTGTTATTTATATGCAAAAAGCAAAGTAGTAAAGACTTTATTCGAACAAAGCGGATCTTGCTGTTTCATTATTTTACAATTTCCAGTTTGTACTTCGATTATTATAATTCGTACGCGTTGATATTTAATTCATTGCTACATTGATTTTTCCTAAAAGCTGCTGCTTCATCGTAAGCTGAGTTCATGATTTTTATGATCATTTGTCAATGTTACAATATTACTATAGCGAAGAAGCATGTCAGCCTTGAGCTCTTTGGCACTGCCGGAAGAAAATGATCTTCCGTATAATTCTGGAAGGATTCATAGGTCAGATAAAGTGAAACGTGCTTTCACTTGAAGCAGCAATCGAGAGAATTAATGTGACACGATCTTTCGGCAAAACGAAAGCTTAATAAAATGAAAGACAATACTAGATTTCTCTTTTTCTAGAATCGATTTTTTTCACTCGTTGATTGTGACGTGCTTGTAAAACATGTCTCAAGTTCGAGAGTGGCTTAACTTTTTTTATTTATACATTAAAAAATATATTAAATTTTAATAAATATTTATTTAAATATAGTTTTAAGTAAATACTTGTTAAATGAAAATGTATTTTTTTATTCAATTGAGAATCATTAATTTGATTTAACCATCAATTTGTTATTGAGTAAATATTTATTTAATGTAAATCTTTACTTATTAGTAATATTTAAAGAAGTGAGAGAAAGATGCATTAAGATTTAATAAATTTTTCTCAGTGCATTATTAGATTATGCAATTAAAACAAAATATATTTTGATAATGAAAGTCTCTACAAGATTATAATATGTACATATACATCAATGAAAGAAAAAAATTATTTAAATATAAAATAAATAACGAAGACTTATTTTATTAAAAGAATTATTAAACAGCTAACGAACTACCTCGAGTATTCGCATTTTCCTGTTTACGTCTTCCAAATATATGTTAATGATATACGTAATATTCAGGAAACGAAAAGGCTGATTAAGAATTTTCACTTCCTTTGATATAACGGCTTCAGTCGGATCTTGCGTTTTATAATTTACATGCAATCATTATTGAAGTGAAATCGTCAGATGCGGACGCATCGATTAACAGAATCTGTGATTTTATTGCACATGATGCAAGTATAATTCTATACAGACCAAAAGAAATGTTGCGAAACTTCTGTTGGAAGCGTGTCGACTTTAAGAACCCTGATCTGAAGGTTGATTTGAAGGACAAAGGCCGAATTTTTTGAACGTGATGAGCAAAAAATTTTAGTATCACACACAAAGACCACCGGCTATTTCGAAAAAGTCAAGTGTCGATTTGTTACTAGTGGCAAGCAATTAAAACGTTATTTATGCAATGTTACGAGCACAGGTTCGCATCTTGACTGCATTATATGCTATATACTATTAGTAAATTTCACGAACCATTAAAGCAGCTATTATGCGTCGCGCGTGCATGATGTCAAACGATATTTCCTCATATATACGACTCGTTAAAGAGATGTAAAGTAGAATGATAGAGAAAACAAGTTGGACAAATGGGAGCATAGAATATCGAGTTTTGCGCGAATTACGTAAACTTATCCATCCATAATAACACCAGGGAGACGTTTGACCTGTCAGTTATATTTTAAAGATGATAAAGACAGAGCTAGGAAACGACAAAAAGAAAGAGTAGACAATTTTAGAGAAACCGTGCTCTAATGTCGTAAAACGCCTCGTTGAAAGTGTCTCGAGTTATGCAAATTATTAGTTTCTCGATGAGGCTTTTTATGAGAACGAATAAATTCTGAAGACCGATGCTTTCGTGAAACTAGTCTCCTGTGCAATGTGGAGTTCGAATCGCTTACAGGGGTCATTAAATTATTGTCTCGGTTATGATTAATAGCCATGTCAATAATGTGAAAGAAATGCAAATACAAACTATGAACATTGCTTCCTAATAAAAATAAATTGTTAATAACATCGCTTAGAGATAATCACGTAATCTTGCCTGTAATCTTGCTACATCTGCACTTATCGTTTCATACAAGTTTAGTCTAATTTTTTCTCCATTAGCTGTACGTTGCTTAATCAAGTATTATAAGGAGTCAAATATTGTAGAAAAAAGTTATCGATACATAGGTTTCCTAAATAGACATTTCCTTATTTCTCGGAAACTGTTGCATTCTATTAATAATAATAGAAAAACATGATTTATTTAAATGGTTAAAGAAATAAAAACTCATAATTTATATATATTTATGGCTCTATAAAATCAGTAAAAAAACGAATTCTACAAATGCGAACAAAATTCTTACAATTTTCTTTTGTGACGTTTATATAATAGTGGTTATATTATTCATAATATTACAGCGTTTTATGTTTGTAGTTTCCTAAATCAATTTTATTTATATATTTTTTCTCTTATTTTACTCTATAATATAGTTATAACTATAAAATCGGGATTCAAACTGACGTATCTGTCTGTAAGACCATGAGCTAATTTAATCTTTATAGTGTTGTGTTATAGTGTCAAATAGCCCTATCGGAGCTGGAATTGTGTATTTGTGACAAAACTCTAAAAAAATAAAACTGTTTGCAATGTAACATGTTTGCATCTTGCAGAACAGCATAAAGTATGCATATAAATGAACAAAAAAGGTTTTATATCAAAGTGAAAAAATTCCAGAAAATCTTATATATCTTTACTTAATCACTTGTAGGTATTTTACAGATGATCCCTATGAAAGAAAAAGAATAAGAATGTGAGACATTACTGTCTATTGTTCTTTTGGGGCTAATTTTGTCTGACGCTCATTTTTACTTTATATACGAAAAAGTTAATTGTTGCAAAATTGTAAACAGTATTACAAAAACTACTATGTTATCCAATGATAGAAGATACTTTTTAGTTTTATTTATATTTTTAAAATTTTATTTTTAGTTTTTGATCAAGAAATATTGTTCAAAAACAAAGTGGTATGTCGGTACCGACGACTTTTCTGTATACACGGGTTCCACCTAATTTTTAAACTTACTTCCTTCCTCCCCTCCTAATTCATTTGAGTAAGTAACATGATACAATATTTAAATATTCGCGAGAAATTTGCATCAAAAGTTTTTCATATATCTTTTCTTTGTCCACAAAATGTGCGATTAATTAACGTTAATACTCGTTTTATCAGTGTAAAATTTAATACTAACCGATTCAACTTATTCTTCATCTTTTTCTAATCCTTAGAACTAAAAAGAGATAAAAAATAAGTTGGACAGAGATTAATTAAGCTAAGAGATTTACATTGATGAATATGAGTATAAGTAAATAATTAGGCAACGCATGTAGTAGAAAAATTATTATTTTAAAAATTATATTATTATTTTAAAAATTATATTATTATTTTAATGCAAACTTTAATGCCTGCAACCATGCTAATAATATTAATTCATTAATTAAAAATTCTAAAACTTTCAATACAAATTTTTCGCGGCTGCTCAAATACGTCATACCTTGAATTAGTGGGGATAAGTATTAAAATCAAATATTACATCATATCTATGAATTAGTGGGGGTAAGTATAAAAATATATTTAAATATATTTAAAGTTACTAAGTTAGACAAAATTTGTGTGTATTACTATATTACTTAACCCTTCCTTTGTTAGCCCTGCATGATATCATAAAATTTAGATATGTAGAAAAAGAAATTGCGTTTAAGATTGCGAGGTGCTCCTTCTTGTTTCTTTCTTTCAGATATCCAGCTCTTGTACATAGGATTCAGACATGTGTAGATATGCCGGATATGCGATACCAGATCTAGATAAGTGTCGCTCGTATACGTAAGCAATAAGTTTTTTAAGTGCTCTTTTATATGCCTTTACAGATACCTTGAACATGTTCCGAATGAAATAAATACAGGATCTCTTTCCGCATAAAGCAGCTATTTCTTCCTCGATGAATATAAAATATTACGATTACATCGTTGCAGTATTTTCTAATTGAATGCATTTCAAATTAAGTTAAAACGAAATCAAATTCAAAACTTTTGTATTGATAATAATTATTAATAAAAGTTGGATAAAATAATTGTAAAAAATTTTGATTAATTATAACTTATAATCGATGTTCTCACAATATTCTATCAAAAATACAAGCGACGATTTATTCATGCTTCTTGCATGGAATTACTTACAGTTTATCCATAAGATTGTTTACAGAAAACAACAATTCAAATAAAACAAAAATGAAAGTTTGAACGATGATGTTACACCTGTCCTTGCGCGGTTATCCCGTAATTATTACATAAAAGATAGTATACCCACATAATTTCAATTGTAATGACTTTGTTATTGCAAAATGACTACTAGGATTTATCAGAGAGGTCATAAACCGATTCTATGACCGTGACATCAGCGTTGAACAAAGCCTTTCCAAAGAGACTGTATAAGAAAAATTAAGGAATAATATTAACAATATTTACAGTTATATCAAAATACTGTCCATCACGGAAGTAATCCTTTAAGAATCAATAAAATAATAAATTCCAGGCAAAATGTGTAATTTAAATTTTCTTTATTGGCTGCCGCAAAACTTGTCTTCGCGCGAATGACACGTAAGGAGAGTTCGTAGATGGAGGTATAGCGTAAGAAGGTCTGGACGATGGAGGCGGTGAATAAGGCGGATTTGTGGGTGGACCATACGTGGGTTTTTCCGGTTCCTCTGACGACTTTGAAGAACTGGCTGACAGACCAGCGCTAGAGCTCGACGATGTGCCGGACAGATTTGCGCTGGAAGTCGCCGATGTAGCCGACAATTTCAAGAAAGCGCCGAGGACTTCCTTCAGCGGCCCAGTTAGATCGCTACCACTCGGAGCTTCCTGCAAAGCGGATTAAAAAATCTCAAATATCTGAGAGAAAAATTACAGAAATGCTATTTTTTTACACAAGCACAATAAAAATAAAATAGAAAACACTGTTTTTAATTTCAATTCAAAATTTTTTCGCAGTTATTCAACGAGAGTGCAAATTAGATTTATAATTATCTTAAATCCAAAATATTGTGCGCGTATATATATATATATATATATATATATATATAGGTACGAGGAAAATTGCTTACGGGTTTGCCGTAAGAATTATAACCGCCATAAGTTGTGGACGCGTGAGACGTGTCTCTGTTACCACTGTAACTATTCTGACCATACCCAGCGTTACCATATTGACCATATTGATTGCCATAACTTTTGTGACTTTTGGAACCTGTGCTAGCACCAGCGAGCACGCCTGTCACAATCGAGCTTACTAGAGATTTCACATCCGATTCACTTGCCGAAGCGGCGCTTTCCTGAAATTTAAAAATAATACAACAGCATTAATCTAGTTTTGTAAAATAGAATAAAAAATCAAAAAAAGAGATTAATCGAGGTTACTTTAATTATTTTACTCTTCTTAAGCTTTATCAAATTTTTGTGTAATTATTACCATTATTTCTTTTATGTATATTATCTATATTTATTGTTAACTTATTCGATACTTTCATTTCTAAATATAATCTCTAATTTGCAAACTTATTATAATTAGTTTCTAGCTTTTAGTTTTTTACATAAATCTAAAAATTAATTTCAAGACAATATTATTGTTGATATTTCGTTTGTTTCTACGGCGTCATACGTTATATTCACATACTTTTTAATTAATGCACAATGATAAAGTTATTAATATTATTATCATTAATAAAAATTGTTAAATAATTATATATAGGATAGTTTCATGATGCGTACTTTACTTAGCTTAGCGGTAATACCGGCGATAAGACCCGACAACACTGATTGCCCATATGGACCTTGTGGCTAAAATCAATAAATAGATAATACAAAGCATTAAGGTGATAACAAAACATTAATACAAAATTGCAATTGCAATATATGTATGTATAAATATACGTATATAGAAATTAAAAAGACTTACCTTGCTTAAAGGTTCACCTGATGCTGCAAATACGGACGCCGATCCCTGTACGCCTTCGGGCTAAAAATCAAGTGAATATTAAAAAAAGTTATGTATTAATAGTATTAGTCTAATTGAAAATAAATTTGTTAATTTATAGCAATATTAAAGAAACAAATAACTTTTTATTAAAACAAGAGCATGACGTATTTGTTTTATTAATATATTGTTATTGAATTAACAAAATTATTTCCAATTAAACTGCTGTTAATCCTGTTAATACAACGTCATTTCTTTCCGTATTCTATTCGCTTATATGCTTTTATATTCGCATAATAATCATACAATTCTTTCTGTTCATGCTCTACATATCTACAGTTAGAAAATTTATGTTAAATTTAATACATTTCACGTGTTCTAAATTTTTTTTCACTATCCACTTGAATTTTTATGCTAATTTAACGCAAGATAAATATGGAAGAAAATAACACAAACGTTATGTAAATGATAACACAAAACATATAACACTTCGACACAAGTCGAAAACAAATTGTGTGGAATTTTTTCAATAAAATTAACATTTATATGTTAAATTAACACGTTAATTTATATTTATTTTTTATTCGTTTACTCACAATTTATGTTTTAAAACTATATTATTTTTATGCAATTTGTTCATATAAATCATAAATTGTATTAGTTTAAAACTAAGAAATGTTAAATATCAATTCAACACAAAATATTTAAATATAACTAAATATTTAAATAATAAAAAATCACATTATATTAAATTAACACTTACATGTTAAAAATTAAAAGAAAATTTTAAAGATCAGTTTTAATACAAATACAGAATGTTTTTTACTGTATATAATTTTATAAGTAAAATTCTTACGCCACTACTGCTACGACTCAGCGGACCGATCAGGGGGCCTGAAAGAGGTCCGCTCAACGGCGCTATCAACTGTATAATAGGTCCTAAAATAGCTCCAGAATCGCTGCCTTGTCCTTCTGGGCCCTGAAGAGATTGTTTTGACGTTTAATGTATAGATTTTAGAAAGCATTATTCGACAAATTTACCTCACTGAGCTTTTGGGAGAGTGGCAGTAGGACTGCTGGAATATCAACTCCGCCCTCCTCCTCTGGCTAGAAGACAAAGCATATTTTATCATTATATAATTAAATCTCTAAGAATAATTTAAAAAGAACAGAAAAGTATTTTAATCTTACATCAGAGAGTCCTTCGAGAAGAGGAATTGCTCCTTGAAGCACCTCTGCTATATCAACATCCGACTCCGGCTAAAAATAATCATTGTTTTTTTTTATACTAATTTTCTTTTTATACTAATTTAATCTTTAATATGGTATTGATACCATAAAATATTGTACAATCAGAATATAGAACACGAATATGGAACATGAATATAAAAAAGTTATAAATGTTTTAACCGTATAATTATCAATGTGTACAAGTTTGTGTTTTCTTACGTCACTAAGGTCTTCGAGAATTGGCGCAGCTAATGGTAATATTTCAATCAGAGCTTGTATAGATCCACCCTCTTCTTCTTCATCTTCTTCCTGTGCTTCTGTTTGCGGCCCATCGTCATCATCATCGTCGTTTTTAATATCGTCGTTCTCGTTGTCACCATTTCCATTATCGCCATTTCCATTAGCGCCGTTCCCATTATCGTCATTTTCATCATCATCCTCCTGTGTAACATTTAACATTATAATATTTATAGAATGTGTGTTTTTTGTAATAAATAAACATTTATGAATTGCATACGCTCAATTGCTGCGCTTGAAACGTTTCATTGCGTCTCCCACGATTAGGCGGCGTCTAAAATAAACAATTACATTTAATTATACGTTTTGAGGCTTCCATAAGTATTTCCTTCATGGAAGTTATGCAGTTTATTACAGGTTTCCATGTCTTAATACATCGTTAAATGCCAACGTTTCGTGAACATTGCAATTTACTTCATCGGGGCGAGAAGTTACTTGATATTTTATAATATCAAGTTGTTTTTCGCACAGTGAAATCAGATTCCACATGAATTGAACTACAATGTTCACAAAACATTTAATAATGTGATATAAGATACGAAGATAACTTGTAAACCGCGTAACTTCTTTAAATTACATTTAATTAATTAGCAACGTTCTTCGCAAATAAATAAATTTTATTACATCAGTTATTTTGTAAGCGTGCGACAGGTGAGATAAATGTAATTATTCATAATACTGTTGTTATTATATTACAAAAAGTCACAATCATTAATTTAGCGCGCGAATATTGCGTTCTTATTGACACACAATCAAGGCCATTCCATCCATTTCGTCACTAAATCTATTTAATTATAAGATAGATTGAACAAGAAAGAATTCATCGCTGGCCCTCATTTGTGTAATAGGTCATAATGGATTACCAATGTGACACTTTTGCATATTTATGAGTTAGAATGTGTCCTTGTAGGTTGAAAATATTGCGGCCAATGAAATTGATTATAAATTTCAAATTTCACAACTTTTATTTACGTCGTTATTATCGTCGTTCTCTTCTTTATTTATATCGTTTTAATATTGAGTGTATTTACAGTAATTTTAAATTTTACAATTATTTTTACAATTATTATTTTATTTCTGTATATTATTTCTATTTTTTCCGCGTAAAACTATAAAAACAATTATTTAAATTTATACATGTTAATTTAAAATATAAAAAAAATTTTAAATATAAGAGAAGTATAAATAATAAAATTAAAAGTATTATCTTAAAATTAAAATTAAAATCGCAATAAAATAAAAATAAAATAAGAATATTTTAAGAATTGTTTATAGTTTGTCTCTTAAATAAAGGTAAAGACAAATTTTTTTTCTTTCAAGAATTGTCTGAATTGTATATTATTTCGATCTCAGTTTTTTATAATAGTTTTTCTTTTAAAATACAATAAATTTATTTTACACGCATCTTTTATGTCGTAATATTCGTCTAATAAATGTATAAATTATTTAAATTAATATTTAAATTAAATTATTATTTTATGTGCATTCAAAATTATATTACTTGCGATTATCTACTCACCTCCTCGAAGGCTACTTGTATCTTCTGTGTATTTGTTCCTTTCAAGATAGAGAGTACAGGCTTTGCGACATTAATCTCAGTGCTATTTTTCGGCAGTTTCCGCAGAATACCCAACATTCTCAGCAAATCCCCAAGTATTGCCGACTGTCGCTTTATGGACGATTTCTGCTTATTCGTACTTTTCATTTTCTTTTGGTTTTGCTTTTTTTGCTCATTTATATTCTGCTGTTTCTGTTCTTCTTTCTGTTTCCCCTTTTTGACTTTTCCTTCTGTTTTTGTTTCACTCGTTTCTGTGACGAAATCATTGAAGACGACGTTTACTCGTTCGGAATTGTTCGCAAACGTATAATCATTTTCGAAGTATGGCAGAAATTCGTTCGGAAAATCTCTAATCGCAGTATAATCTTTCGGTTGCATCTTCGAAATCATTGTAGCTGTCGGAAGTTCTTTAGCGATTGTAATTACTGCTTGGAATGGAAAAGTCAACAGAGGTACATCTATATTATGCGACAAATTCAATCCAGTTAATTCATTATTCACAGTCGGTAGTGTCTGCTGTAACTCATTATTGTGGATGTGAAGATTTAAGGAATTCCTCATAGTCTGAAGTTTCGCCGGCTCTTCGAAATCAGAAATGTTCTTATTGATAGCGTTCTGATATGATTGAGCGATATTGATTGGCGGTAATGGAAGATACGTGTTGGCGGGTGTCTGTAAGAAAGCATCAAAATTCCCGAAGGTATCAATTTCACTTTGCTGAAAAGGATTGCCGATATTGAAGTCCATGTATTGTCCAAAATCAGTTGGCCCATTGATATTCGAAGTAGAAAGACTAGACGGATCCTGTGAACTGGACGATGTCGGTTGCATCGCTCCTATGGGCAAAGGATAAGCGACCACTTTGTCATCCGGTCTTTGGAGAGGAGGCTCTTTAAGCCTTCGTGCCGGATAGTTCACGCCCTGTCGTTTCTCATTCAGAGATGCCTTCTTCATTATCTCCTTTGATTTCGAACCCAAATTGCTCGTAAAGGGGAGTCGTGTCTCAACTGACGGTGAGTTCTTGAAGATAGACGGTAAATTTATCTTCGACGCCATCAAACTCATTACGTACTTAGACCAAGCTACTAAATCTTCTTTTGAGGTGATTTTAAGAGGTAGCTGGATCTCCAAAATTTTTGGGGAAGCCGAAAAACCTTGTTCATTTTGGAACGGCGAGTTTCTTTGAGATTTCAAAGGCGCCGAGGATGCAAGGTTAAATATTATCAAAATCAGAATGCAGTTCGAACGAGATAGTATCCTCGATAACATGAGGAACATCTTGAAAATCAATATTTCTTTTCAAAAGTTGTTATTTTGTTCGAAAGATTTTAAAGCCTTAAATACAATTGGCAGATGATTGTGATATCATGATTTTCAATAAAAATTAACGTCACATTTTCTTTCTTATATTTCTTGCATTCTTGACAAATTTTATCGATTCGCCCAACAAACTTGATAATACAAACTTTGAATAACACGAATAAATTAATAAAAAAATAAATAAAGAAGAAATTTTTTGTCGGAATTAATCCTGGTTATTCTTCTTTTGCATTATTTGAGCACCTCGATGTGCTCGAGGTAATGTTGAGGAACTCACAGCAAAAAGACAGCTATAATCGAGGATGTTTAACAGTTAAATACAATTGAATTAAGTTATGTAATTTCAATATAATGGTGCACTTTTATACTCTCGATCTCACACTTCACTCACTATCACGAGCAGGATACTTATTATTAAATAATAACTTACATGTCAGATTAACTAATATAAATTATTTATTCGATTTTACTGAAAAAAAACTAGACGCGCGTCATTCTTGAGAGAAAAAACTCATAGGACACGAGAATCGTACTTGAGGAACTGGACAGTTGAATAGGAAAATGGTTGCTTTATAGGCTGGGCCTAATCAGAGGTCTGTTTTTTCCCTGGTCGCGGAAGCATGCACTTTTTCCATGCACCATCGGGATATCGGCTATGCTAATCATAGTACGTCGTATCGGGGGCGGTCACGCTTACTTCCGTCATTGCGTTTCTACCGACGAGATCTTCCTCTCTCCAACATTTGAATAATTACGCGCACTAGCGGGCGAGTATGTAATGCGAAACGTATGTGATGACAGGCCAGAGTGACTTTCGTAAGGGATACGAAGTGCCTAATCTTGTAAGAACGCGTGGCAATTTTGTAACGTTGTAAATGGCGAAATTACTTATTTAGAGTAGATGGGCATTACGTTAGATGACAACGTAGATGACGAGTGACCGCACATTGGACGTTGATTACTGCGTGATTAAGTGATTGCGCGTTGAAACGAGTTTATGAGTTCACCGTTTATGCATCCTTTTCTTCCGGGTGCAGCAACCTCAATATCAAATGTTATTTCATAATACTTAGCTTCATTAAACCAATTGTTAAACTAGACATAACTTCAGACTAGTCATTTACTAATTTGTATCGTTAGCAATTGTATTATGCACTGAGAGAAAAGCTTCTGGTATTTGTGGCTTTAACTGCAGGATAAAATAATTATAATTAAAAGCTCCATCTTTATAGTTATTACTGCTATAACAATAATTATAATTATAGTTCTATGTATTCTTTAGTATATTAAAACAATAAAAATAATAATTATTATTATTACTACATTATAGCAGTAATAACAATAAAAATAGAGTTACTAACCAGTATTTTTTTTACATGTATTATAATAATCACAAATATCAAATTTGTCTTAACTTATTAATCTTATTAATTTTATTAATCTTAACTTAAAGCCTCGAGTTTAAATCTTACTAGCAATTAATTTTTTTCTATAAGATATAATGTTTCATACATGATAAAAATAATTAATATAAAAAATTAATTATTTTTATTTCAAATTTTTATTACGGATTACTGACCAAATTTTTAAATAATTTGATAAAAATAAAACAAATATTTAAAGCATCATGAACTAGAGCATAATAAAATCTAATGAACTGTCGCTACTACGTTCAATATCAAAATATCTCGGAAACAGTTAACAGTCTACGTTCAAATAGGAGTATAATTATATTCAGGGAAATACGCTCTATAATACTGTCAAGTTTTGCGGAAATCAGTGAAGAACACTTTCATTGTCAGTGTGTGTTGTAATAAGAATTTGTTAAAGAAGTTTTCTTATATAAATATAGCAATTTTTAATATAGAATAACTTAATTTTTGAAGAAAAATTTAATCTTAAGATCCATGTTTGTTTTTGATTTTGTGGGATAAATTGCCTCAATTCTTCTTTACCTCTTTATGAAACAGAATCAATAAAACTGTAAAATATAATACTAAACCGTAAAATATAATTATATAAACTGTAAAATAAAACTGTAAAACATATATTCAGAAGTATATCTTGATCACACTGAATGTATATCTTGATCACTGAATATAATCTTGGGTTCTAAGTACAGTAACAATAAGAACCGTCTCAATAATAGTATCCCATTTTTTATAAGCACAAAGCAAGGACGCGTTTACACCCGCTCACGCTAATGACGACTCTCACAACCAAGTCAAGTTGAAAGCTAATGGTAAAGTTGAATGGCTAACTGGAGTATGCAAGGTAGAAAGTCAGTAAAAACCCAAAAATTATAGATTCTACTTTATCAACTCTCTTTAAACAATTTACGTTATACACTTAATTAAGATTTCATAACAATTGCTGTTGAATCATTATTTACATATCAGTCTTAACATATTTTATTTAAATTTTGATTCAAGGATGTTTTATACAGATTGTAATTCATCTAAATGATAAATTGTTGTCTATAAATATAAAAATCAACATAACAAGTACTCACATAAAAATAAAACATTCAGAAAATGTCACAACTGAATTTATAAATATTTTCATTAAAAAATTAAGTTATTTAAGCAATAAATGAATAAAATATTTAAAAGTCACGATACCTTGAGTTATAGAAATTATTTGCGAAATCTGGAGACACATAATCTCGGCGCTAAGCATACGGTATGCAATAAAAAAATAAGTATAAAATTTCAATTCGAGATATTTCTTTAGCAATGAAAAGGTTGTCCAGTTACATTCAGTAACCTTTCACTTTTTCGAAGAAGAAAGGTTTATATAAAGCTTCCAAGTATTACAATCTGTAATTAGATCACAATTGTACTCGACGCTTAAAGAAAGTACACAAAGAGATCCAGTGTTTGGGATAAACACAATTGTAAAGATTATAATACATATATATATTACATGTCTATAATATTAAGAAAATAGTATGCATAATCATGCCTTAAATTCTTTTTTTTAAAGAAATGGATATATTTCATTAAAATAAAAAACGGTATGAAATATATAATATGTTTTATTGAATTGATTTATTATAATACAGAAATAATCATAATTAAAAAATGTCCATTTTCTGATAGACTTAGAATAATAAATTTATTTAAACAATCAAGCCTTCAAACTCTTGCAGCACATAGAATCTTGATGCTGCTTTACTAAATCAACTCTGAGAACCTTATTAGATAGTTGAGGACAAACCTTTTTGTTTTAATTAAAAGACTTGTTCTAAATAAAATTATTGAAATATATATCAAATTTCTAAAGATTAATTTAATGAAAGCAGTATCAATAGGTATACTAATTGAAGTTTCGCCTTTCACCTGATCGTTTAAAGAAATTTGTGAAAGCAAAAGTAAACATTTCTAAGTTATAATTATTTTTATTTTATAATTATATATATGTGGGCAATTCAATAAAATGAGTATACATTTTATACTTCTTATTTTAATTATAAAAAATAAATTTCTTAGGAAACTTAATTTATAACACGATTATGTATATGTTCATTACATGTAGATTTAATTTTAATTTTTAAAAAAATTATTATTTTATTCTTAGGAGATTGCATTAATTATGAGCGAGTTATGAAATTTGTATGTTTTTAGCAAAACATTTCTTAGCAATATTTAAGTATGAACTAATAGCAGAACTCGAAGTTGTTCAATCGAGCGCAATAAAATCAACGCGAAAAAAAGAATGAAATACACAAGACCAATGAACTTTCCATTGCACAAATGCACGTTCAGTGTGCACTATGCTGTCGAACGATTCGCAATATTGTGTTCGCAATGTGTTCTTCCGCTCAGTTCTGATAAAACTGCAACAATTTTTGCAACTTTAAAAAAGAGAAACAAAGATCTCTGAATACAATTGTGCAAATAGTTAAAAAGAAATTATAAGAATAGTTAGAATATGAAATATGAATAAAACATATGTATTAAAAAATTGTAAATTAGTGAAGATGACTTCATAATCGCCTTCTAGTAAAATATAATAAATTATATAATTTTTCAATTAAGAAGTATACAAATAATTTATTAACTAAATTTATTAATTTAAAGTTTAATTTATTAACTTAAAGTTCAGATTTAACTTATCTACTAATAATTCACTACTAATAAGTGACTACAATAGTAAAATAATTTTATAATTTTATTTTGTTTTGTGTGTTCACTTTTTTTTAAAGCATTAATGTTTACGTAAATCAACATTGACATTGATGCTTAAAAAAAAATGGGGCATGAAACGAAAAGACTATTTTTAAGCGCTACATTTTGCTTCTATTGTCATTTATTAGTAACGAACTATTGATAAATAAATTAAGAAAAAATGAACTTATTAGAGAAAGATAAAAGTAAATCATCATACTCGGAAAGGAAGTGAGATTAGTAATGATGAAATAAAAACTGGTTTCTCTAAAGTCTACGTAAACTTATCATTGCTATAGAGTTTTCGCCAATCACCATCTACCTTTCATTCTCTATTAATCGCTGCGACTAGCATGATCTATTCAGTCTAAACTGCAAGCAGACTGTTCTTAACTTCTAACCAATGTGCATCGGCTGCCTCTTCAAAGAACTCCACCTTGTTGTCACCTAAAACATTGTTTAAAATAAGTAAAAAGTCCTCAAATTTGCCAACAAATCTAACAGCGATTTAATTTAATTAAACGTTTTGTCATAGAGATCAGAAAGGTTTGTGTAACACCTGGATAAAGTAAATGGCTTTTCTTTTAGCGTAACATTTTACGGATGTGAGGGAACCAAATAAAAAGAGAAAATGTTGCGTACGTTAAGTATGATAAAATTTATTAGATCACAATTAAAATTTAAATTAGTATTGATGTAGATAAAGGTGTCTCCGTCTGGTGAACATTCACCAAAGCCTTAGCACTAATCGAAGTCTGTATTTCACGGTTGTCTTAATAAGGTACGTAGCTGTCGGTAAAATCGTCGGCATCATCCAATGATTTTGAGTTCATCGATGCATTTCAATCTTGAAAAAGACCGGTCGTTTTTCGCCATACATGATAAAATATTTGTTTAATTATGCAACTCAATCAGCAGGATGTCTAAAATCGAATAATGCAATTTTAAGACATCTTTCAGAGTTCTTTATGAAATATATTAAAGCTGTTTCTCATTTCAATAATTTAGTCGATATAAATCAATATTTTAACGTATCTTATGTATCTATTCTTTGAAAATAATTTATATTTTGACACATCGATCATAATTAGCAGCTACGCTTAAACAGCCTGACAGAGATGTTCTCTCAAATATGGAATTGAAGAGACTCTTAAGCTACTCTTTTGGACCTATTTAAATTAATTTTTTTGTAATTTTATAATTTTTGGATCTTCATTATGATATCAATGAGATGGCTTGAACGGAACCGAAACATCCAATTCTCTCGATGTATGTAATGTCTTGAACAATACATTTATTAATTATTTTGCACGCTTAACTGCGTTCGATTATTGCTCTCAATTGTCAGTTAGTCAATGTATTTTTATCTCTTTTTTTTTTGTTTTTTTTTTAAATTTTTAGAAATATTCTAAAGTTGTTGATATCTTAATGTTAAAGTTGTTATGCGTCGGTTTTAGACATTCTGCTCATTGGAAATAAAATAATAATTTTATTCATTAAGAAGCTATGATTAAAAACTATTTATTTCACAATTGCAAATCTTGAATCAAGTGCTTCCTCGAAATAAAATTCGTCGATTTATGTTAATTAAATACATTGTAAATTATCTTACTATTCAACTACAAAAGTTAAAGTATTAAGCTTTAATACACTTTTTAAATATTGCTCTGCAATCATTTTTTGCGAAGATAACTTTAAATTTGATCCTTTTAGTGCTGATTTTAAATGATCTTTTAATTTCGTTGAATAAAATATGATGATAATAATTAAGGATTTATTATATGTTAATAAAATCAGCACAAAATCTACACATCTAAAAAAAAAATGAAAATTTTAAAAAATATAGAGACGAAAGGAATATTTATTTATTGCGACTTTAGCGATAAGTCAATACATAATTGACATGTAACATGTAAAAATAGGAATATATTTGCGTGTATGTGTACATATATACGTGAGGTTAATGTAAATTATATTACTGCATCATATATTTAAATAACATACATATTTTTGTTGTTTGTCATATATGTCTCGATGACGTCAAATCTTAAGTAAAATCAATTTAATATTTTCAAGCATCCTGTTACTATTCTAAGCATAACCGCTGCATGTTGAAGCAGCGATTAAAGTTAAGTGAGCTGACAAAATAGCATAGATCAATAATATTAATTTCTATAACTTTGCTATAAATCTGTATAATCACGCAGACTCATTACTCATTTCAGCAATAACGATTCTTGCAGAAATACAGGTGAAAAACGCAAAGCTCAATGACCGCTCTTTTCACCCTTTCGTAAATGCGGCTGTAATCGATTTGAAGGATCGAACGAACGGCAAGAACGTCGAAACATCCGTTCGAGAGAGAAACCTTTGCACCGCTGTGCCAATCAATGATCATTTTCACTTTTACCCCGAACGATAAAATAACGTTGAACCGGCATCTAACGTCGTACGAACGCGTGTCACGTATAATGCGTGAAACTTGTATTTTAGATGCAATCAAGTAGCTCATGGAACACCATTGCATGTACCTGGGCCTCTTGATCGAACGGTCCCACTTTCATGCAAATCTCAGTAACTGCAAGGTTAACAACATTCGTACTATAGACTATTCTTTCAGACGACGATAGTAACGTAGATAGATAATTATTCTTTACAGAATAATTAGTTGCGTGTTATTTTGAGTCCACAAAGTGAAAGAAAAACGATAGCGCGTGAAAAGACGCTGAGAGGCACTCAAGCAGAATAAGTCACAATAACATCAAAATGACGACGTTAAAATAAATCGCAAATAATTAAAAAGTGACTTTTAATAATTATTTTAGAGCCATTTTATGTCACATTTTGACTTTGAAATAACTTATGTCTACTATGTTTTACTTGGGTATCTGATAATACTAACTAGACCCAGCCTAGTGTAATAACTTTTCATTATTATGCGTTTATGAGTTATAGTTGTAAAGAATTATTCTTTAATTCCCAATTTCTATGTGACGAAACAGACATATTATTTTATTTCATTTATAAATCTCTCTTTTGCAACGTGGGAAAGAAGAGACAAAAAGAAGAGGAACAAAAAAATCATTTGCAAGACATGGGACAGGAGAAAGAGAAATTCATTCATTATTATCTGTGTTCACTTTTGTTAAACGATTTATGAAACATATCGCGAAGATTCTTGAATTTGATTATATCAAGCTCAAAATTGTCTGCCATTACAATCTCCGGTTTGCAGAGAACAAAATCGTGCCACGTCACACTTTCACTGGAGCGATGAGAGGATCCGTTTCCGGATGAATCAAAAATATCATAAAAATGCTCGTGAGATTACATACTGCGTTATGCGAAAGGTGAAACGTACAATATCGTAAAATAACAAAAGAGATGTGTGTGTGAGCCTTTCCAATCGTAATTAATACTAAAGAATCACAAGAAGATAAATCAGAAGTGATGATTAAAAATTTATTCAGCTATCGAGGTTGTAGTTTATTCTGTTACATCTAATATTAGCTGATTTAAGACGAACATTAGTAGCTATAAAGTGTTTATAAATGTAGAAGCTATCTTTCTATGAGATTACAGACATTTATATCTGTAAGTATATATTTATAATTCAGTATTTATCAAAGAATGTAATAACTAGATATGTCTACAGACATGTAGAACGATTGAAAAACGTTTGGAATGATTGAAATATCTTTCGCTGAAATATTGATAACTGTTTCTGTCAAAATGATTAAGTATATCAAATTATTTACGCTTTCAAATTATTTATGTCGCTTCTTAAATATGTTATTTTCCACTTTATATCTTAAACTTTTTTAATATTTTATAATTAATTATTTTTTTCAATATTATAATGTAATTTTGATGTATATTCTTGCATGTATCATTCCTAATTCTCGTTTCCATGTTAATAATATATGCGAGATTGTCCAAAAAAATATATACAGATTGAAAATATTCAGTTTGAAAAAATTAATGAAATCGTTTATTTTGAAATAGGCAAAATCAGGATCGCTTCTGGCACGTAAATAAAATATACTTTTAAATAATTCATTTTTTTCTGATAAAATGTGATAATTTTTATCATTGAAATTAATAAAAAAACTTTTCACTTTTCACATTTCCGCTCTAGAGAAATAATCGGTATCTTATGATTTTATATGTACATATATATGTGACACTAGATGATATTGAGAAATTTTAGTAGCATCGGCAATAAACAATTATTTATTTCGACTAATGGTTTTAGATTTTGTGATTAGATTTTGGGTTCTCTAAATTAATATGGAGTACACACACACACACACACACACACACACACACACACACACACACACACACACACACACACACACACACACACACGTTTCAAAAGAAATTAAATTTGACAGGACATGCACACGTAATTAATGGTAGAAATAGAAAATTTATATTTCAAAAATTTATTAGATGTTGGAATTAATTCGTAGCGTTTTTTAATGAAAGAATGTTATTTATTTCACATGAGCATTAAAAAATACATTAATGAAAGTACTTCCCATCACTTGTAAAACGCTACGAATTAATTCCAACACCTAATATATTTCTTCTTTTTTCATATAAGTCTTTTTTTATATAAGTAAAATTTCACTCTCAAATTTCTCTAAAATAAAAGAAAGCGGATTTCAGTTTCTCCTTCTAAAATGTCATGTTATTAAGGATCTTTTGTGGGGGAAAAAATATTAAAAAATAAATTTGAAAATAAACTGAAATTTTCCACATTTTTGAAAGTCTAGAACAACAAAAAAAATTGGGCTGGACAAAAAATTCAGATTGCAGATAAAAATACGATTGCAGAATTAAAACTTAATTTGGCGCTTCCCTTGTTAATGTGTTTTGTTCAGTGCACAACTTGCGCAACTTGCTTACGGTGGCTCTGAACAAAGTCTTATTGTAATAAATATAATCAAGATTATCGAAGATTCTTTAATGCGAGTTGATTTAAACACATTGTGTTAAAAACATGGAAGAAATAAAAAAATATAAAAGTGACTTACAAGGTGTACAAATAAATTCTTATATACATTTTTGTATACATTTTTATGTAAATTTTTTTGTTGGCATTTTAAATAATGTACGACAAATAGTTCAAGTTATTCCAGTTTGACAAAATTAATGAAATCGTTAACTTCGAAATAGGCAAATTCTTATTCTAGATGTAATTGAAACTGTTGAAATATTCGCTAATGCAAATTTAATAAATGCGTCAAAATAAATGCGAGGAAGAAATAAAGAAATACGAAGGTGACTCACAAGGTGATGCACAAAAGTGAACGTGATTTTGTAAGAATATTACGGGAAAGCCTTGGCCTCCCTCAGAAACATTCAGAGCAGTAATGCAAAATTATCGCTTCGTTTCTTCCGACCTACGATTGCCTTCATAGATATATTCATTATAACACGCAAAAATATAAGACTAGATAAAAATAAGACTAGATAAAAATAAGATAACGATAATTACCTTAGGTATTTGTTAATAATTATAATAATCTAAAATGTTTAATATAAAAGTGTTAGCTGTAGAAAAAAAAATTATATATAGATTTCTTTGCACAGATAGTTTAATATTTAAAAATGCACAACATTTTCATTTCATATTTTTGTATCATGTTACACTACTAATGCGTAATAAGTTACGTACGCCCTAATTAAATCTGCAATATTCCAAGCATTTCTTATCTGCATTGTAAAGTCATAATTATGACTTATAATCCCTTTCTTTTGATTATAAAATTTTTTTCCGGTTCTCATTTTATGTAACACTTCGTAAAAAATAAATAGTCTTTAATCGATACAGAAGTTACATCGACATTACGTCTTATTCTTCACCGATTTTCTCTACTATTTGCTCCAAATATAATTCCGAGGTATCTCATGTATGTCAATCTTTGAAACTTTCGTGTTACATGATACAAGTTACATCGTCATCGGAAATGTGTTCATATTATATCTCTCATCATATGTGTAGTTCGATAAAATGAAAAATGAATTTACAAATGAGCTATATAGTACCATAGAAATCATAATCGTTATAAATGAGGCGAAATAAAAGAGGATAATCAATTCATGGACTTTCATGAAAATTGCAACGGTTGAAAAAGAGTGAATAATAATTATATAATAATTCCCTAATTGATAAGTAATTAATTATAAGTGTGCACAGTGTATGTAGCAATAATACTATTAAATATGTACTATCCAAGACAATCATTTTCTTTCATCATGAAGGAAAAATAATTGCTTTATCTGTCCTTTTTTGCTGTCATTCCAACTTACTGACAAATAACGGACGGAAATGTCGAGAGGGAAAAATCAATTCGTCAACAAACTCTCGCAATCTTTAGAATAATGGAAAATTGCTATGTTGTAAAACGTGATTTAGGAAATACATAATTAAAGAGTTAAGGTAGGTAGAGATGACAATATGATATGTATGAATTTGATAAAAAATAAAAATATTAAAGTCATTTAAGTTATAAAAATATTCTAAACGGCGTCGAACAATGGTTCGAAAATGGAAAATCGAATTCGGATTATATTGGAAGAATGGTTGTACACACACACACACATACATTTTTAGCACTTCCGCAATATAACAAAGAAAAATTTAATTATATATAGTACTAATTTGCACCTAAGTCTTTTGTAATCAGTGAAAACTTGAATGCACGCAATACTTGGAACGCATTACTTTCGATTTTATTTTGCGGAAACTTTAAATTTCGAATTTTGAGATTTGTTATAAAATACGATAAATATAAATAATACTTTAAGTAATACCATTAGATGCGTTATTATAAGATATACATGTTATCCAATTAATTATCACTTTAAAGGATATAATTAGAATGTACTTTCAAATGAAATAAAATTTGTATGGATTTTACGATAGCTGAATTTTAATTTTAGAAAAAATAATTTGTAAAATATTGTACAAAATTCACAGATGAAATAAATATATCATAATTACTTAAGAATAATTAAGTTCTCTTACTTGAAAATAAATATTTTAATACTTTGACTCCTTCCATGTGTACATAATTTTGTGATTTATCGGATTAAAGAGAAAGTATAGTTATAATATTGATTCCAATACACAATTAATATATATAAAAATTTAATATATATAAAAGACATACGTTGCATTTATAAACCGATTTACTATTCCATTATGACAATGACATGTGAAAGATTTATTACAAGACGGAAGATTTCACTTTTTTAATATAATATAATATATTTGCTTATATTTCATTTTCTAATGCTAAACGTTATATATTACTTTACATTCGGAATGTTGATGTGTGATATAATAAAACTTACGCTATCAATAGTAAATTGTTTTGACAATACAACCATTAGAATTTTTATGCTCAGTTAAATCTTTATCTTAATTAATAAACAATTCTCTTATTGTTACTTTCTTTATTCTGTTTGAGATTTATAAAGAATGAAATAAAACCAATTCGATAGATAAAGAAAAGAAAAATCCATTCTTTTAATAATCCTTCTTATTAAACGAAGCGTATCAAAAATGTATGTGCATTTCTGTAACTCAAATTTACGTATTCCCTTTTCAAACGATTTTATTGGTAAAAAATTAGATAAGAAAATTTTCACATTTATTAAACAGAGCAAGATGACACAATTGTCAGATACGGTACTCATTGATTTCTATCTATCACTTTAAAAAAGATAGACAATAGTAGATAAAAATAATTCGGCCAATAATTGACTTATTATGACTTTACGTAATTGTAGATATAAAAATTTCATGTTGATTAAATAGAGCAGGATGATAAACGCAATAATCAAATATAGCTATTATTGATTTTTATCCAGCATTTTGAAAAAGCTGATAGGCAGTCTAGATAACATTAAATTAAAGAAATAATTAACTTTTTATGACTTTACGTAATTGTAGATATAAAAATTTCACATTTGTTAAATAATGCAAGATGATAAATGCAATAGCCAAATATAATATCTATCATTGATTTCTATTTTTTTTTTTGAAAAAAGCTAATAGAGTAATAGATAGAATCAAATTAGGCTAATAATTTACTTTTTACGACTGCGTAATATATACAGATTATATGTATAAATATATAATTCTAATTATTCAGTCATTAAATGTTAGTGATATCTCCTTGATAGGAAGTAAGTAATTTAAAAATAGCAAATATAAATGAGGGAAAGGAATAACAAAAAGTGTATGCAAAATTTTTGACTGGTTCAAGGCGATCTCTGATGTAATTATAGATAGATATGTTTACAAAGAATAAGTCAGCTAGTAATAAGAAATGTAATCCTAAGTATAAATTTGCAGTATAAACGTAATTTTTCTCACGCAAAGGATTACTTGCCTATTAAGATGCGTGCAGTAACGTGTGCAATGTTCTCTAGTTCCTCTATTATTATAATGTGCCTTGTTATAACAAGATATAATACAAACATATAAAACTTGCTCATTTCAATCCTGAATTATAAAAGGATAATACGTGGCTTCGCGTCATGATTAAGTGGCTTTAAAAAGTATTTGTGTGACCTGTTAGAATTTTCCATGACCTCTAAGAGGGAAGTGCTTTTATATGTATTTTTATTATCTACGGCGCGTTGTAATTATCGTAACATTGTTATGTATTAATCAACGAGGACATACATTTAACAGTTATCAGAAGTTATCAGAAAAAGTTATCAGAAAAAAAATAAAGTTTCACTGCAATGTTTGCTGCTTTGTAATGCAAGTAAAAGTGATTATTAGCAACGGATGGATGAACATGATAAATAATAATCGAATGCCATTAATTTTTGTAATTATCTGTGATATCAACCATGTAGTTGTAAGCTAAATAATATATAAATATGTTATATGCAAAAATGTGTTTTAAATAAATGTTTTAAGATACTTAGGTCAAATCATATTTCATAATTATCCGTTTGGTTACCCAAGATAATTATTCGCGCTTCAATCTTATGCCATGCTTTATGATATATTAAGAATCTGCTTATATCTCTGACATATATATGTCAATTTTTCATACTTTAAGAGACTATCGATAGATGCTATGCAGTTTGAAAAAAATATTTAATCAAAATATTGAATATTATTCCTATGCAGAAAAAAATTTCCTTAAATGCAAAATTTATTCGGCTACACAGCAAAAGGTAAATTACATTGTTACATTCGAAAGCTCGCCATGGAATCACCATGGCATACACGGATACATCTTTTGACGGTTATCCTTGATATATCTACGTTTCGGTAATTGGAATGAAATTTATCGATGTGCTTGATCCCTTCTTCAGGATCTCCCATGCAGACCAGACAGAAGGAGAGAATGAGAGGCAGACGTGGACATAAGTGTAGCGTGGAGGTGGTGCCAGGCCCCTCCTTCTAATAAAAGCCGCTCACTAAGCGTCGCTATACAGACAGTAACAGAAAACCCCGAAGAGAGCAGGAGCCGCCGAGAGCTCCTTCAGGGCCACACACGAGATCTTTTTTTTTATTAAAAAAAAATTCGATTTTCACAGCGAAATCGTGTGACGGATAATATCTGTGCGTGGTGAGTTTACACAAATCTCGCGTTTTTAACTCGGTCAACATCTTTTCCGGGTAGCTGTGTACTCATCTTCAGTGTCGTGGAAAATTTATCATACGCGACAACCACGTGGCGAGGTGATGATAAGTGGGAAATTTTTCAGTTTCGTGTGTTCTCGAAGACGAGTGCAGACAGGCAAAGCTCGTGAGATATTCCTATCGCTTAACAAAATTAACAAAATTAAATATATTTGGATAAAAATTTAATTATTGATAAGGTGAAAAAATTGCAAATTTGTTTTACACGCAAGAAATTAGTATGGAATATTATGGCATAATACAATATTATTTTATATTTTATGAAAGTGCTCTTGAATCGCGATTTTCCGGAGAAATCTCTTTCCATCTGGACGCACAATTTCCTCTGTAATTACTTATCTGATGAAAACTGGAATTCTTTTCCGTACAATTAATAGTTTATAGAAATAAAATTTAAAAAAATATTATTTACGAGATTACTAATGTAAAAAATAATTTAAAAAATAGAGAGAATAAAAAGGCACGAAAAGAAGTTAATAGAGTGAAAATCTTGAAATGGACCGGAACAGTAAGTTCCAAGTGAAAATTGAAATTTACAATCAGCATGAATTAAATTCGCCCATGCCTAAAAAATATCAATTTTTTTTCTTTATTCAGAAGTCTCTCAGAAAAATTTTCTTTATAATTACTTCAATTGCAAACTTACTTGTTCTCACTTCCATTACTCACAAAAAATAGAAAAAGTTTCTTTATCATGAAAGTTTCTTTATCATCAATTTTATCATTATAATATTGATTTAATGCTTCTTTTTACTAGTTAAGTAATTGTTTTCTCAAACTTAACTTTACATAAAAAAACTTCAGAGTATATTTATTTTTTAGAAAATAGAAAAAGATTTTTATGCATTATCGTATCATAATCGCAATGTAAATTGTCCTTTGCGAGATAGTAATGGAGATGCCAATTAAAATTAATCATTATGTGGCCTCGAAAATAAAATATTGCAACACGGTTCCCGGGTAGACGTGATGTGTGCTGAATCTATATCGTCTTAATGCCATTATATCGCCATGATCCATCCTTAGCGTGCCAAATGCACATATAGTTATTTGCACTTACGTTGACATACATTAGCGAATAAAATTTCAAAGTTACGCGTGCATTAATAACAATAAAGAAAAATCTGGTAATAGTTATCAAATGTATTTTGTTTAACGTATTAATGCAATATTTAGTAAATATTACCGAACACAATAATAATCAACAATTTGTTAATAATTAGAAAAATAAGATAATAATTAAAAAAAGAAATTTAACGCTTAGTTGATATTAGTTATATTAACCGAACGTTTGATTATTTCAACAAAACTTTAATAACTATACATCTAAACTTGATTTAGTACTATTAGATCTTTTTCCAGAGAAGTTTCTTAGTAAAGACAAATATTTTCATAATTTTCCGTTCAAAATAAAATTAACCGAGAAAATTATTTCTTTTCGATTAAGTAATATAAGAATAATTAAACACGTTTATTGAGTTTTCTTTTTTGGTTTGTTGAAGGCTCTCACATATTTGTAACCGGTTTTTATAAACTGCGGTCAGCGTTTCAAAGTTTTACGTCACGAAACGCAATTTTTTGTTTGGTTGCAAGAAGCAAGCAAATTTCCATTGAGCTCGAAAAGGAAAACGTGAATTAATAAATAATCCTAATGCGTACATAAAATGCAGCAAGCACCAGTATGTTTTATTTAAATCGAGACTAATTAAAGAGCTCGTGCACGCTTTATCTCGCCTTTCCTCCCACCACCTTTGAAGACGCCAGCATAGCGTTCTCCACTTTCATTCCGTCGAAAGTGATAGTCGCGAACGGATCCATGTTCGAGAAAGGAGAGTCATTGCGTCTCTCCCCTTCGCTCTTTTCTCCATACGCCTTCATGTTTCCTTCGTCTTGTCATGATCCTTGTGAATGATTTCCGCTTTACCTTGCAACTTGTCTTTGCGTGTCTGTATGGAAGAGAGGAAGAGGAGGAAGAATAAAGAGAGAGAGAACAAGAGACATACTGAATACATCTTAGAAAATCATGAGAGAAGTAGAATTATGACCCGTGAAAAATCTTTCACTTTCATCATGCGCGCATTATATCCGGATATTTATTTCTATATCGCACGTGCTTCGAGAGAAAATGATTATTTCTAAAATAATTTAAAGAAGCCTGTACGAAATATGTATAATACTAAAGTCTTTTTCAAGAAATTCGCGTACTGAGAGAAAAAATAATGGTTATAATTTAAATTATTATTATTATAAATAATTTGACTGCAATTTATAATTATTTTCAATGCCAACTATATATTTTTTGATAGAACTACAAAAAAATTATTATCATACTGTAAATTATTACTAGCGTTATAGCAGTAATAACTATAAAAATAGAGCTCCTAGATAATTATTTTTACCATACAATTATAATCCCAAATACGAAACATTTTTCTCTCAGTCTATGGACTGCGATAAAGATCCGCTAAGTAATCCGAATCGCATAGAATATGAAAATTTGATTGTGAGAAATATGCGATATTGTAATGGGTTAACGAGGAATTAATTACTATCGTAATCATAAATACCTGATTGTGTATGTTAAAATAAATAAATTATTTCCACAGAATTCATCTATACAAACCAAGATGAGATTTACTATTCTAACGTTGACGGCTGTGCTTTGCCTCGCATTAGTGAGCTCGCATCCGCTTCCGGAAGACGGTCTCCGATCAGAGGTAAGCACGTGAGCGGCACATCTCGTGCCTTTCTCTTTTAACATCATCTATTTTGCGGAGATTAATTCGCGGCATTAACGGCTACTTCTCCCATGCATTATCGCTTAATTATCTAACACGAATGGCACGTGGCACGCAACTAACAGAGTTCGAGGCCGAATTTCAAGTGTGACATAGCATGAAAATTTTACTATTATTTTGCAATTAGCGGTATAAGAGTCAATCGATTCCTGAATAAAAGTAAAATTATGCATGACGGTTATAAAAATTTTCACTATGTCACTGAATAGCAATTTCAACATTTTCTATTAATCTCTTCCATTAATCTTCATTTCTTCACTAGTTTATCTTTAGTTCTTTCCCATATTGATTAAGGAGAAAGTCTGATTTGCAAAAAATAATGTCGCAGAGAATTTCTCTGTATTGAAACATAGAAATTACTAAATTACGTATGATTATTAATTACTAATAAACGATATGGGTGATCAAAGGCAAGATGATTTCTTCTCAATCGCGAAAGTTCAGCTACATTCCGGTCTACGAACGTTAAATGCTCGATCGTTCTATCGAACTGATCGATTCGATGGTCGAAGATGATATTTTACTTTCGACAAGTCTTTCACTCGAACAATGTTCACCGCGACGAAACTAATAGTAATATGAACCAAACGGCAATTGATATTTTATGACTATGTATTGTGCTTGTGGTTTATAGAACCGCAAAAAAAGAATTTGTTTATTTAACAACGTGAAACTGGGAAATACTAGTAAACGCTGAATAAATTTTCCTTTCTATTCCCACTAATAAATACATTTTATCGCAAAAATGATTATGGAGTTAATAAAATTTGAATAAGGTGCAATGCACTTCCACATCGAAATTGTGCTGTAACAACGTTGAAATCTTTTACGTTGAAATCTTTTTGAAATATTGTCCGTAGAATACACCAAAAATTATTTCGTAATTCTTGATTCTTCGAAAATGTGGCATTGCACGTTATTACGATTGCTGTTACATTATTACATGACTTTGCAAATCATAGCTGTTATTTGAAGAGTTCTGTCAATAACCGCTATCATAGCTACTTAAACTCAGCGTTTACCATAATATATTGATAATTATCGTTGTACGTAACTTGCCATACGTACGTTACAATTTAAGATCATGCAATACACTGAGCACGTGCGTAAATACGCTAGAAAAATGATTATCGGCCGAACGATTACATGACAATAAATATAAAAAGAGTTAGTTCGTTTGAAAAACATTTTGCTCTTAATGTCCGGTTACGAGCCTTCGTGCGGAGTTCAATGTTTCGATTATGCGACCGTAAAGTACACAGTGTAACCCTCAAAGTATACGATCTGACGAAAACTCGGATCGTCCGACCGGCTCTCGTCCTCGCTCCGACACTTTCACTGACCGCCAACATCGGCGGAGTTACCGGACACTTTCTTCGGTCGATAGGCGTCCGATGGAAAGCTAGTGCGTACGCACAAGTACAATTTAACAACACGGAGTGATATATGAAACATTATATACAAACAAATTACTGGCCTTACATCGATATTACGATTCGCATTTTCGTTCAGTCAAAGGATTTGAGATAACAAGATGTGGCAGATATCGTGGATGATATTAGGGATAAGTAGATATAGACATAAATAATTAGATGAATGTGAACAGCCTATTAGAAGTTTATTGGAAAGAATGATTTTGCTGTAGTATCTAAGAATTTAGCTAAATACAGACCCAGAAAATAATTTTATCATCCAATTAAAATGATTATGTAAGACGCTCAAACATAATGAGCAATCCTGTACAAAATTTGATATTCTATCAACCAGCTTGAGTGTCTTACATAATAATTTTGATAGTTTAAAATGTTTAGACCTATATTTAACTAAATTTTAAATATTGTAGCAAAACTGCTTTTCCTGTATATATATATATATATATATATATATATATATATATATATATATATATATATATATATATATATATATATATATATACAGGAAAAGCAGTTTTGCTACAATATTTAAAATTTATTAGAAAATTTAAAGATATATAGTAAGACATTAAAGAACTATGTAAGATATTAAAGAAGAATGTGAAAGCGTGAATGTAATCTATAGAAGATGATGTATTAATTTGTATGTCATTTTGATATATATGAATTTTTTCGTATCTCCTATTTCTAAGATTTTTAAACGTACGAAAATAAATTTACAAGCACAATTTCTTATTCAAAGTTGGTTGGGACGAACGAATACAAAGGTGATCATATGAATGTGAAACGAGATTTAAGGGAAAGTGTACCATAATTTGGTTGAGCAACATTTGGGTTTGGTTCTCGCCCATTGGCCAATCTAGCTCCATAAGTACGAAATTTAATGCGAAACTGATATAAAATATACATTTGAATCACCTTGTTGTAAAACAGGTTGTCCTTCTTGATGACAAATATAGTCAAATGTTGACATTTCATAATTTCGACTAAATTGGCTGTATGTAATGCTAAAATTTTATAATTTTAATATATTCATACTCGCGCAATCTTTTTTTAGATACATTTAAGATACATTACTCGAGAATATATATTTAAGATAATTAATTCTCAACATCCGCGTAATAGCTGTGTTTATTATAATAATATATAATAAATTTTAATTGTAATATATAAATCACAGTTCATGAAAATTTATTATTGTATCTTCATGAAGAAAATAGTAAAATCGGTTCAATATCTAGTGGCGCTAAATTAATGATCCTTGCTTGGTTAGCATCTAACATAAAGAACATTACACAACACAATTACCTTAACATTCTCAAATGCACTAAATTCCACGGCCTTTACCAATCATTTTCAGTAGGAGAGGGAAAATCACAAGTAGTTCCTTATTTGTCATTACTTCGTGCAGGTACATAGCTTGGCGTTATATGTTAACGCTACTTTGACAAAAACAAATTATTTTAACAAATATGGAAAAAGGATTCCTTTGACAATTCCTTCTTCATCATTATCATAATTCAAATTATTGTTTAACGCTTTGCGAGACATGTACTTCAGTGCTCTATAGGTTGAAAGATCACAGTTCATACTTAAAAGCTCTTACGTAACTGTAGGAATCTACATGACTTACTTTAAGTAGACAGCCATTTTCTCATAATCAAACACCGGCTTATTAATCCGTAAAGGTGTACAGTCTCGAAGATTTGAAATCTACGAGATATATCAATTGAAACCCGATAACGCTTGATATCCTGCGATTATTAGTTGAAAAGCATCTTTGCTATCATAAAGATCCAAATTTAAATAGCTGTCGTATGACAGGGCCAACAAGAAAACTTTCTTTCAGGCCCTTGATCGGCTGGTGATGGCCGAAGCCGACAGCGAGGCTGCCCTGAGGAGCAAAAGGACTATTGGCATTCTACGACAGATCTTCCCCGATATTTCCCAGGTGAGCAGTCGTTGATACACGAATGTCAGAGAAATCCTGCAGAAGGCCAGGACTAGACTGACACGCCAAGTGGCGTTTTATAGACAAAAATGTACATAAATTATCATCACAGATTATATACCTCACCTTGACAAACATTATCAAGGACCAGTAAGACATCCTTGAGCGATTCGCATCAGGCTGAAACACACTAAGAATTTTTGACGCTCTCCAATTAAAATTTGGTTTTCATCGATATCTGTATAGAACTGTGCCATAAAAAAAAAGCAGTATTCATTGAATAGTTCAGCCTTACATTCTTACCGAGAAAGTAACGCATACGATTTGAGAGGCAGCCAACGCATTAGCCAACTACCCTTTGCTCATTCACTCGTACGCTCACGTACGGATCGATTTGTTTTGATCTCATTCCATGAGTATGTTCCGCATGAAGAGAACGGAAGCGGTTCGTCATGTTCCACGCTAATAAAAAAGAATAATTGCGTCTCCGTCGATTCTTCCTGATTTCTCGTGTTCTGTTTTTTTCTTTCTTCTTCTGAATCCTCACTCAACCTGCGGTGACCAGTTACACAATGAAAATTTTCACGAGAACTTAATAACTTTATTAGGGGAAGTTTTATTACGGTCCGAATAAAAAAATCGCGCAGTGCGAAAAAAAAATTGTTCATCAATGGAGTAAGAGAGGCTCTACCTATAAAAACTAAGTTCTCGGGAAAGTTTCTTTCTTGCGTATGAAATTCCTTTTGGCCGCCTATTGAGTTGTTCACGAATAACTTCCTAATTTGACTAATAATACATTGTGCGATTTTTTTGTCTTGTTAGCAAATAACTTCCTCGGCATTGGCCAGCAACGCCGAGTTTTTTATGCATACAGTTGCGTGTGCGTGCACGTGCACGACAATGGCGATTGATTTAGTAACGAACCTTTGCAGAATAGCGTGAGTTAGTTATCTCACATTACCGCGAAGACACACGAGCCGGAAGATCGTTTGTGGAGGAATGTCGAAATTTCTCCTGCAGCGTCCTCGAATGATTGAACGAACATATGAAGAGTTGATGACGGTCGCACGAAGTGACCCTGTAAGGTCCCTCCCGGATTACGGAATAACTGCATTTCAAAGAAAACCATGTTTAATTCTGTCTTTGTATTAAGAATAGGATCGTAAAAGTCTCACAGAATATCTGCTTCACTGAAAACCTGATTTCCTATGACTTATAGCGCTGTTGAAAGGAAGTCCAAGCCTAGTAATAAGAGATAATGCGATAAGAAACAATAAGTCAGTCATATTTAAACACAGCATCAATCAATTACACAAATATTTATTAACTAGCAGAACGATTGATCGGATATTTAAAAAGATCCTCGTACAGGCCGAAGAAAACGTCATAAGTCCATATTATTTATAAATAATAAAATGTCAACGATCACTGTTATGTATCGATCGATATCATCTACTGATCACGCGACTGCAAAGTGATGTCTTGAAGTCAGAATAAAAAAAAGGACGAAGAGCTATCACTACGCTGCAAGACTCTCCAAGCAAAAGCCTATTATTTTCTAGAGAATCGAATCAAAGGTCAACTCTATTATCGGAGAAATCATTCGTGTCCTTGGTCCGGTCATCCTCCGCAATATTCTTGGCGGCGGCATGGGCAATACCGCAGGTGTCAACAGGAACGACGAAGGTACAAGTGTAATAGGCATGTCGCCCTTCGGAGATGATGAGGATGAATCCACGTCAACTGGCTCGAATAATGCTTCCAAGGTGTCGATCTCTTTGCCAACGTTTCCACCTGATGAGGAGGAAACGTTTAACTCCTCTTCGTCCACTACCTCATCCTCGATAACGACGGTAGAAAGCAGAGCGAACATTGACGACGCCAACATTGACACTACGACGACCACTACAGCAATGCCAACGGCATCAACGACACCGTCTTTATCAGAAAACGAGGTTACCACTACGCAGTGACTGATTGATCAACAGCTTGGTAAAAATTTCGAGGTCATGACCTTGAGGAATCTTTATGAGAAAAACACAGAATTACAGAATTGCCTTGCAGAATGCCTTACCGCGCATTCAGGACTGCTGCGGCACTTGTCTACTTTGTGTGCTAATCATTCATTGGGTACTCGAGAAAACGAGGATCGAATCGATCGACCACTCAGCTCTCGAAGGATTTAATGACCGCTAAGTTACCGCGCAACCAGGACTGCCGCGGCTGCGCACGTTTTTCTCGTTACGGTTGCTAACTGTTTTTGTCCTCATGTTTGCTATTTATCTAGTTATTAATCGATTAATGTTGCATTGGCAACTCATGTTGCTACGATCTTTTATTACGATCTTATTTCACCAGAGTCACAGAATCTATAAAAAGTTTTTTTTTATTGATTCTGGGTTCTTCCATCTTATTATTTCAATTATCATTATGTGTTTCTCGTCTACGGTTCATATTATATGTTTACATACATACAGAATGTTTGAAAATAGATGGGAAAATGGAGTGATTCTAATTGATAAAATAAGACAGAAATTAAGAATATCAAAATTATGATTAAAATTTTTTAATACAAAGTTTTTTATTTATAAATGTTTAAATTAAATATAGTATCTACATAAGAAAATAAATGTCTAAATGCCTAAAGCATTTTTGTCATAATGCCTAAAGTACGTAAATATTTAGATATTTAATATAATTAGAAAATAAAGTCTCTATTGAAATTTTGTTATTCTTAATTTTATGAATATTCTAAATGTTTAAATAGTTACGTAGTAAAAGCACCTATTTATTAATTATTTAAACGTTTATAATTAAAAGAATGCAATTTTATTATCTTTGATTAATGACTTTTCACCTTTTATTTTATTATTTAGAATAACTCATTAAATTTTCTCTCACCTGTTGTTGAACACCTATATCGTATATGTATATTCGCAGAATCTATGTCTATTCAAAACTTTTACATATCTCTTCGTCATCTACTCTGACATAAATTCAAAATCAGACTTTAATATTTATATTGTCTAGCATATTTTTTTCTTCATGAAACTCTGAAGCTATTCCAATTGCTAGATTACTTTTTAATTTAAATTTGAAAATTCATCTTAAAACAATCTTTTCACAAATAACCTTCTTCGGCTTTTCGTTCTGTCATCTCTATTTTCAGTATGCTAATCATTTTAGTTATTTGTTGCAGAATAAATCAGCCTAGTGATAATAATCGTATTTGTAATAATCTTAAAAAAATAATTTCTGTTTACGTTTTTTATATTACATCTATCAATATTATTGCACATATATATATATATATATATATATATACATGTGTATGTGTGTGTGTACATATATACGAATTTCAAATAATACTTGCAAATTACATTGTCCCACATAATTTGACCTTTTTTTCCTATGGCAACCACGACTCTCATTTCTTAATAGATTCAAGGTCACTAAATCCAAATTCGTCAGCAAAAGTTGCCTATTTCGTTTGACCAAAAAATTGATAAATATGGCAAAAAACGCTATTTTTGACTTATATTACTTGATTTATCTCAAAAACCTGATGTGACCATCTTTCGCTGATTGATTTAGATTCACCTTAAATCTATTAAGAAATGCTGGTCCTACTCGTCGCAATTTTTTTGTTCGACTGTATTATTAGCAATCAGTCTCCACTACTCAACTTTTCGTTTGATAAATCATTAACAATTACGTGTGATGCCCGAGATAGTATAATTTAACATAAATAACATATTTGTTGAAAATATTCTATTTAATGTGCTATTAATATGCTATTTATGCTGCTTATTGATTATGCATGTTACTGTGTAATGTATCGTTTATAATTCGCATGTTAGTTGTTTTGACTTGATCGTTATATAAATGTAATTAAAAAATTTGAAAATAAATATAGTATTAATTATATTTTAGTTCTAATGCACAAAAAAGCTCAATCGAAAAGTAATTATAAATTCATGTAAGAGAAGTCATATACGTCATGAATAATTCATAGAAAACGTTGTCGGAATATTACATAATCCTAACATTTTACACACCTTGAAATTATGCAGGCAACCTACTTATCATATGATTGCGATTTTTTGTGTATTTCACCTCGTTGAAAAAATCAACAATGATCGATTGATTAATAATAAATCATTAACAATCTATGTCACAATATCTATGAGTGTTGCTTATGCTACGAAATACACATGAAAAAAAATGTATATGATGAAATAAATAAGTTTATTTGCTCCGATAAAAAATCGCGAGACATCGTAACTTATTATCTGGAGCCTTATTTTTCAGACATATTGTATACCAAAATATTATAATATATGTATTATTATAATGTACATATATTATAGATTTTCGTATACAATATAAATTCAGGAATAGAAACCCTTGATTCTTGTCAGCCATAGGAAACAATTTTTTTACAGGACGTGAACCCAGAATCAGAGAATCGAGTGAACGAGATCGGATCGGAATCACAGAACAACGAGGTGCGAGTGCAATTCGCGGACGAAGTGTCGAGCGACAGTTCGCCGCAAGAGTTGACGCCATTGGATGAAACTGAGACGGAGGAGGATGAGAATAGAAACAAGAGATTCCTCTTTGGTTTCGGTGGCAATGCAGGTGGAGGTGCCGGGTCAGGCAATTTTCTCTTCGACATTATCAGGGTAAGTTGTGATGTCTTAGACATAACTTCCTTTAATAGCGCTGCGTAAAAAATGGAAATTGGAATCATACTCAAGAGAAGATGGGAAATGGGGAAAGCAGGTTCGCGGTTGCATTGCTCATATAAGTCCAGATCTACAATAAGTTTTAAGCCTTAAGCCATAAGAAATGTACGAATTATAGTTAATTAATCTTCTCGCATTTGACTGTAATGGTCAATTTTTTAAGGCTTAAGACATTTATTGTAGATCCGGATTAACGGTGATCAATCTCGAATACACTTGATATTCTAGTAACGGGCGAGTAACTACAAGGTTACTATCTGCAGACGGCAGTGAAAGTGCGCAACCGAATTGCCTTTAACCACCGCTGCACCATCTGTTACTATTCCAAGGTTCCTGACCTAGGCACGATCGCGATAGAATTACCTTAGTCAAGATTTTCGTAAAAAAAAAGAAAAGCCAAAGATTAAAAGTTCTTGATTAAAGTTCATTCGATGAAATTCGGTGGTTTCATATATGCAACGCTAGAGAAATGCCGCGGGTTAGTTAAACTAAGAATTAGCAATAATAGAAGATAGAGCGGGTAACTACTTTACTTTTTACTGTCATTGCAAATACTATTTGTGGTCTGATCAATGTAATCTTTGTTACAAAAAAATACTTATTTCCTAGAATTGAAGTTTCCTTCTGTTTTCAATGCTTTTTAAAAGAGTGTTGAAATGACGATCAAACTTGATGATATGTATCTTGCCTTGCTATATATTGCATAAATGCTAGATTATATACACTCAAATTGTACTTTTCTAGAGACTACAAATAAAATCATCTAAAAGATGACTAAATTGTTATAAAGATATCTCTTTTAGTGAAAGAATATAATCGAAAAAATGACTAAAAGACGACAAATATCGCATTGCTAGTCATCTTTATAGATGTTTTCATGATAATTAAAAGATGACTATTGTATGTACATATCTTTTAGTTGTCTTTAAGACTTCTTTTAATTTTTATATTTTGGCACATGTATAACGTCCAATAACATCAGATTTCTGAATTAATTTTTACACAAAATTGAACGAAATGGTATGACCGTCAATATACATCCCATTTATGAATCCTGCAATGCTTGCCATATCCTATATGCAAGAGTCATTATTCTTTCATCGTAGTCAGGACATGTATTTGAAATACTTTTATTTAAAACACAGTTTTTGCAATATAAATATATTTTGTATTTTGTATTTCAGCGGAGCACATAAAAGTATTACGCATTTTGTACTTAAAATTGAAAAATTGTAAGTTTTTTGTACTTTGTAATTCAAATAATAACACTGATTGTTAATCTTAATATTTAATATACAAAATACAAAATACTTTTATATACTCCCATGAAATACAAAATACAAAATATTGGAAAAATACTAAAATAACGGAAAGTTATTTTTTCATGTTATCTTTTCGGTAAGAAAAAATACCTTCTAGTCAACTTTCCGTTTTGTCGAAAATACAACAAAATAAAATTACATAACCACCAAAAATATGTAATTACCAAACAATACATTTTCCATTAGGATCTCATAAATAGGATGTATTTTGATAGTCACACAATTTTATTTAGTTTCGTGGAAAAATTAATTCAGAGCCCATACAGAACTCTTCCAGGGATGTTTTTACGAATGTTCTTCAGAACGTTCTTCTGGAAATGTGTGGTAAATGGAGGTCTATTAAAAATCATACCAAAATATAAAAATTAAAAAGACTTTAAAGACAACTAAAAGATATCCAGAGAAGTTATCTTTCAGGATACGTTCCGAGTTATGCATGAAGTGCATGATGCATTATTTATCTCTGTTGTTCACAAAATAATGAAGAAGAATAAAATGGTACGTCATGCGCTTTATGTGTCTAAAGGCACAGACTTTTGCATAACACGCATAAGTGCATAAAAAAATCAACCAGTCAAAGTTCCTTTTTTTTTTGTGAAATGGAAGAAAAGAAAAAATTCTTATTGTTTGATTCTCTTACGCATTATGTATTTTTTATTTGTGCATTATGCAAAAGTCTGCGGTCTTAAAACGAAAAGCACAGGCCCTTGCATAACGCACAGTGCATAATGCATAAGAGAATGAATCAATCAAAATCCTTTATTCTCTTCCTTATTTACATGAAATAAAAGATTCTGATTGGCTGATTTTCTTACGCTTTATATATTCTGTGAGAATCTGTGCTCCCCGATTTAGCCACCTTTTTATCAATATTCCTTTACTAAAAGATACCTTTATAACAATTTATCATCTAGGCTTTTAGTTTCTTAGACGATTTTGTATTTTTTTGGGTATTGAGGTAAAAGTGAATAAAAAAAAACCGGTAATTTCTTTATTTTTTCCTGTTTTGTGCACAAAATATACCAGAGCCAAATATTAGCATGCATTTTGATCGTGAAAAAAAATTTAATTGTTTTGTGAATAGTATAAGTATAATACAAAGTAATTTGTTACACAATATAGAACAAAAAAGGTATTTTTATCGATAAAACAAATGCCAGCATCCCTTTATATAGCCAGTGTTTCACTTTCTTTTCAAAAATTTGAAATTAATTAATTATTTATAATGCTCAGAATTAGTTGCACATTTCGAGCCGATTCCTGAAAAGCCGGCTGCTTTATCCCCACTCAACGCTCAACGCTCGATGGTCTCATGCGGACACATCACGATCAGTGCACTATAAGAAATATGCTGTGTGTACCTTCCAACAAATTATCAGTAAAATACTTTCCTTTCTACATTGTTAATTTCTTTATTTAATCGAATTTTCTACTATTAATATATATATATATATATATATATATATATTTTTTTTGGAATCTAATTGACAATAATTACAATGTGAACAATAGCTTTCCACACCACCTTTGAGGTACTATTTTTTATGCGTTTTTTTTTAAGTAGTTTAATAAGCCCAATAGACCTATTCTACTAAAAAATAACGAAGAAACTGATCACTGATCAGATATGTGGCTCGACAGGAAAACAACATTTTCTAATCCAAAATATTGATTAAAACAAACAAGGGAGAAACAGAAACAACTAATTTTTTGAAAATATTATATAATGCGGCAAGATAACTGCTTTAAAGTAAATATTCGTGTTTCTTAAAGCTTTATCTTCGTGATTGACCAGATATTTTCAATTGTATTTGCGTCTGGAGAAATTGGAAATGCCAATCCATCAATCAATGTAATTTCTATATTTTTGAAAATCTCTTAAAAAGCATATCTCATGGAAAACAGGCCTATAATAAGTTATGTTTAATTGATAATAATGGTGACTGAACATCATTATAAGTATAAATGCATTTTAGTAAATATAATGTACTTTTAAAATATTATTATACTTTATTTTTTTTATAATACATTCGATTTCTTTCAAAGAACTGCTGACTATACTTTCGTGTCACAGACTGTAATATTCTATATAATACAGAATTTTACTTTACCAAGTCATATATTTGATCATCTTTTTTTATTATTTTTTAATAAAATAAACCTGAAGAAAATACTTAAAGGACGCATTAATAAATAGAACTTCAAAAATAATGAAAAAATATTGTTGACATTATAATCATTGTATGGTAATTATTATCAATTATATTACAAAATATATGTATATATGTTAATAGTAGAAAATTTGATTTAATGAAGGAAATAATAATTATGTAGGAAAATATTTTAATTTGCTGGAAGATACGGTCGTAACATACATATTTCTTATATAGTGCGACACTCCTGAAATCGGCTCTGCCGTCGAGCATTGAGTAAGAGAAAAGTATACGCTTCAGAAATCAGCCCGAAATGTGCAACCAATTCCGAGTATTATTTTATATAATGATCGAAAGGTGGTAATGTAACTCATTATCAGATACTCAATAATTACAGTATATATGCAATTGTTAATGCAATTATTAAAAAAAATAATCACCAATGCTTTTAAGAAAATTCTTTGGTTATCTATTTTATTATAGAAAATGACATCAGTGATTGACTGCAAATTGACTGCATGATGCCTTAATATAATGTATTCAAATGTGTTGACATATTTGGTTATCAAGAATTATAAAAATCGAATTTGATTCACATTCACAATCAATTATGCTTCCAATTTGGCCGACGGAGGGTTAGTTAAAAAAGATGTATAAGATGTCGCGTGATACCGCTAGGATGCGCAATGAAGTATAACAAAAGTTTCTCGAGAGTGTTCCGCAATAAGAAGAATATAATATATAAAAGATCTAAGCATACCTATAGTCAGGGACGTCAGGGTGTGGAGAAATGAAATTGATAACCTAACCTAATTTCCCTACTAGGAGCCCTCGCTGGTAGGGGTACCCTTAGGGGTATAACTTACAGAGGGTTAAATTTGCTCTCGACGTTCTTAATTTTGTTTGAAACTCATTATTCGTTATTTTATTACAGAGATATTTTTCGTCGAAAATAGTATTGCTGATGAAAAAAATCATACCATGTAATATACACTATATTTCTTCTCCATTGTAATATTAGTAATAAATTATTTTAAAATTAATAAATATAATAATAATAATGCTCCGTAAGTATAAAACAATGTAATCAAAAAAAGGACAAAGAGCCTTCTTTTAACTAAATTATTTTAAATTGCAAAAGAATTTCAATTTTAATTTAATTTTTTTATTTAACGATATATAATCAGATGTATAATTTTTGCAAAAAATGATTAGAAGGAAATTTATATTTTCCATATAAGAACATAAACAGAAAAAGTTACAGAAAAAAGAAAACATTTAATAAGAAAGATCATTTATATTTAACAGTATATTTATATTTAACAGTACAATTTTATAATTTTCTTAACTTTATCTTAATTATTTTTTAAATCAAACGGTATCCTTTCTTTATTAAAATAATTTTTTTAAGTTTTAAATCCTGCCAAACTTTTGTATTATTTTTAAATATTTACGATATATATAAAAATATTCAAAATTAAAAAAAATACTGTTAATACGTTCATTAAAAAATTGGTTAATAACGTATTATATAATGACGTATTAATAGATTTAATTGCATGGCATGATATGAAACCATTATTTATGTCGCATGTATGTTTCTCGAGAAAAAACGATCTTACATGCTGTATCGTGTGCGAACAATAACCGTGTCGCGCACCAACGACACTCGGTGACCGGTTTTTTCTGCACAGTGTCTATATCGGTGAAACGGGTTTTTCACCGTCAGGACAGATGCAATCACGCGAAAATCGAGTCACCGTTTCCAATGGCTGCTGTCACCGATATACCGTTATTCGCTTTCCTGGCAAAAAGACATTATTACGAGTGGCTCGAAACGATTCTAGACTGGTCGCGCGCGCTGCGACCCTTCACCGTTCACAGATTGAGAAAACAAGAAACTTGCTACGTGACCGATACTCTATTCGCTCTTGCCGCAGGTATTCACCTGTTAATAAGCGAAAAATTATGCTAAAAACATTTTGTCCTGTTGCGGCAAGAACGAATGACACTTTACACGATTTCACTTAAAATTTGAAACGAAGATTTCTCAAAAGTCATTATAACATTAAAATAATTTAAAAAATGATTATTAAACTTACTCACTGCAGCAATCTTGGATTATTATAACGTCAAAAGCGAGAAAATATATTTTAAAAATTCTTGCAAACAGTATTAAAATGTGAACATTTTTCAATAATATCTACAATTTATAGAATCATAGATTTGTTAAATAATACTGAAAATTCCCTTTGTGTTTCATTATCAATAAACAATCATATATTCGAAATTGAATTATGCCTAAAATTATTGTGATGCTGTCGAATTGAGATAAATATAATTTTATTCTATGTCGAAAGGAGTTTATGATGTATTTTACAAATTATTATTGTAATTAGTATTGTACTCTATCAAATGCAAATGTGATTTTATTTAAAAATAACTTTCTATTTTAAGATATTTTGCAAGAACTTTCGTTATCTATTTTTTTGCTTCTGACATCATCAATCTAAAGATTTATGCATTGTTAAATATCAAAGGAACAACGAACTTGCCTTAAGTTAAATAAAATTTCGTTATTTTTAACTTTCATGTGTCAAAATGTAAATCAATCTATTTCTGCAATTCAAAATAAACATATTAACATATGCATTTAGTAAATAATAAATAAAATTTGAAATATCAAATTTAACACTTTTTTTTAAATTAAATTATTTAACTTCCGTCTTAATTAAACTAACGACATATGAATAGGAGTAGTAATGAGTGATTATAGAAATGATTAGAAATAATTAAAATTAAGTATAATTTGACATTATAAATTTGATTTAACAGTGTGAGTGATCAAGAGCCTTAAAAGTCGATCACTTTTCCATCAATCATGATTCATTCTGACATTATTTTAACGTAATGATCGTTGTACTGCTTAGGTTTTTAATGATTATGAAATAAAATTGATATTTATTGAATGAAGACATTTAATTATGACGTTGATAAATTAGTTGACAAGATTCTAACGACTGAATAGAATTGATATTTATCACGTAACGGAGAAATTTAATTATGTATAACATTCAGAAACTATTAAAAATGTGACAGCAGTAATAAAAAGTGACTTTTTAATGATATCTGATAGAAATTTTTGTAATTATACATATTAATACATTTTAGACTGCGACATCCCAGTCGGACAGCTTTCAATTATTTAACAAATGTGCATATTTATATAGGCAAAGTTCATACGAAGAAATCGTACGTAACATCTAATGACATCGACTCGTCGATATCGAACCGGTTTTTCTTTACACAAACTTTGCCTGCGAAGAAACGTATAGTCAAACAATTAATTACTCCACCATTTTTCACGATGGCAAAACAAACTCATTACGTAACAATCCATCAGCGGCGATCGAACGACTACAACCCTCCAGGTTTCACTTTGTGAAACCCCCCCGAGGGTTCCACTTTGTCACGATTACAGTACTTTTAACGAACCACTTTCCAGCCATTATTGCAGGACGTTCCAGAAGTTCGCGTGGAGTTCCGCTGGGAGAGATAGCAATCTCTCGTGCGATATCGCGCAGACGGACGGGAAAATGAACGAGAGAAAACGCGATTCCTTCCAGCGAGAGCAGAGAACTCCAAGTAAACAAAACTATTCTCGTCTCTGTTTCTCGTTTAGCAAGCGGCCGACGGGGCGGCAAGAGCGGCGGGCACGGTGTACCGTGTCGTGGCCGGTACACAGAGCCTCGGGCTCGGGCTAAGCGCTTCGCGCGACGTGGGCCCGGCCGCCCCAGCTGCCGCCAACCCCGGCGGTACTGGCACCCCGATGTCCGGCGCATCCTCGACCGCCGCCCCAGGAGCCGGCATTCTACCACCGGTACGCCAAATCCTTCCGACACGCCTAAGTGTCCGCCGACAGAGAGTACGGCGACTGCGCTTCTTCGACCGAACCCGATGAGACCCGGATGCTCACATGTGCCGTTCTTTTAGAGTGAATAGCAGTTCTTCGGCGAGACTTCGATGACGAAACGCGTCGAATGATCTGTATTTGCTCTAAAAGTCGAGGGAAAACGATCGTAGGCGTTGAGTGGGCACGCAATGATGCGGTTGTTTCTTTGCTCAAGAGATATCGCGATCCTTTACTTCAAAAATAATACAACTAAAAAAATTTAATTTCCTGGAAGAAAAAAGAGAAAATTAAATTCTTCAATTTGACAGAAAATTATTGACTAATCAAATAATATTGGCGAAGGAAATATATCCTTAATGTGATCAAATGTCATTTTTGTTATCTATGTTTCGCAAGTATTAAAAAAAATCACCTTTTTCTAGTAGTGACAATTTTTTTCGAAAGCTACTCTTTTTGAATTTTGATTTTTGTGATTTTTCATAAAATTATAAATTAATTTACTTTTAATGATTGGTAGAGTAATGTTTATATAATTCATTTATGATAATAACTGAAGAAACACTTTTTTTTTATTGTAACATTTTTTTAAGTAAGGAAGTAATCTAACTTCATAACATGTCATGAACTTATGATCGTTTTTTTCTATTTGTTAATGTGAGACAATCGACGGTTGATGCTGCACGTACATAGCACCAATCGAATTTATTGGGTTCGTTCAATAACTTTCTCTTTCTTTCTGTATCTATTTCATTCTACTAATGACTTCCCTCTTTCTTCTCTTTTTATTTTATTTTTCTTTATCTTCTCTTTCTACTCTATTTTTTATACTTTTTTTATTTCATAATCACCTTCAGCATGTCATACATTTTCCAATTGCATGAAAAATTGATAGTCATCTGATTTGATTATCAAATATGACTCAAAGACTTGATCCTCCGGAGTTGACGATGGATTTATTAAACCTCGTGTATTGATTGATTAGATCACAAAAATTTTGATGTAAAAATAATTTAGCCTTCTTTATAATAAAATAATATTAAGATAAAAAAATACATTATTATATTTAAATTTACTATTAGTTCTTAATTCTTGTATACATTGTTGTAACAATTGCTATTTTAACAAAAATGTCAAATAATTAAATTTTCTTTATGTTACATCTGCAAAAAATTTCGATCATTCTTATTAAAATAATCTTTAAATAGTATTTATTATTTTTCATACAAGTTACGTCATTTTGATTCTTTAAAATTTATTAAAATTTATACATATATTAAATAGATTTTTTTAAAATGTGTTAGAGATTTTAGCGTTAGCTCCATAGGATTAAAGTTTATTACAATTTTCTCTAAAATACTATTCCATATATATGTATTTATTTTTGTAATATCGTGCTACAAGCAAAAATAGTACAAGTAACACTCTTCACATTATAGCTTGTAATTATATTGTCTTAATTATCCTATTATCTTCAATCAACTTCTTCACGTAACTCTTCTCTAATCGCAAAATCTTCCTCGCATTGTATTGCACTTATCTTTATCTGCATGCCGTACTTTTTCACATATACGCATCACTCTCGACTTGGTTGTATGACGTTTCTTTAATCTTCCGACTTACTTTCTACCAATGACTTAATCCCTCACGACGATTTATTTTGAACAGGTTACCGACACTCTTCCTATCTAGTTTCATTTTCTTTTTCCTGATACACCGTTTCTCCTTCCTTTATACAAAGCATCTACCTTGCCTGTCTGGCTGCGCATGAATTGCATATCAAGATCTCTAATATTAGCCTGTTGTATATGCGTACGTATATATGTTTGAAAGTAATGCAACACACAACGAGTTCTATAATCTACCGTTCCTTCTGTATAAAACTATCTTTTCTTTATTTGCTACGACTTCTTTGTATCCACGCACTTTTTTTACATGTCTAATATTATGACGAGGTCTTGCCATGTAATTTGTACAAATTGCGCATCCCTAACTCCTAGCTGGATATTACTTTATATATTCCTATGCAAACATAGAGTTGAATAACTACACTGAACCAAAATTGTACGTAAATACAATAAAATATTCATTGAATTATGAAAAAATAATGAAAATTGATCCAATGAATTCTTATAATAATTTAAGTTATAAAATTACTAGAATGCAAGAATGAATATATAGTTATATATAATTATTTTAATTCATTGATACAATAACTGGATATTAAGTTGGACATTGATTAACGATTATTCATTGGACCAAAATTTTTTTCAGTGTTTAATTGATTAAAGCGAGTAATATATTTACACAATATTCGGCTTGTATTAAAAATGTTACTAATAGAGTCACTTTTTTTTAGCATACACAAATATCTGACAAAATATAAAAAAGGGCATTGGTGTATTTTAGACATCTCTGTTTAATCGATATCTTAGTTTTATTAAAAATGCAATTTCCACTGAGCGACGTTTAAAAAATTTCGCAATCATAAATATAAAGTCTATTTTTCAGTTGAACTTTTTGTGTCGTTCATCTTTTCTCTTTTTCTCTCCAATGAAAAAAGAGATGAATAGTGCGAGAAGTTTAGCTGAAAAGATACATGATCAATTATAACTCATTCTTAATACCCTTAATTATTTATATGCCCTTAATAGTCAATTGTGTTTTCTTCAACTCTAGAATATCTACCGGATAATTTTGTCCATTTCATCTCGTTCCAAATCCCATCTTGTTCCACCCGGCCAACGGTCCCGACGCAACGCTGACAACCACCGACTTTTTAAATCTGGCGTACTGACCGGCTGATGGAGAGGCCGATTCATTCTGGATATGGCGGCCGCCATTGATCAATGCCGATTCTCTCGTTGTTGTGATCTTCGTACTCGTCCACTGCACCGTATATATCTAGCGGTCCGTAGTTGTATCTAGTTCCATTTATTTTGGACGCACCCGAGTAAATGCACGCAGTTTTGTCGCGGCAGACGAATCGGTCGCAAGAAATAATTTGACAATAATCCGCGCGGATCCTTTGGATGAAGAATGAATGTTTAATGATCATTATCAAAAAGCTGGAATTTCTCATCGCGACTGAACCGGTTTGTCTGCCAGACAGAGATCTGCATCTCGTAGATACTTATTGTAAATTTAGTCCACGACATGTACAAACTCGACGCGTTCGTAACTAGACCCATACATCATAGATCAAGAGACGTCCCTATCAAAAACAACCAGAGGATAGTCCTATATCCTCTAAATATCCTCAAAACATTCCCAGAACGTCTCTCGGATAAAGAATGATGTACGGGAAGAATTCGCCTGAACATCAAATTCAATATTATTCTTATTATGTTGTGTTGCGAATTACTAGATACGAAGCGTATTATTGAGAGTTAGTCGTGGCATATGGTTTATCCTGTTGTCACTATTGGGCACTTGGCGATTTCACCTTTTCATGGTGCACGCGCAGGGTGTCCATATAGAAATCCTTAGCCGGATGTTGATCCATGATCGCTTCGCGGGATCGTCTTTCGCTCAAGAATAATCTCAAATAATTCTCAAATTGAAAAAAAAGACGTATGGACACCCTGCAAACAAACTTCGAGTATTACGAGCCGAAGGAGCGCACGTAAGGATCGTAGCAGCAAGATCGATGGTTCGTATGTTGTAGCCGCAAGTAGGAATAAGGATGTGAGAGCACCGTAGTGTCGGGAGCGCTGGAATTGGACGTGGAGCTGCAATACACACCGCAATTTTATTACCCTCCAACAAACAAACAAACAAACAAACAAACAAAATATTATAATTCCTGTATGTTTTGTACTCACTTCTTCGCCGCGCATGCCGAAACCCATTCGGGAACGTAAACGGCGGGGCGCCCTTCTAATTGCTCCAACTAATAGATCTTTGTAATGTTTCCAGTTGGTGGCCGGAAGCGGAAGTAACCAGCTGAGCAGCTCTTCCCCTTCGGAAACCCATGACGGAAAGTCGGATGAACACGAGGCCGTACCCGGCCCAGTCACCAGGTTCTTCGTCATCGCTAATCGAGGACTCTCGAATCTCATCCAGGATCTCATACTCGTGAGTATAGAAACTTTCACCGATCATTAATTTTAACTTTTTTTTTAACATAACGGAATTTTGCGTGTATTTAAACTCTACACGTAAAAATCGGTTTCAGTAAAGTATCTAACAATTTTAACCGCATATAAATCTTGGCAAGTTTCAACTTTAATTTAACTAGATACAGATCTAAAAATAATTATGTTAAACTATCAAACTAATTACGTAGGCTGTAGAATGTTTAAGTATGATGATAATACTATTATACACAAAATTTTAACATTCTAGCAAGCCGATCACGTTCAATATAATTATTTAGATGGCAATAAAATTATTTTCAAATCTATATCTACTTAAATTTTTAGATACTAAAGCAAAATTATTCTTTTCATGTAACTTCTGCAACTTGAACCTCGCAGCTCTAAATGCGAATGCGTTATTGCTTTGTTTGATACGTTATTTTTCTTGTTACGTAACGTTATAAGGTATTTTTTATAAGTGTAGAACGTTCCTTGTGAATGCTGAAGTAAATAAATTAACTCAATGACACAATAATTATTGTGCGATTATCGAAGTATAATATCAATTACAAGCTACGCTTATTTTCGACGTGAATATATCATATACTAGTCGATTCTTATAAGAGGAGGGATAATTGGTGATTAATAATCAATTGCTGTTACAGAGCTCACAATGTGATCACAGTGCTAACAATGTGATCATACGCGACTGTTATTTAATAATATATTTTAAAAGACATCTGCGTCAATTAACTACATACTATAAGCAGACAACATAATAGGATTATATTCATTATACCGGATGTCGATCATAGATTTCAAAATTAATGACTCTTAGACCACGCGAAGGTAAACCGCGTCTATGATGAAATATTGAACAACTGTGTCGAAGAGCAATTAATAAGTAGAAGTTAAATTGTACATAATATCGTTAGACAATTGTGTCAGAAATAAATCTAACTGTAATTATAATTTATTTAGAAATTGCAGATATAATTAATTTAGAAACTGAAAAAAAATTCAACTCCAGTGTGATATATGTGTACGCAATCGCGCAAATGATTGCGTGGTTTCTGACGCACATAAGTTGTTCATATCTCCAGTTCATTATCTATGAGAAAATTAATTTCAACGTTGGAACGAGGAAAAGGATTAGAAACTTTTTTTTCTTATTAGGAATCACGGCGTTCACGGTTCACCGCGTGAAATTTGCGAATCTTGTACTACAAATCAAATAAATAATTCAAATAAACGAAAAACTTATAACACTGTACGTGACGTAATTCCGATTGCGATTCCACGATAAGTAATTCAATCTGTCGTCGCAAGCGACTGCATTTGTCGACACGCGATAATTACTACTCGCAAACGGATTCGTTTCTTCAACGGATTTGCCAAGTGAAATTTACATCGTGGTTTCTTATATAAAATTACGAAATTAATTAAAACGGCGACGGAAACGCGTGACAAAGAACGCGACACAAATCACGAAATTGCGAGTTTTAAAAAAGAATAAAGAAGTATCAAAATATCGCAACTACGCAAAAAAATATTTTGCTGCTCCAATTAGAATTACAGCTGTTTCTGATAGAGAATTATGTATCAATCGCATAGAATTTATAGCACAAATCTAAATTCTATTTCTGTCATCTATATGATTATCTAATGCAATACATATTCAATATCGCAGTATTTGCTAGAAATTTATTTATGTTAACTATTTTTCGTACTTAAGATAATTTTCGCTATAACTGCAAGATCATTTTTTGAGTGATTTACAATTAATTGGATAATAATCATTGTTAAAAGATAAGTATTTAATGCTATATAACGAATCGTATTAAAAATCCATTTGGAATTAATAAAAAAGATCGTGAATGTTAAATGAGGCATGTGAAATATCAAATTTGAAATGAAACCGCTTATTAAGAATAAGTAAATGCACGTAGAAATTCATAAAATCTCCTTAAAACTCGGGAATTGAAGGAGACATCAGTCTGTCATAATATTTACAAGTTTATGGCATAATACTTTATTAAGGTTGAGTGTTGTGGCGCGGCGTAAAGCCATGTTACTTCGATTGCGGTTATTTATTAAAATCTCGTATAGAGCGGCGATCGGCGTTTATATATAGATTTAAACCTTTACGGTAGTCACGTGTCGAAAGTCGAACAAGCATAGCGCCGCGTCGCGACGCATCGCGTCGCGTCGCGTTGTTTCAGATATAAACTGGGCTATTACGCAAGCCGAGCCGTCGGGATCGGTGGAAAGTAAAAATGTAAGCGACTTTCTCTATGAAATAGCGCGTCCATTTACCAGCTGCAACTTATGCAAGAGCCGATCCCGGCACGCAAGATCGCCGAAGGCGACAACTGGCCGCAGCTACTATCGAAATCGTACGCTTTGCGTTACGCTTTGTGGACGACTGCCCTACATTTAATTTATCACAAAGGATCTTTCGTGTTTAACGACCAAGACTTAGCTGCGGAAGTACACAAATTTCCTTTATCTTTCTTTATTTTTTATATCGACATATATCTCACTAAATATTGGGTCATTTAAAAAGTATCCGCGGTTTTTTCATTCAAAAATTGAACAAAAAACCGCGGATACTTTTTAAATGACCTAATATATAGAAACTACAATTTCAAAAAGATGAATGAATATGTATAGATTGAGGTTGTTATGCGTGGATTTTGAAAGTTGTCCAATTTCAGCAATATGAAATATAGAAAATTTATTTTATAATCTAATTTACATTTTGTAAATTGCGGAAGATTGCCGAATCAATTTATATAGTGACAAACATTATAGAGAAAGAAGATGAGAAAGGATTGACATTTATCACTCGCAATATATTTCATATGTTGCCGAGCGAATTGCGCTTTCACTTTATGATTTAATCAATTTTAAGTCCGTAAAACACGGAATTAGTGGACATTGTCTAGCTAGATTATTCATTTTGCACTTATTGAATGGTGCTCAACCTTTGGTGCTCAACAGTGTGTGATAGATGATCTAAATCAGTGATGCGAAACTTGCAGCCTATCTGAATTTTTTTTGCGATTTGCTAGCTCATAGTTAAAAATATAAAATCTCTACTTTTTATTTTATGCAAACAAAATAAACATTATGCAGTTCGCAAGATTTTATCTGTGGATTTCATCATGTGACTTTGTGGAAAACAAAAAATTAAAAAAATTTCTCCTTCAATTTCGCTTTCCATATTTTAGAGAATGGGTTATATGATCGCTATCCTCTCTGAAAAAAAGATTCTCTAAAAATGAATCTCTTTAAAAAGGTTGCGCGTATCATTCTAAACAGTAATACGATAGGAGAGAATCCGTTATCTTACAATCATTAAGACAGGATCTGTTTCGCGATTATCATGGCACAATCTAAATTATACCGAAGAATTGTGAGCAATACACATATAACATAATCGATCGATGATATAATATAAGTTATTAATTATTTTTTATTATTTGATAATGTAATTTATTTAACTATTTTTATTATTTGATAATTTATTAATAGGATAAAATATTAATGGCAGCCTAAAATGGCAGCCTGCTTATTTAAGCTATCATTAAAATATAAAAACCGGAATTGAATTATCTTAGATTATGCACCATCACGCAAGGATTTTTTTTATTCATTCCGCGGTACAATTCACTATAATTTTTTAAACCAATGATTTTTACGCTCGTAACACTCGGAATTGCCGCGTGAACCGTGGAAAATGATTCACCTTAGATGATAGACGTAACTGCGGCGTTTATTCTTGCTCGGCCATTTGTTACTTCCGTACAACTTACGAATTTTGTAATCAGTTAATAGTAGATAATTATAGGTATTATCGAAGATAATAATAATTTATGTATATAAAGAATAACAAGAAATTAATTTTATTAATAACAAAAATATAATTGTTGATGTATGAAGTCGGAAGTTGTTTTCTGTATTAGTATTATATATATAGAAAACAATATTTAAAAAAGAGAAAATAATATTAATTTATTTATTTAAGCTAACACATTAATATTCTTAACTTAATAGAAACTTTCTGTTTAAATTAATTTAAAACATTAAATTAAATAAATTTAATTGTATTTATGAACATTTTAATCTTAATAGACGAAGATCACATTAAGCAACGAATGCAAATTATCCTCACTTTTTTACTATTATTAACTTAATAGAAACTTTCTGTTTGAATTAATCTAAAGATATTGAATTAAATAAGTCTAATTGTATTTATGAATTCTATCTTATTACACAGATCATGGAGATTATATTAAGCAATAAATGCAAATTATCTTTGCTTTTTTCTTTGAAACAAAATAATGAAAGGTGTTTGTAGAAGAAAAAAAGATTAAATGATATTTATATATAAACCTAAGGATAAATTACGTTAAAATTGAACGGTGTCGGCAATATTACACATAATAAAGAGAATATAAAAAGAATTATTTATATATATATATATATAAATTAATGATGGCGGGAGTGGATAAATGTAACTTTGCGAAAATTGTAGATAGTAGATATACTGGTTTTGCGTGTATTACAGTCTCAGGTTGAAAAATTACCACTTAAATTATATGTAATACTATATTATATCTGCAAAGAAATATAATGTAAATTAGAACTTCAACTCGCCGATCAACTGTACAACGACAGAGTCGTTGAGCAGAGAACGCAAAGAGAAAGGAAATTGATCCTGAAACTTTTGTGTGACAATTCTTTTTTTGTGTCATGTCGATCATAACTGTTCTATTATGCTGTGATTTGCGGATTATTAAATTCTATTGTACTAACGTGTGAAGTGTTTTACCTCACAAGGAGCGTCCATCCGGTTTGAAAGCGATTTACGCTTTGTACACAGCACGGAATTCCTTGATTCGTTAAACTCTCTTACACATCTTGATTTTGTGCAATTACACGAAGACACGAGTCAATTTCACGAAACATGCGTAACGCTTATAGTTCTTTACCTCTTTCTCTTGAATTGGCTCTAAAGTTTTCTTTACAAATTTAGCTCGTATTAACATTAAGTAATATAATTTAAGCAAAAATATAGAAAATTGCGATATGTAGAAAAAATAGATTATTTAAGAAATATTTAAATACTGTCTTGTCCTAAAAATAAATATCGAAGGTATACAGTGAGAGCAAAAAGTATTTGTCGCAGATATTTTTTTAATTTTATTTTTAGAAAATGAATATTAATTAACAATTTATTAACAAAGAATAAAATAGATTGTATACTAATAAAATAGATTGCATATTTCTTAGAATTATTTTTCCTAAAATATGTAGTAATTAAAATATATTATTTTGATAATAAACGAAAATAGAAAATGATAGAACTCCTTTATTTAAATATATCAAAAGACAGATAACTAAATTATTCAGATACTATAGAGGCTCATTAGCTCTCCCCTCTATTAATAATAAATACTTATTATTTCTGATAATAAAAGCTAATTAGATATTCTTGATTTAAGTTATCTGAACATTAGCTTCTATTATCAGAACTTATTAGTTAAATCGAGTATATCAAGCTTCTTTCCGATCAACAATACTAATAGTTCAAGTAACAAAATTTTGAGGGATCAATTATGTAAACTTTTTTTCTAGAGCGAAAACGTGAAAAGTGAAAAGTTTTATGTATATATTAGGATCGTTGTTATTTTAACAATTTTTTTAATTTAATCGAGACCCTCTAAAGTGGTTCAAAATCTCAAAAAAATAATACCATATTTTTTCAGATTTTTTTAAACAATTTTACTTATACTACCGAGACATGGGTAAATGGAAAAACATCTTTGTAGAAAAAATGTTAGCAATTTGATCACATTTTGACTACAAAACCATAGCCATCTGTGTCCACATTTGCCTATGGATTTGTTGACAAAGCTTGCTTGACAAGCATTGCCAGCATATTAATGGCAGAACCGAGCAGGGTCTGCTCAAATCGGATTCTGCTCTCAATCTGCTTTCAATCTGCCGATTATGCAGAACTTTGTTCGGTTTCTGCTATCAATCTGGCATATCTAGCAGGCTTCATCATATTTCTGACAGTGTCAGATAATACAAACTCTGTGTACAATTTGTTGTTTTTCTGCAATCAAGAATTGTAGGCTCAAATGCTTTGCTCAAAATCTATCTCTATAGGCTTTACTATCAGGGATATATATATATATAAGAATACTTTTTATATTTACCATAATAATATAATATAATATAGATTGTAGAAGATTGTTAAGTCGAATCATATGCGAATACTTAAATATTGAACTAAAATTGATCAATTTGCTTTAATTTGCAGCGTCTGGCAGCCACAAGCGAGCGTTTCGTCAACTTCAAGGCGCGACTGATTACCTCCATCATCTAAGGTCTCATTTGAGCACTGAGATGAGGAAGCACAAGAGGAGCTCCGCCGGCGTTGGTACTTGTCACGTAGAGGCACCATCGCCGAACCACTTTTACAAGTAGGAGCACGGGTACGACGTTGGCAACAGAACCAATCTCACGGTGTTGCCCCCTTGTCCCTGAGATCCTAAACTCAATTTCTTCGTTGATGGCCGTCGAGCTTTTCGCGAAACACAAGACACTTCGCCGCCAAATGCATTCCTCTAAAGCAATCGACTCGATTCCGTTCGACTTCATTTACTCCTTTGTCTAATTCCCTTTTATTTCCATTCCACTTTCTGCCTTTCTCCCCCTCCCCCTCTCCTCTCTTTTCTATTACTCTTCACGCATTTTTATTATTTTCGCCCTTTAATTAATTAGAATAACAATAATGAATAATAAATAAATTTCCGTAATCAATCGTCATTTTAGGACGATCCAAATTTAATCGTTACGGCGTAGCTCGTGCCGCCATGGTACGATGGAAGCATATCGAGAGAGCCAGTGAAATCGTTTTAAATACGACACGCTCTCCATTGACAGTTTCAAATGAATAAATGAATAATGATTCATGCACTACCAGCCACGAGTCGAAAATTTCTCTGCGCACTCTCTTGAGTAGCAGAAAGTCATCCCTTAGCTAAAAATATTTCAATTCGCCCTTACGAAGTAAGAATAAATAATCTATTTTTTTATTTAAAAGATATATGATACGGAAGGCTTATGGTTTTCTAACAGGGATAAGATGCGTACTATTAAAAGAATCGAAGAACAAAGTCAAATATTTTTTCTTCGATTGTTCATGCGCAAATAATATGTTCTAATCATAGATCCTATAAGTATGAATTGGCAATACAAGCAAGGTCGTGTTCATGCTTCTCTTTCTAAAGTATACGGAAATCCAGAAGTACGTTTGGCGCATAGTTGGATATACATTACATATTTTTCATTGAGATTATCTCTTTCTGTACAATTCTAGAAAGTTCTGTCTTGCGTATTTTTTAATTACATTTACATTTTAAATTTTCAAAAAGAATCTTATTTCGTGTTTGCTTTGCTACAATATATTATTTTCAATTCTAATATACTGCTAACGCGCCATGTTTAACATGCACAATGTATATTTCCGGACGCTTTGAAAAAGAAAAACACTTGAAAAGTATATATATATATTATATATATATATATAGGCAATTACAGGCAATTACCAGTCCATACTTGTAAAGCCTATGGTGTTAATTAATCATCGGCAAGCACGAGACAAACAAGATGCTTAATTGTACATAGCTCATCTCTGAATACGATAGTGCCAGGCATTGTTTCTATCTATTTCTCTTTTTCTCTCTCTCTCACACACACACACCACACATACCACATACACACACACACACACACACACACAAATTTTTCCCCTAATAGCACACTTTATTCGAGGGACGTTCTGGCAAACGTTCTTAAGACATAGGGATATCTTTTGAATGTTCTTTGGAACATCTCTTGGAGATCAGTGCTATTAGGGTTCTTATCCAATTATCTTTCATACCTATATATATCTCTCCTTCCTGTGAAAATTGTGGTGACGTTCAACTTATGAAATTTAGTCAATTTAAGTATGCTAAACACGTAATTAAAGGTAAAATAAAATTAAAATTTACCTTGATGTGTATTTCAATTGATACAGTTCGTAGGAGTCTGTCACCGTAGTGAACTATTGGAGAAAAAAATTTTCTCTTCTTGGATTTTTTCGAATTGGAAAATGGAAAATTCAATAAGCGATACGATTTCACAAACATAATGTCGTCAGCATGTTAAACGCGTGTTTCACGTTCTCATACCGAGCATTTCTTTATGTAAAGCGTCCCTGTTGTTTTGTAGTGCAAATAAATATTATAATAAAAAGCGAGTCGTGTGTCTTTTATTTTATCTTATTTATTAAATATAAGTAAGAATATTCAAGTCTATAACGGTCGAAGCTAGGTCTTTAATGCTTAAATAATTCAATGTGAATTATATACAATATACTATATATTATGTACATGCATATATATATATCATATTTGTAGCTATTCATTAATTATACCATTAAATATATTTATATCTATAAGGGTGCTCCAAAATTGATAAATATTTTATATTAATTTTTATATTTTAAAGATAGATTCTTTGTAACATTTTATAAGCAGAGTTAGCAACATCACCTCATAAAAATGACTCGTTACCGTTCTTTTTTCTAAAAAAATACCACGTTTCCATTACTCGTTATTGATTTGCAAAAGTAACTCGTTACCGTTATCCTTACTCAAAATATAACAAATCGTTACTTTTTTGTTACATTTTTTTTGACACTAATAGAATATTATATGCAGATTTTTGCGATAAATGTAAAAAAGATGTCAAAATTTTATTTTTTAATAGAGGAAAAGAGTTCAAAAAATATATGCCTATAGTAAACATTGTGCGTTATTTTTATGAATGAAATAGATGCTGTCATATCACATAATATATACTGCATTTTTTGTAATTTTTGTACTTAAATAAATTTTTTTCGTACTACTTTTAATAAGATTCTTTAAATTATACGTTTAACTCTCTCTTAATACAATTTTCTTTTACTGTGCATGATGGATCTTTTGTGTGTGGATTAATTTCCATAATTTTTGCAAAAATTATAAATAGATATGTATTCTTATATATTTTAACATATTTAAAAAACATTTATGAAGTTGTATATTTAAAAAAGGAAAAGATAGAAAAAATTATTTAGCCAGGTGCAGTATTTCAAAGAAAAGAAGCAAGATGACTCATCAATGATTACTCTAAAGGTAAAATTATATTATAATAAAAAAATAATATTGTTTGTAATCTGCATTACATATGGTATATATATTTAATTTATGAGATATAAGGAATAATGAAGATGCTCATATTACACGATCATGCATATCTATCCGAAAAATTTCGTCTAATAAATCAATAATGGTCTCGGGACTTTATGAAGTTAGAATAACTCAATATTGTTTATTTTACAAATATTAACATACAGAACAACATATCTTATCTCAATATAGATTGAGGATCTTATAAAGTTAGAGAAAAAAATAAAAAATAACGTACTTACTTATTTAATATGATAAATATCCAAAGTACATAAATTTAGATCAAACTTTGCAACATATTGGAATGTCGCAAAGACAGATGCATCTTTTCATAACAGTTGGCACTAGTATTAAGCGTTACAGAAATATAAAGAGTGCTCGTATTACCTACAATACTCATAATACCCGATCCTACCCTATATAAATAATATCCGATGAGAGTTAGACCTTATTAAAAACTACAGGAATGTATTAGGTGTTGGAATTAATTCGTAGCGTTTTACAAGTGATGGGAAGTACTTTCATTAATGTATTTTTTAATGCTCATGTGAAATAAATAACATTTTTTCATTAAAAACGCTACGAATTAATTCCAACACCTAATATATTAAATGTTAATAATACAAAAATTATAAACAGAGATTAAAACTAACACACAATGGATATAAATAAGATATAAGACATATATTTTATACTTTAGACATATATTTTATATTTTATATTTTATATATATTAATTAATATATTTACTAATTAACATATTTATTAGTCAAAAAGAAAAAATGTTTCATTATCTCTTATTGTTTCATATATTATACAATATATAAAGTTAAGATAAGTTATACATAAACATGTAAATTAATTTTATTATTAAAACATATTTGTTTAATTTCTTCGTCAATTTTGAATTTTTTCAAAATTGATACTTTGACAGCTTTTAATATTAAGTATTTACTTTTGCAATAAATATTATATTTTTTATACGTACCAAAACAATCTCACCATTTACATTCTTTTTTTCAAAAAGTTGTAGTACACGCTCTGATAGATATAGTAAAGAATTTGCAATGTAAGTCGCAATAGGTTTAACAAAATTTGTATGACGTTAAGCGCATTCATGATAAACTGAAAAATTAGTTATTTTCTTATATGAATACAAGGTGTTTCAGAAATAATTAACGAAACTTTAAGAACATATTCCACTCATTAAGTAAAGATGAAAAAAAATCATACAAATGGATTTGGAAACGCTTTCTTTCCAAGTTATAAACATTTCTTTATTTTATACTTATACCTATATTTTATTTTATACTTGCATCTATATTTTATTTTATACTTATATTGTATCTATATTTTACTTTATATTTGTATTTATCTTTATTTTATACTTATATTTCGTATTTTTTTACACGCAGCGATAATACGATTTCGAAATAGCAACAGGAATATCACGAGGTCTTAAGATATGCTCATAAATAAAAATTTAAAAAATTTAAATTAGGAGAACTAAGCAAGCTAAGCACTCTTTGTTTACTTTAAAAGGTAAATAGAAGTATAATTCATGAAACGTCGAAGCGAGGCATACCGTCCGACGTAAATACGTACAATTTAAATAAGAAATGTTTATTTAAATGTTAACTTGGAAAAGAAGAACCTATGTTTCCGAATTTATGTTTATATAACTTTTTTCATCCTTACAATGAGTGGAATATGCTCTTAAAATTTGGCCAAACTATTTCTGAAATACTCTGTACATCGAATATTAACAATATACATATAATAAATAAACTGAAAAAAATAAAAGAAATTGATAAAGTATTTATTGAGAAAACAAGATATTTCATAATGTTCTAAAGAAAATTCATGTTTTGAAATATATTTAATTTTGTAATTTATAAATAAATAATTCTTCATGTTCTTAAATATTATATTAAGTATTACATTGTAAATATATATATATATATATATATATATATTGTAAAACAAATAATATTTGTGGACAAATATTTTAAAAATTTGACGTGCCAATAATTATGTAGGTTGTGTGAATCTCAGCAGTACATCGTATGTTTTATTAATATATTGTGTTAATGTAAAATTTAAAATACAATATTATTTTAAATACATGTTAATGCACATTTATTTTATAAATTTGGGTTTTAAGCTGTGAATATTTTTCCATATAGTGAAAGAATTTTTAGAAAAACGTTTACGTGAGTTCGTTGAGCTAAGGGTTATCGGCCGGATTCACATGTGCGTGAGTTTAGTGCGTGACCCAGTGGTTATCGACCGACTTGACGACCTTGACGTATCTCACACCGCACATTTTATCCTAGGGATGTCCAACGGACGTCATTTTGGGATATTGCAATAATCTTTTGTGATATCCGTGGATGGTCTCAGTTATCCAACGGATATCCAGGGGATGTATAAATGTTCGTGTCTGCATGTGTGAGATCCCATGGAGATTTTATGGGATATCCAAAGATCTCTATGAAATACAAGTGTATATACGTATGTATATCTATGTGATTATTATCTAAAATAAAAAGGAAATTCTAGGATATTATGGATAGGATTCATATCATGGATATCATATTACCGTTCCCTTTTTTTACAATTGTGAATTGCGACGCTCTGTCTAACAATTGGTAAGAAATCTATTATGCGCGCAGTTGTACATACAGCTGCTATCACAAATATTAGTACCCACGCACAATATTTAAAAAATTCAATTTTTAATTCAATTCTTGGATTCCTAAGTGTGGATTTTCACATTAACAAGGGAAACTACCCAGATGTTACTTTTTCAAATTATTAGATATCTGGGTAACTTCTATTATAATATGAAGTGCTCCACGATGACCACAATTCCATACTATAGTTGCCATCTATGTTTTCAACTGCGAATTTTGGAAAACGCAGTCGTAATATCGATTTTAAACAATTTTATTTAAAGTAATACACTCAATCATTTAAGCACATTATACAAACGAATGATTCTAATTAGTCATTACTTTTCCAAGATTCCGTTTTCTGTAATTCTGACTGTCATGGGAAAGCATCTTAAAGCATAAAGCATAAGAGAATCAATCAATTAAAGTAAATAAAAGATTGATTGATTGAATCCCTTACGCTTTATTAATGACTTTATACCGGTCATTTCATTTTACTTAACATCATTTAAATGGAATTGCATCCAATTTGATCGCTTACACTCTTTAAGGAATGCTGAAGTGACCAAATTGTTGAAACATTGCAGATTAATACAAATCTCTAAATTTATTGAATGAAATCATCGTCGAGATATTATTAAAAATCGACAATCCTACGAGAGTTCGCGTCACTGTTAAAATCTAAGTGATTAAGAGTAATAAATTGATATATGTTGTACTAATTTTATAATTTATTAATTTTGTAAACATATACGTATATTTAAAATTCAATAAAATTTGATTTTTATTTAAAATTATAATTTTAATGTTATCATCCGTTTGATTATCAACCGTCACTCCCTGGAGTGACGTCTGAACTTGATGGACGTCGATAATACAGACTCTTTTTTAGAGACCTAAAACCGTCTGTATTACCGACTAAATCATATAATTTTTGTACAACAAATACTTTTTTCTCTTTTACAAATTCGAAAATCCTTTTCCAATTAAAGTATTCGCATTAATACGTGTTTGTAAAAATGGAGTTTATGCCGAAAACAAAAAAATTTCGAAATTGATATATTTTTTAGGGTGCACGCGTATATTATAATATTCAACATTTACATGTAGAATAGACAATGTAAACTATTCTATAAAGTATTATCTATGTAAATTATGTAGATAATTAACCAAGGTCGCATTAACACACCACCATACAGCGAACATTCTCGTGACAGCCAATCGATATATTTTTTTCCGTAATAACCTTTTAGTTCTTACGGACAAACATAATTAGTTATTGTTCAAACATATAGCTATATGTAGCACGATTATATGAATCAAATATCGATTTATCATCTCCAGCCTTGAAAAATGGACGATGTATCCTAAGAAAAATGAACTATATAGTTTACATCCACTTTGTCAGAGGGCAGTAGTTTATACGGCAACATTTTATGGTTACAGGTTTGGGCTGTCATGTCTTCTTTCAGATCTCTCTGGTACATCATTCTTTGAACAACATCACTGAAACAAAAATAATTTAATAGAAAGTTATTAGTTAATATGTGTATCAAATGCACGAAACTAGGTCGTATGTACAGTTCGCGCAATTAATGCCTTCCAACCCTATGACATCACATCCATTTGCATCGCGTTTACCTTCTTGGTCGTTTATACATTCATGGCTGTAATCGAATAGATCGGATCAACCTATAGAAATTGGAAAAACTCGCGTATTTCGGCTATGAACGTAAAAATAACCAAGAAAGTAACGGGGATGAAAGGCATTAATTGCGCGAACTGTACTAGATCAGGTCTAATAGGCATATACCTAAAGACCTCTCTCTCTATTCCCTGTATTTTTTCTCTCAAAAAAAATAAAACTAAGAGCAGAATCCATAGACATTGTTGAATGTAAGAAAAGAATTATACAAAAGTGTAAACAAAGCATCTAATAGAGGAAACTAAAGAAAGCTTCTTTTACCTTTCGTTGTCTCAATTTGTGCTTACTTGAAGTTTCATTTACGCTTCTGGCACTCTCTCTTTATATTTGACTTAGTTCCGACTCTTATTTTTGTCAGGAAATTTATCGATAAATATGTATCATCGTAAATATGTATAAAAATAAAAATTAATATCGAGATTAAATAGTGGAAACACAACTTCTCGCGTGTTCATTAATTCGCATTCTGAAATTCAATGCAGTATCGATTGGCGATCGTGTTCTTAAATTACAATTCGCGTGAACAATCTGTGCCACGGGATTGCGTCGTGAATCGCCATATTGGCTTTTTATAAATTAGCGGTCACTCCGATTAATTGTTTGATCGCGGCCGTGAAAATGACATCACACTCGTCGATGTCTATTAAGCTAGAATGCCAACATGAGCATAATCACATCAGATAATCACATGGAGGATTTAACTCTTTTTGTGCTATTTTATTGCTTTAATCCTGATTTTATTGCTCTAGCCATTTAGCAAGTAATCTTTATGCTAACTTTTACAAAAGTTAGAATGTAATGATTTTATTGCTCGAAATTACATATTCTGTAAAATTATCATAGAAAGTTTTGTAAAATTTGCTCATTGGTTTATTTAACAACAAAAGAGACACATAGGATGTAAGGATTGTTTTCCGCAAGTAGCAGTGGAGCAAATAAAATCAATGAATATAATTGAATGTAATTTACGAATAAAATCATTAAAGGGATTATGGTCGAAAACTTAGGTTATTTTTTGGCGTAAAGGGTATTGCTTTAAAATTTGAACTAGTTTATATTGCAAGCACATAATTAGCACTAAATTATAATGTGAGTATTTTTCTTTTTATTATAATTTTTTTTAATAGGCATTTTAATTTTTGTAAAAGTTATAATATAATAAAAATTTCTTGCTAAATGGCTAGAGCAATAAATTAGCACAAAAAGAATACTAAATCTTTTATATGTCTCATGTGATTATACTCATGTTGGTATTCTTAATAGATATCGCTCGACGGACGAGCCCGAGCTTTGATCTTTTTCGACGCATTTACTATGCCAATATGTTCAGAGTTCGTGCACATTAATTAAGTGACTAATTAGTATCGAATAGACTTAAACGCTCGATCATCTATTTCTATTCTCTAAATTTCTTGGAGTGGAATTTCACTCTAAAGAATAAAAATTAAATCGGTCTTGTAAAAGAATAAGATTTCATTCTAAAAGTTTTAAAGGGTATTTAGTTAAGGATACATGTGAGGGTATAACAATAAAAATGGGTTGATTTCAAGAAGTGAACGGTAAAAATAGTTCGCCATGAAAATGCTGTCGAAGATCGTGTACTTATTGATTACGAATAGTATGAGCCAGTATAAATATAACGGACGAGTTTTTTAATTTATTTCATCTTGATTGATCAATCGCACTGTGCGCAAATGCAATTTTTTTCCGTAAAAGCTGCATTTGCGCATAATGTGATTGATTAATCGATAAATTAAGTCTGATCTATATAAGACTCAGAACGCCAGTCGCCAGATCTCAAACTTGTTGCGTTAAAGGAATCCTCTACATAAAAGTCGTGGAATCTTAAGTCGTAGGAACTGACCAATTCTAATCGAGTATTCT
>NW_011626471.1:1902-60050 GCF_000204515.1 Acromyrmex echinatior
ATGTAGATATGTATACTTATAAAGCGTAGAAATTTAAATTAATAAATTAAGTATATTTATTTTATATCCAAACGTTTTAATCATTCTGGATTATTTATCTGCAGAAATTGATTACCTAACATTAAAATGATTGAGATTGGTGATTTAATTAAAAAATTTTAACCTGTCATTTTAATCAATACCTATTGTAAAGAATCTAACTTTTTAATATACTAAAAATCATAATTTTAATTTACTAGTAATTACAAAATAAATTATAGTAATTACTAGTAATTACAAAATAAATATTAAACTAACTTCTTCGATTTCTATTACGAAAAAATTACGAGCATATTCTTTTTAATAGTTTAATATTAAATCAATAAAACTCTATCGTTTATGTCATTTGCCTATCAAACAGAATTTTTAATTTAGTCTTCGTTAAGCGGATGCAACAATTACGTGAAAAAATTGTTATTCGCGGCCAAACGAATCGAGGATGTTATCGAAAACAATTTCTTTTGCTTGGCGAATATCAGTATAACGAGCGACCGCTTATGGCTTGGCCGCCATTTACGGAGATTGAATGCAACAACATCCCAAATTTAATTTGAGCGAGCACGAACTTTCACCGAGCACTGCAGATCTTTCTTCCGCGAAATTGAAAAGTCAGCCAACCAATGCGGTTCGGAACTTTGGCGGATTCGGCGGTTCTCTAATTATAGTGGTCGTTAGTCTCAGCGAATCGGACGTTGATTTCATTTCTAACTTTTGTCGCCGTACTTTTTCGTATCTGACCTTATCTCCAGCCGCCCTTCAATCTTTCTCACTGTGTCTTCATTTCAACTCCTCGAGTCTTTGCAATTCTCGTGCCAGCACGTACAAACCATATTTTTTATCTCCCAAGAATTTCTTGCAAACGACTACAAAGATTAAACTCTGAAATCCTTGCTAGGTACACAATTTTTAAATGAAGAAATATTCTTTGTAAACTCTTGATTGCTAATAAATTAAAATATTTTCTTAAAGAGTAATGATTGTTAGTGAACAATAGGTCAACAATATGTATTGTTTTTTATTAGAAATTTTCAAAAATATTTGAAACAGATATTTTATACAAAATATAGTTTTTGACAAAAGGAAAGTTTTTATTAACTATATTTATTATAAAAATTATAAAAATTGCGGAAAAAATTTACATATAATAATTTTATCGGTAAATTATGCTTAGAAATCAAACTTGAAGCAAATATAAAGAATGAAATAAGAAATATATTGCTAAATAATATTTTAATTAATTTGGGTGCATTTATAATTAAATAACCCACATTTTTGAACATGTATTCATTAAAATATGAAAAGAAAGCATTGTTTAAAACTACAATAAGAGAAAAATTGTTTGGTATTTGTAACTATATGTATACATATAATTTTATCAACCAAAATATAATAGTGTGCAACAGAAAATGACTGTAATTACAGTTATAGTCATAAAAATGATTGAAAATAGCATAAAAAATAATTTAAAAGACTAAATAGTTATTTGAATCATTTTTTATAATTTCAACAATTTTTATGATTATAATAACTATAATTATATTCATTTTCAGATGCCATCTATTGGTTGATAAGTTATACATATAATTATTATTACTAATATTATAATAGTCATAATATATATTATATATATAGAGATAATTATAATAATTATAGAGTTTCAAATACCAAACAATTTTTCTTTTAGTGTAGAACATTCATGATAAAGGTAGAAAAAAATGAAGTAATATGAGACGTTCTATTGTATAATACGTTCTTTTAAGTGATTTGCACAATTATAATTGATCTAAATGATTTAATATATAATTTAATCAATAGAATATGACAGACAAAAGCTCTAATAAGCTCTAATAATTTCAAGAAAAAGAAGAATAAAGTAAAAATAAAAATGAAAAAATATATAGATTAGTACTGGCTATTACTTTAATTATCGGAATAAATCATCCGATTACAAATTAAACAATTGTTAGAAATGTAATTTAGTCGATAAAATATGGCAGAATAATATAAAAATAAATATTATCTAAAGATAAAATAAGAAACAAAATTGCTCGCGTTATTTCAATTAAAACATTGATCACGACAAATAGATAAACAATTTTTGAACATTTTTTATTGATAACAGGAATAATAACTTCCACTAACACGAAAGCATTAATTAATACGCGTAAGTTCTAATTACCGTGAAATGATGCTTTAAACTAAAAAAAAGAAGATTTGTTCAATACGGCATTCTCATTCTACTGGTGGGCGCGTCACATTCGACACTCGATAAATTCACATTTAATTTAAATATAGATTGAAGTAATTTCCAATGGTCGCCGCGGTTGGCAGCGTATCGACGTTGTCGAAAGGACATTTTTCGATAGTAAATGCGCGCGCGACCGGGTAGCAACGAACCAGGCAAGTTGGAATTCGACGTTCTCGTACGGCAAGTTTCGGCAACGAGTTAAATACAGTTTCGCGATAGTTTACCGTACGCCACCGCCGCCGCTGGCTGTGCGTTCGCGATGCACCGCTGCTATGCATGCAACGTGCAATGCATCGCGGCGCGAGTAAGCCGAAAACTTCCATCGCCTAAAGATTTCCAGGGGGAGGCCTCCGAACTTTATCCTTCAAGCGCCTCCGTGGCAGTCGTATCTCGATTCTACCAGTAGTGTTACCTTGGCACGCGTGTGGTGCCTTCCTCTCTGGTTTCACGATCAGCTACAAGAGCTTATTTTGATACCTTCTTTTAGTTCGTTTCCTTGAAAGTCGCATTAATGTCCCCTGCGAGCAGACATGTCAGGAAAACCAAAACTAAAAATCCGATGTACGTTATATTCTTATTTTAGAGATTGCAACACACTGCAAATTGAAAGTTATTATATGTATAATACAAAAATTATTTGATAGAATGTGCAGAATTTTAAATATGCTGACAGTTAATATAGATGCTCGACACAAATTTTTTTACTTTTTTCTTTCTGAAGTGCCATACATATAATAGTATGTTTCCTGAAGATTTTTCCGCCCCGAAAACGACATTAACAACTGAATTTGAGAACCACGTCAGGATTGAGGTGAATAGACCAAAAATGATCGAGATCTTGATTATAAGTAAATTCAATGGCATATAAGTAAAAATACAATTCAAGAGCTTTTAAATAAATTTTAAGTCATTACCGTACAACTTATTTTTATCGAGTTATGCTACATGAATTTTAGATTTTCTATAATTACACAGTTCAACAAAAAATCACTTTTTTCAGTTCGAATTATACATATCCTGAAGATTTATACATATCCTGAATATTTTGCGCTGAATAAAATGCCGTCGAAAATAAAATTATAGAGCACGTCAGAATTTTTAATAAATTGGGGTGTAATGGTAAATTTTGATAGTTTTTGACTCATTTCATTCCAATTTACTAAAAATTCTGATCTGCGCGTTACGCAATTTCTGGCATTGCGTTCAACGCATAAAGAATCTTCGAAGTATGTATTATGAAAGAAAAAAAAAGATAAGCTAACCAGACACAATTCGGGCACCCTAAACTTTGAGAATTTTTTTAATTTTTTGCTGAGATTTCTCTGAAAATTGAAAATCAATGGTCAAAAGCGGGAACATTTCTGAACATTTAAAAAAAAAATGAATCATATTCATATATATATTTGTATAGATGTAGTAAGATAAAAAAAAAGTAGTATTTGGGCCACGCGTTAGTAAAATTTGTACTCAATGAACCGCATATATAACTTTTTCTTTTTCATATGTAAATATTAAAAATATGTAAAGTAAAACGTTGATTCAACGTTATTTTTATAAGTTTATAATTTTATATTTATTGCATAAACATATTGATATATGTATAAACATTTAAAAAAAAAGCTATTTAGCAACTTAAACATTGAATACCTGTGTTAACTTCTCCTTCTTAAAACTATGGACTACTACTCGCAGTTTAGAAAAGTAAAAACTCTTTATCATTTTTAGTTAATCTCACACAATCTTTATGAACACATTTGTGACAAATGTACACTTACGCATGTGCTCGCATAGCCCACATTGGTATCACTATACAAAGAGTTCCTTTTCTTTAATTATAAACAAAACGTTGTGACAAAAGTATGAACTAAACATAGTGTTGTAAAGTATAAATACTGAGCTACAATAACATGAACTATGGAAATTAATAACCACGTTTTCATAATTATAGAAAATTACTTACTTACGGAATATTACATCACGACCACGACGTATCAGTTTTTCCTGTTTTTACACAAACAGAATGAATAAAATGATTTACGGATCAATGCAATCGAGTCGTATGGATCTCCTACTCGAATTACTACTGTCATCTGTTAAATTAATCATATAATTACACACAAACAGCGAGTGGGAAACGGCCCACATTGGGCCCTATTTTGTTGAATTAAATTCTATAAAAAAATCTAAAATTCAAGCAGTCATAACTTGAAGAAAATAAATAGAACAAACATGAACTAAAATTCATTTAAAAGCTCTTAAATTATAATTTTATATACAGGGTATTTCAGAAATAGTTGGCTCTAAACTCTAAGAGCATATTCCACTCATTGCGAGGATGAAAAAAAGTCGTAAACATGGGTTTGGAAACGCTTCCTTTCCAAGTTATAAACATTTTTTATTTAAGTTGTACGTATTTACGACGGTATGCCTCGCTTCAACGTTTCATGAATTGTACTTCTATTCACCTTCTAAAGTAAACAAAGAGTTATTAGATAAGTCTGTACGGAATTGGAATCAGTCTTTATTTAAGAGTGAAGATAGTATTTATCAATATGGCAGCTTATTTTAACATCGAATTGACAGATATCCACTATATGGACGTGCTAATACAAACTGTAGAGAAGCTCAACGTCTCTATGAACAAATCTTTCCTCAAAGACGATGCCCTGCTAAAAATACTTTCAGTTCGGTCCATCGTCAACTTAGGGAAATAGGATCTTTCTTATCCAATATAGTTAATCGAGGCAGAATCATTCGAGTAGCTGCAATCGAAGAGCAAGTGATTAGATGAGTCACAGAAAATCCAAGACTTAATACGAGACAGATCGCATTAGAAATGCAAAACATTTCTTTCTCAACTGTGTGGAGGATATTAAACGAGTACAAGCTCTTTTACCAGCGGATTATTCCAGGAGTAAGTTTTGCTCAGCGATATTTGCAACAGTGTACTTTTCCAAATTTGGAAGTGTCTATACTTTTCACAGATGAAGCGAATTTTTTGCAGGATGCTATAACAAATTATCATAATAATCATCTATGATCATGCGAAAATCCGCATGATATTATTGAATCTCATCATCAGCATAAATTTTCATGCAATGTATAGTATTATTGAACTTTCCTTCTTGGATTTTTCTCTCACTTAATGGTAACAACTACAGACAATTTTTGGAAACGCAACTTCCTCTAATATTAGTAGACGTTCCACTACAATACAAATACGCAATCAAATGTGGTTCATGCATGGTGGAGCTCCAGCACATTTCAGCCGCACTGCTCGAGAATTCCTGAATAATAATTACATCAATAGATGGATTGGTAGAGGAGAACCCATTGCATGTTCTCCCGCTCGAATCCTTTCGATTTTTATTTATGGGAATATCTTAAGATCCTCGTGTATAATATTCCTTGCCACTCCGAAATCGTATTATCGCTGCGTGTGAAAAAAATACGAAATATTTCGAGAATTTTTGAACATCTTTAATAATCCATGCGACGTGGATGCGAAGCATGCGGAAGGAAATTATTTCCAGCAATTTCTGTAATGAAAATATAGATATAAATATAAAATAAAATATAAGTATAAGTATAAAATAAAAAGTGTTTACAACTTGGAAAGGAAGCGTATCCGAACCTATGTTTATATGAATTTTTTTCATCTTTACAATGAGTGAAACATGTTCTTAAAGTTTGACCAACTATTTCTGAAATACCCTACATATGCTGTAGATTTTATTTATAAAAAATAAGTTTTTATTTTGCTGTAAAAAAAAATGTTGAAAATAGCCAAAAAACATTATTTTTTGTTTCTTCAGTTTACTTAAAATCTTGAAAAAAATCCTGCTATGTAAATTCTATCAACGGCGTCATGTTTTAAAATAAATCTTCGAAATATTATATGTATTATGAAATTTTAAAAAAAATTTAACTGTTAAATAGTTAACTATTGTATAGAAGTAAAAACATTAAGATTTTGCCTAACGCTTTACACGTATGTGTATGTACAGTTTATACGAAGAATCTTCGAAACGTTTAGCAATTAGCAGTAAAAAATATCCTATATCGAAATCCTATATAGAAACGAAGTCGTAATGAAAATGAGTTGCCTCAGCAAACCCCAAAGCCAGGATTACATTCGCGTAAAGTTTTGTTAAGTGTTTGGTGAGATTATTCGAGAAATCTTTTATCACGAACTACATCCAATTAAGCGGTAAGTTCGAACAAACATTTTGCCTAATTAGAAAAACTAAGAATACAATTGCACAAAACGACCAACGCTAATCAGAATTAAGGAAATGAATTATTTTCCAGCCATGATAATGCTCAACTACAAGCATGCTCGTGAAAAAAGTAAAAAAAATAGTAAATGATAATGAATGATAAATTCTAATATATATATATATATATATATATATATACACACACACGTTAATTAAATATTTTCTAAAATAAAGAAAAAAATTGTTTAAAGCAACAGTCATACATATCTTTTCTTGAAATAAAAAATAACATGAAAAATTTTTGATTATTTTTACAGTGAATGTAATGAAAATGATACGAACGATAAGAATGATAAAAATGATCTTTAAATCATAAAAATCTGTATTCTGTGCTAAATGACATAATGTAAAAATTACGGATAAATTTGAGTAAAATCGGAAAATTTATAACAAAGTTGTGTCATTATACTGAAAGCATTCAACTGGGCAAAGCATTACGTATAAAGCTAATTAATTCTAAACTAGAGTGTCGATTTTCATGCAAGAGTTTCTCCACGTTGGAAAATGCACCAGTGTTAATCGCGGCAATAAATTAATTTCTAGTAGTTTGCTGTTCATTCGAAATGAGGAACTTGTCAATGAACTCGGTGAAGTCGCGAACTCGGAATACGAAGGAATGCTTTATCTCAATGCTGCTCAGAGCTCCAGCCATATTCATTTTATAAGTTTCTACGAGATTGGTATGAGAATCTTTAATTATATTAAGCATCGTCATGAGTAATAATGTGTATGCTCTTCCATATTAATAGTAATAAAAAAGAAAAATATTATTTATTGTTATCTGGTAGAAAAAGATACCGAGTAAAATATACCGTTTCATGTTTTATATAAATTATTAATTTTATTAATTATCGAAAACACAATAGCGTTACATGATACTTTATTCCTTAATGAGAAAGTGATAGCTTTTCAATTTCTATCTGATCAAAACAAAATGACTCAAACATGAAGAACGAACGATAAATTGTTCTCCGATTACTTTATGACATGATATAATTGTCTCTGCTGTAAGAAGGAACATCGATTTAGAAACAATTGGAAATGTCAGACGTCGAGGAATAAAAAAGAAGAATGAAGATAATGCTGGCCGACTGCTTTATTGATTCTTAGTGTCGTTATCCACCAGCAAGCTTGGAATAAGAGATATAAAGGCATTATGAATTTAAATTTCATTGAATCTATATGTCTGTCACATAAGATTATTAAAAATTTTATAATAAATAACAAAATGACATGGACACATCAAATCGCAGTTTAGCAATTTTAATGTGTCCTATTCATACCACAAACAAAATTTATTGGCATTTGGGTTAATATATGTGATACGAAAATTAACTAAAATTAAATAAAATAATAACTAACTATACATATATATATAATATTAAATAAAGATATAAAATTGTATTTTTTTTTACTTTTATATAAAATATTTTATATAATAACAAATAATTCGATATCTTTATTTTATGATAAAAATCAGACATTAACTTAGGATTTATTGAAATGTTTTTTAAACGCTATTGATGCGTTTAAAAAAGAATACTGTTTGAAATAAGTTTTGTTTATTATTTCAACATGTATGACTAACCATTGTTTACAAAGCATTTAAAAAATGTCCGCTATGAGAAACAACGTTCTAGAATCATATCGAACAAATACATATTCCTGTATATATCATATTATTTTTAAGCTAACACAATTTTTCGTTTGTTAGTGGGTTTAATTTGTTCTCGTAACAATCAAAAATTCCGAGAATTTTGTGGTGCATAGTCTGCCGCAGTTTAGATCATTGTTTGATGATCCGAGCTGGTAGAGAACTATGATGCGAGAGAACAAATTGAAAGAAAAAGAGACACACGACGAGAAGTTATTGGCGAATGAAATCAGTTGAGTGGCTTTATCAGGTCCTCATCGATCTTAGTATCACATCAACGACCGCACTAAAGAAATCGAAACAAAAGAAAAAAAGAGAGGATAAATATTTATGTTCAAGAAGAAATCTTTGTTGATCTTCTAATACAAATTTTTTCAGTTTATCGGTGGATTGATTCATAATAATTATAAAATGACTTAATTTTATATTTTATTGCAAATGCTATTTGTTTTATAACGTTAATGTGGTAGAATTTCTTTCATATACTGTTCTTAATATTACATTTTAAACTTTGAAATCATAGCGTAATGTTATAAGAATTTTCAAAGTCTTTAGAAATTTACTGCAATTTGAAAAGTTATAAAATATTTCATAAAACTGAAGTATAGTTTGTGAAAGAATGTAATGTGTAACATTTAACTAAAGAAATGTCTACTTTAGTTCTATAAAACTGAAACTTTCCAAATACGATATTTCATATGCAATGATCTAATATAAGTACCAATTTTCTTGCTTTCCAATATTTATTCGACAGAGTAAAAGTAAAGAAAGAAATTTTATTGCGATAAGAACTAACTAATTTCAATAAAGTTTATATTTTTATACTTGCACGCAAAATTACGTATGTTAATAATTTAAGAACATAAAAAAGCATAGAATTCGAGTTATCAATACATTCAGCAGAAAAAGCAGTTATGCAACTGTTGTAAAATTCTTTAATATGATTGGTTTTGCTCTTAATTTTTCGTTTAAATGTGTATAAATCAATTATATTAAAAAATTTTACGATAGTTGCAAAGCTGCTTTTTTTGCTGACCGCAGCTAATAATTGATCTCTTTTTTTTTGTTTTTTTTTTAAAGAAATAATTTCGAATACGACAGGTCTCGTGCCACTCAGTTTCTCGATTAATTTCATATATTTTAGTTTATCGTATATAACGCGTAATCGTTTGTAACTTGAAAAACCGTCTGTTGTCGTTATAAATCGCATTCTGGATTGGACATGGATGGTCGAGGAGATGCATTGGCGGCTGTAACGTCGATATCGAGGCTGTTGTAAGCGGTGATATAGTGTTGTAACATCGACCACAGAACCGCATCGAACCCCATAATGGACATCTAATCGCATTGCTTTATGCTAATGAACTCTTGTATTTCGATAAAAAGAATTCGATAAAAATTCTACGAGAAAATTATTATATAAGACATGTATAGAGAGCTCGTTTGTAAATTGATCATAATATACACATTTCTTTTATACATGTATATAATGTATATCATATTGTAAACATTATTATATATATAATTTCCTTTAGAATAAAATTAGATGATAAAATATTGGTATAATGTTATATACTTGATATTATAATCATACATTGAATCATATTGATATAAAATTCTATAAAGAATGGATATCCATAGCGCAATATCGAATAAAAGAATTAAACACAATAAAAGGCATTAAAAATGAATACTTTAAATGGATTTTTTCGATTCGGCAAAAATTCTGTTTTTTGTATCCGTTAAAAAAATTAATCCTGCTATTTGAACAACTTGTACGTGACAGTGATAAGAACATCATCGATTGAACGAGAATTAAACGTTAATACTGTTTTTGTATAGTTGCGCTTTCTCTTTCCTTTTCTCTCTCCTTCTCTTTTTATTATACAATAAATCTACAATACGTTTCGTTCAACTTTAGTTTAGCTCACAACATGAGAATATAGATTTTTATGGAAAATATTAAGATTAATTTAAAAATAAAAAGATTTTATTATCGAACACGTCAAAAACGTACTTCGGTTTTTACATGACACGGCCCAAAAAAAAGGACGATTCCTGAAAAACGGATCGCACGTTGCTGTTGCAACATTTTACAATAAACTCGTAAAAAATTTCCGAGCAACACTACGATTTTATGTTTTTTCTACTGTGAGAAATAGAGATCGAATTCGTGTCTTTTTTTTACGTAGATATTCTTGTTTCAGGGGTCGGATCTCATCGGCTTTTTAAATACCGGAAGTGTAGGTTTACGAAGAAAGCGAGAAATAGTCAACAAAATATTTATATTGAAAATATAGGAAATATCGATGTGTTGCCAGAACGAAGGGAAAACAGGAATCCAGAGATTACTCTATGTTGCTTTACGGGGCGTAAAAATATCTACATAATAATTTTATTACTTGAAAGATCGATTCAAATCACGCTTTGCATGACAAATATTTTTCAAGCCGTTTGCCCGTTAAATATTCTGGTAGTTAAAGATCGGATTTATCCGGCTCGAATATTCTTGCGGAAATACACCGATAAATATTCGCGCAAGCAGGTAAGAGAATGATGGAAAGAGAACAAGGGGGAAGGGGGGAGAGGTAGGGAATTCTGCTCTGCATTCATAATTTTCCTGAAATTAAGACCGCGTCGCGACAGTCGCGTCTCAAATTGTCAAGATTCTTCTACGTGCTGCTCTTTAATCACGCCTGAGCGGAGATGCTAGCGGGAATCCTATTGCGCTGCCGTAACAATGGCGCAGAGTGATAATAATAAATATTCCGGGAGATATCGTGCGCTCGCGCGCGTTATCCGCCGAGTTACGAAGCGCAATTTTTTATTTTAATTACGGGAACAAGCGTTATATCGCCCGCTGGGTTTCATTAGAAATTCGCTCCATTAAACCGACTGCGCGCGCGTTTCCTTTCTACAACCAAGTTTCAATTGTAACATGCCTGATCGTTCTGTAAATTACTAATAACTGCTCGAGGAATAAATATATATACGTAAACTATATATATTTACATCTATATCTCTACGTCATTTACCTTCGTTATACAAAAAAGTATTCTTGACTGTATTACGATTTAAAAATATATACATGCAGTATGTCTAAAAAGTTGTCAGACAAAAATTCTAACGAGTCAATGTTTAGATATCAGCTTTTATATTTATATCGGGCTTCTACATAGTCCTTTTTCCTCGATACACTCAACAGAACAGCGATACAATGATCGAAAGCTATTACGATACTCCTTTTTCACAATCGCCTTTAACTAACGCGGTCCATTATCTTAGATTGGTAATAATATATATTACTCGTTTTCTTCATAAACCTACAGTTCCGGTATTTAAAAAGCCGATGAGATCCGACCCCCGAAACAAGAATATATCTACGTAAAAAAACTTTCCTTTTAGATGCAATTTTATCTTAGGAAATAAAAAAGTCTTTTACGGGACCGGATCAGATGAATAAATAAAGTATGATAGATGGTAGGCCAATTGACTTGTCATTGACTCGCAAAAATTGCGAGACAATCCTGGTTGCGGAATGTGCAGACGCAAGTCGTGTAGAAGACATCAATGTCTAATTCTTAAATCGTGGCTGATGAACACATGGCATTTCAATTGTGTTTCAAAAATCATGTTTTCAAAAACCTTTAAAAATCGAATTTAGAGTTCAGCCTGAAGATTTACATAGGTAAATTCGCACGACAATACGTCTGCATGATTGTTTGTTACTGCAATTATGACAAAACGACAGATTGCAATAATCTACCATTGCAGTATTCACCAGATTAGTTTTCGACAAATTCTTTATTTTCGAAAAAAATATTTGTGCCTAAAAAAAGATTTTCAACCTTCCTGTCTTTATATGTCATATTTCACTTTGTCTCTTAGCTTTCTAGAGAGATGATCAATTTCGATTCCCATCGCATTGTCTAATTGATAATATACGATTTTGACACACATACTAAGAAACATGTTCGTCCTTTTGCACACGCACAATTCGGAGGAAGACATTGGTGTCAACTACAATCGTTTATTTGGTTTTCTCTCAATTTGGAGCGAGTTTTATAGTTGATATTGCGTCCGTATACGAATTTTATTTAATTTATATATATTTTATCTACGTTATATCCATTTTTATCTTGTCTTCACATTGAAAATGATCCAACAGGGATCGAAACGTTTGTTCTTGTTCACTTACTGATTGTTAAATTATATTTTTTTTAATTTCATGACATTGTTTATTTTATTTTTTAACCGTTTAATGTAGATTATTTTGTTGTTTGATGTTTAGGCTCGTAGCCCTTTATTCTTTCATTTACCTAAAAAAAGAGTAAGTATCTTGACGACGTAACATCAAACTGAAGGTGACCGTATACTATCAATAATACTGATCACAATATTGAATCATATTGACAGTATGCATCAATATTTTTTGTATTTCTACAACTTTACTCGATCAGTATATTTCACTTTAGTTTTACGTACATTATTATCTATTACACTGTGACATACTGTGATCGATCCTAATAAAGCGATACTGACGCTCAAGAATAAAAATCCAGATCACCGTTAGTCTACGTCAATCCATTAATATTAACCACACACGATCAGTAATATTGTCAGTATTTATTAATACTGACAGTAATATTGACCAGGGTCACCTCAAGGTACGAATTGAAATGTTAAAGGCGGTTCCAGAAAAAGAATATTATAATAAGACAGGAAACAAGATTAGCAATAATTTTTCGCAATAACCGATATGTATCGAGAGTAACGCATTATTTCAGCGCGCGTTTATAAACAATAAGACAGGAAACAAGACCGTTTATATTAAATAACATTACAATCCGAAGCGCCACTACGGTCTAAGTATTAAGATGTTGAACTAATATATATATTATTCAAACGAATGAATTAATTTCAGAAATAATAATTACGTGTCGATATGGTTGTCGACATTAACGCAATTAATCTGAAATGTAATAATCCCCCCCAAAATTCCCCAAATTCATTCGTTTGAATAATATATATATTAGTTCAACATCTTAATACTTAGACCGTAGTGGCGCTTCGGATTCAAAGTAATGTTATTTAATATAAACGGTCTTGTTTCCTATCTTATTGTTTAAATTTTTATGATTTCAGTAGAGATTACGATAGGATTAATCATATAAATGCAAAGAATTCGAGGTTAATGCAACTTGGGCTACGCGCATCTTGATTCGGTGCAAACATCACGGCCTTTCTGTCGTTACATACCTACCGCGTAACCCATTTATATCGCGCCGACGTTCGCTCGACGTGGTCGAAACAATTCGTTACACTTGAAATCAATTAGCGCGAAGTGCTGGTAAGTGGGTGAAAGGTCTTACGGTTCTAAAGCGGCAGAGAGAAAGAGAAAGAGGGAAAGACCGAGAAAGAAGGATGCAGAGTCGCTGCAGTTTGAGAAATGACTCTACCATTGCGTGGTCCATCTTCTTTTCTCTTTTTCTTTTTCTATCACGCGCATCGCTCTCTTCTTCCCTTTTCGCATTTCCGCTATTCGCATGTATTTCTGCTTCTATATGTAGTTTTGTTTTTACGTATCACTTTTATCTTTCCTTTGTCTACTCCTCTGTCTTTCCGTGCGCCTACAGTATGTGTTTGTCGCTTCTCTCTCTCTCTCTCTCTCTCTCTCTCTCTCTCTCTCCTGTTCTTTTAAAGTAATGGAAGCTTACGCGAAAAGATTAAACGTGGTTAGAAGATGTAACCTTACGGCACTTTTGCGGTGAGAGACCGCAACTAAATCGCAGTAACTACATTTGCGAGCACTTATTGTGTTTTTCGGTTCTCACTCGCGCCTCGCCAATGCTGTTTGCGCAGCTCGAGAAAATGGACAAGACTGTCGTCGTTGGATTTTATGAGGCTCCGACGATTCCATTTCGCTCGACTTCGCAACTTGGGCATTTTAAGCGTTGTCATTTAATGCTGTTTCTATCTTAATATAGAAATATTAAAACCGAATTTAATTTTTTTAATTATTTTATGGAAATTAATAAAAAATGTATACAATAAATTTCAGAATAACAATATTAATAGACAATAAACAGTTTTTCTAAATAGGCAATCGTAAAATGATCTTTTATTTTATAATCCTTTTTCCGAAACGTTTTAGTTTTTTAGGGATCTAAATATTTGAAATTTTTCCGAACATTATATAAAAAATTCTCTAAAAATCCTCGCTATTCGTTTTTCGGAATTGCAGCGTTGAAGTGGGTAAAAAACAATACAAGAAATATTGAATTACAGTCCCTAAAATAAGTTTCGTTAGAATTTCTGCAAAATGACATTACGCAGCCAGCAAAAAGATATTGCATTTTCACAACATCGCGGAAATGAATTAATACTGACGGAGCGGAAACCAATCTGTGCTAATGTATTCGCCAAATGTGGAGACGAAAACTTCGATGCACGCTCGTAGGGATTTAAACATTCTCTAAGAGTGGAATCCGCGAGTATCCTATGTGTGCATTTTCGGAAGTTAAACAACGCGTGGAATTACGATGCGGAATGCGATATCCGGGGCAGCGCAGCCTCATTAGCGCATTACTGCAATTAGATGTCTATTACAGATCAGCGCGATCAACGCTCACGCTCTCGCAACACACGCGCACGCACGCACGCACGTACGCACGCACACGCGTGCGCGCGGACAATTGTATAGTCATATGCGCGATCGATGACTTCGTGAAGGGAAATATTTCGCGGCATGCGTCCGTTGGTATGCACGGATATGCGTCAATATGGGTGCGATATACGTTGGCATGCGCAGGCATAATACGTCGACAAATGCTCGCAAATATATTGTACATATATGCCAACAAGAGCGGTCTGTGACAAACGCAACGAAACGGCTCTTGGACCCTTTGAGAGTATTTTTATGGTCAAGCCTTGTGCGAAGGGCGAGAAATGGACATGAATCTGTTATGTATTCTGGAACACGTATCTCTCGAGAATACTAAACCAATGCGCGTGATGTTAAGCGGATCGAATGGTTTAAGAATTCTGTTCTAATGCAGATTGAGCGACAAACATTTTTGTATACATTCGTGATAATTTTTTATAATCACATGAAGATAATTTTGACGTATCGACTTTATTAAAATCTGTATTTGACTTTCTAGAGGCGAGGGTAAGATTCTTCACTTTTTTTAATTAAAAGTATAAAAAAATTGTTTTTTTTTCCGATAAGATGATACTTAGAGGGTTAAAGAATGTTAAATTATTTTTAAGGTTATATATACATAAAGAAATTAGAATTATTGATAATAACTGTCAGTAAACAATATGAAGAAGAAAAAATGTTAGTTAATAATCAAAGCTCTGTTGATTAATAATTATTTTACTAAACATAATTGTTATTACAATGATTGTATATTACATATGATTGAAAGAATTTAATAATTGTTCTATAATTTAATAATAATTGCTTTTCATTACAAAAATAATGCATATTAGAGTCTATACATCTTTAATGACAATCCTGCCTTTTGAAGACACGTAGTAACAACATTCTTCATTTTGCTAAGTTAGGAATTCTAACTAACTTTAGGTTTCTGCTAAGTTAAGGCAAGAGCACGTAAAAGCTCGACTCAACTACTCGAGTTTCATTCTTGCCATGTATTTTTAAAGCTGCAACACACGGCGAAACATTTGCAACTTTCATGCATTATGTACTTGTTTGGTACTACATACTAAGATAAAAATTTTGTGCAACAGCATTTTTTTATAAAAATATAATTTGAAATTATTAAATATCGATGCAAAAATAAAAAGCTTTCAACGTAATTGGGAAATGTAAAATTGACAATTTTGCAAAATCACGATTATATTGTATTGCAATTTTTTTCAGATGAACGAATTTCAAATTTATATTTATCTCTTTTGATTAACTCGCAATAATAAAGTTAACAAATATTTTGACACCAATTGGAATAAAAGAATCGTTGTTATTTGTTCGTATAAAAGAACGGCGGAGTTTTATATATCCTGTTGCACAAGAATATTACATATTTTTCCAGAATTGTAATAATTATCTTTCTTCTCATATGCTTGCACGTACAGTAAAAAGCACACAAATATAAGCAAACATATATAATGCTCGCGTCGCGGGATTTGATAGAACAGCATTAACCATTATCTGCCACCAGTCGTGACATGCAGCTTAACGTTTTAAACGAGCAAATTGTTTGCGCGTTTTGTAATAAAGTTTGCACGCGAAATAGCCTCGCAAATTTTCCATCAGCGTCGTTTTCGAGACTGCTGGAAACGGAATGATACTTTTAGGCATTACGATATGGGACAATCGTGCTGGCAGGTTGACAGCGAATAAATCGACGTCGAAATGTTTTCAATATGTAACGGAGAACACGAAACATTTTAAACGAGAGAGGAGACGCCGCCGCTGCATTTTAGCGCGAGCATTTTGACGAATTTATGTCGCAATCAATTAAATTGATGTTTCGCATCTTGCGTAATCTCGTAATATTACGACAGAACATTTAACTTGCCGCGAGACATCAGCGTCGCTTTAGTTGTCATTCCCTCTACTTCGTTTTTTTTAATTATTCCGTTAGACACGGATTTCGAAAGTCAATTTTGGGTATACGTCGATGAAAATTCGTTATATGTCCTGCGATATTCCTGTTTTACGAAACACGAGTTCAATCGTATTTTACTTTTGATAAAATAGATTTGTTTCGTTTTGTGTGTAATATCACCATTTTTGGACGATATCTGCAGTAGAAAGCAAAATTAATTCTCCATTTTTTAAATCGCGAATTACTAGAAAATGAAAAAAAGTATTTCGGAATGCCATTTAACTTTACTGCAGTAATAATTTTTATAAAAAAAAAAGGCTAGAATGTAATAGTTTTCGCGCGCGCGCGTAAAAATTGTTTATCATTCGTACGTAGTAAAAAATATTTTATATAATATTTGTGTAAAAACGGTATAGTCAAGTTCTTGTTCAAATTTTTTGCATATCTGAGCGTTAATTTAACGTAATATGATTGTTATTGAATATTTGCATTAAATTGATATTCAACGTTTCTTAGTATTAAAATGATACAATTTATGAGTAATTGAACGAATAACATGAAAAAATCATGTTTTCTAAAACATAAATTTTAAGATAAATGAATAAAATATGTTAATTTAACGTAATATAAATGTTAATTCTAATACGTAAAAATAAATGCTTTTTCAAATTGTGTTACATTTTTTCTGTTAATTTTTTACACAATATTTACATTACTTTCTAATATATTCACGTGTGTTATTCTAACATAACAATTTGAGTGGACCTTTTTGGGACATGTGAAATGTGTTAAATTTAACATAAATTTTTCAACTTATGCATTACGAAATTCTCAATGTGTATCATACATGTTACGCTCCCGCGGAAGGAAATCTAATTAAATTCGTTCTCGATAGGGAAATATTTGCCACGCAATAAGATATTCTTTTTCGATCGCGTTAACAGATCGCGCGGCTTCGCGCCACCTTTATGGCGTGTCGAGACAAGCTTAACCACGACCGAGCCGCGAAATCGATCTACGACAGCTGCCACCCGTAAAAAGGCAAGAGATCCTCCCAAGAAGAAGAGCGGAAGTTTTCGGCATTTTCTTTCGGCCCGGGCGATCGTTAAGCTCAGAGGCGGCGCTAATGCCGACGCCGGCCGTGCCGGGAAAGGAAAACTGCATTCCCGCGCTTAATTTGCACCGTTTACCTCTCGGGATGCTCGTTTTTTTTCATCGTCCCGCACGAACGCCTCTTGTTCTCTCTCTCTCTCTCTCTGTCTCTCTCTCTTCCCGACCACTCTTTTTCTCTCTTTCGCTTTCTTTATGTTGGCTCGGCTCGTGAACTTAGGCACCGAGAAAACTTAATCCTCCTCGCCCTTTTCGCATCACGCGGCTTCTCTCCCGCCTCTTCGCCAGCGGCCTTTCTCTGGATTTATTCCAGGTAAACTTGTTGGCCGATAAATATTTTCTTGTACCAAATTACCCTCCGTCGTAGCCACGGCGTCGTATAATGCAAAATGGTGCGTTAATAGCCCCCGTAGCCCCGTGTTTGCTTATACCGTAGTCAAATCTGGATGCACTTTCGGTCGCGCTATTATTGGATAAATTTAAAATTTCGAAATAAAACGCGAGCGACAGTTGTAGCTATATTAAATTTTCATTTACGAAATATAAGCCAAATATTTTTTCAAGCGCATCGAATGTATTACGAATTTTTCTACCTGTATCTACGTATGCTGATGACAGATTTAATTTTAGGAGAGAATTTGTGCCAGAAAACTCGCGATTAAAAAGATCCAATTTTACATCAGCGGATTTTGTCAGTCAAATAAACTTTTATAAATTACATAAAATAATCATGAAGGAGATAACGAGAACTCATAAATGATAAAAATTTCACCGCGCGTATTTATACAAAGTCAAAGTACTTTTTTTCCGCACGCGTTCAATTTTTTTCAATCGTACGAGAAAGACATTGTGTCAGAAATCAATGCACGAGGAATGTTAATCAAGTAGAACAATTCGAAGTTCGCTCTTACAGCGTGTACATTGCGCGGTCAATTTATTAGTGCTTTCACGTGCTGTAAAATGCGCATTTCGCGGTGGATGTACGTCATGGTATATCCATTTGAAGCTGGGGCTGCGGGCTGCAGAGCTGTTCAACGGACGCGTTTACTTCGACATGGCGTTAATTGCCACATAGGGACCTATATAGGATATACAGGTTTGCGATCATGTGATGCGCTTAAACTTCGTCTTCAATTATCGACGCGCAGAATTCGCGAACAGGCTCCAATAGGCAAACGCTCGATGTGTCAGAAACACCGCTATCTTTAGCCGTTCTCGCATTATGATGCCGTCGTTGCCGCCGTTGTCGTAACTATCGTTATGGTAACGACGGTTATGGTGATTTGCTCCGAATTTGATAGGGATCGCGATTTTAGGTTCGGTGAGCGCTTACATGTATCTATATAGGGAATGCGGGCTCGTATTGAAGAGCTATTAACTGGGTGAAATTCTGTGCGAAAACAGATGTAACGTTACGTTCTCCTTATACAGACAGAAATGCTTTTTTTTTTACAAAGATACGTTCGACCAAGTGATCGAAAGAACATAATTTCTTTAAAAATATGCATTATTATATTTATGAAAAAATATTAAATTTTCTATGTTATATTGTACAATGAAATTCATATTTTATGCAATAATATAAAAATGTACGAATCATATTTAATAATATGTAATATTTAAATATGATTTAACATTGTAATTGGCTAAAGTTCTTGATAAAAAAAAAGCTGATAAAGAAATATCATTTACTTTGACATGATTTCCATGAAAAGATCTTCCCAATTGCGGTACTTTCATAAAAGAGGCAAATATCTCTAGAATGTCGAATAGAAAGCAGACAAGAGGCATTTCTATGGAGCTATTAAACGTCTATCACATATTCGACATGTATGTTCATTGCGCGGCCATAAATTATCGGGGTAATTCCTGAATAATCGCTTATTTCACGCAGCCATTTTCATAGCACGAAGAGTGTGCTGCGGCTCACTTAATTTACATAATTCACTTATAGCTTGCGGAACATGAATTCCCAGTAATTACGTCAATATGGCTGACATAATTTTAACTTTTGTTTGCATTCTTTGCGTATATCACCAGTTGCATGTGCGATTGAATGTAAAATTTATTACAATGTTGTTAATAAATTAAAATGTCATAGTTGTCTCTCTTTCTCTCAACATATAAGAGCATATATTAATTAGCAAATAAAAACAAATTTAAACAAATATTATTATTATTATTAGATGACAGTTATTCTTACAAAATGTTATATATTATTTTGACAATAAGCAAATAAAAATAAATTGAAAACATTGAAAACTTTTTAAGAATTAATTAATAAAAATTTGTTGTAACTTTTAATTGGAATTGATTGTAATAACACAATTGATTATACTACCTCACTTAACATTTTTATACATACAACAGAACAAAGTGATAAATGTCACTATTATAAAAAAATCTGTCAGTATGTTTAAACTCGGAAGTTTCAAGACATTTCCGTGAAAATCCGGATGGCACGGATTTGTCGCTCGGATAGTGCAAAGAGAAATTTTACTCGTAGCTGAGTGTCAACTTAGCTCTCATCCTTTTCTACTGCCGGGTCAAGGCGTTTCGTGATTAAGACCGCGGAACTTTCGCAGAAAAATGGAGAGAAAATGGCAGATCCATGCCCCGAAACGGGAGCGGATGGACTTTCCACCTGTTTACATTTCCAAAATATTTGACACTTGATTCGCGCGCGCGATTCCTGCCGTTGGGTAGCTCTCGAAAGTTTGCGATAAAAGGGTTGAAACGGAGAAGAGAAAGGAAAGGACGGAAAGTCCGCCCACTGCCGCATCGGAAGTTCGCGACGTTGACGAGACGCCGTGGCGGAAAAACACATAAAAAGGGGACGCCGAAAAATCGGCGACGACCGAAAGAGTCGGAGAGGGGCGTAAGACAGAACTGGAAGAAACTAGATGACAGATAACAAACTTCGTTCTCATTTTTGTGTCGCTTTTCTTCGGCCACGAATCATCACGTTTATTAAATCCTAAAGAGAAAATAAGCTTATACAGTATATACTATAATAAGAATAAAGATAATACCAATGGTGACACCAAGCATAAGTTTAAAAAAACGTGGCGCATTATTTAATTTTCTATTGATTAAGCAAAATAAGATTTTATTATGTCTTGCAATCCAAAACGAAATAAAATTGTGTTTTTAGAAATGTTTTTACGAAAATTATGAGATCTTAAAAATGTTTTCAAAATATCTGTTAGTATATTAGAGGGAATACTTTAATTATTTATATTGAAAACACTATTTTTGCTTGAATATATTACATTTTCAATTTTATGTTAATCAGTGAAGTGACTCAATATGAAGGATTTATAGAAATTATATGAAATGAATTAAATCTGCGTTTACGCGTACTAATTCAGAAATTCGACATACAAAGGCGATAATTCAAAGTACATTAAACGTATATAATTTATGGAAATAACTATATGCTTCCGAGAATTAATTTGACTGTGAGTCTATAGGTTCTTGTTAAATCATAATTCGAGTGTTAAATGAATTTCGAACAATGCGCTGTATCCGAATGGTGATGATTATTAAAAATGTCGACAATGTTAATACTTCATTTTTTTATTTGTGAAATATAGTAGTGCTTTGGTAACTGATAGACTTTGTCTATAAACCCCGTTAAAGCAACTTTGAATTGAGTTTCGGAAGGGCGAACGTCGATTCAACATGCCTTTTCATCTTGCGAAAAGTTTCATGCGCTGCTTAATGGCTCCCTTTGGCATTCGCTACCGCTTTTGAATTATCGGCTGCTTTTGAGTAGCTACATAATCAATGTCAATATTGTTATAGATAAAATAATACTTATATAAATTGTTACATAAAATAGTTGAGAAAATGTCCAAATAATAAAATTTCCGTAAGTATTGATTGTAAAAAAAAATATTTTACATACAACGAGGTATAACATATGTATCTTCTCCCTTTATTAAATCGTCTAATTTATTTTTTGACAAATAAAATTCTCAATTAATAAATTCTTAAACATTTCAAATAGTAATCTATATACCTATACAGAACCTACTTTTTTTTATAACTATGAAATTAAAGTTATTAAGTATATTACACAGAGTATATTTTTTTCCTTGAATTTTGAAACGCTGAAATTGCAGTCAAAGTTTCTAATTTTCTATTTCACCGCTGGCATTAACTTCAACTCAAAGTATACCACATGAAAGTTGCTTCGTTGAATTTATATTCTGTTTGTAAGAGTATGCCATATGCATTTACGTTTGAGTATACATTTGTATGACTTACATTTTTTTTTTAAATGCTCGAGTTGTTCACTGCGAGCTGTCCAGCAGTAAGGTCGTAATTAAAAGGGACGTTAACATTGTGCAGTATTTGTATATACATGAAATTTCTTTTCTCTGTAACTCCATAGTTATGAGGTTTCTTATATTTTACTTGTAGAAATACTGATGCTCGTTTGGTTATTATTATGCTTATACATACAATGCTTATTTTGCATTCTGATAATGCCGGTGGAACTTAGTGTTAAAAAAAAAAGAGAAAAACATTTATTTATATTATTTACAAAGAAATTGCATTTTCTGATGCTAATACTGCTAATGTTGTAAAATATGCATAAGAAAAATTGCGCATGGAATTGCAAACGGTGATAAAAATTATTATTTATAATTTGTAATTTTCATAATTCCAACGTATAAAAAATGTAAATATTATTCGAGCTCATCATAGATGTAATTATTACGATTTTCCATTATCACTACAATTTGTACGTGTTGGTGGTATCAAGTCAGCGAAATTTCCACGATTATTCCGTGGGTAAACAAACTCGCTTTGGCAACATTTCGAATGTGTTTTCCGACTGCGTGGTGGTATCAGAACCGTCTACTCGAGCGTGTCGCGAACGCTCGCAAATGAATTATTTTACGTCTCAGGATACCTGCAGGTATTTCGAAAGCGACTCTATGAGGAGGGCAGGAGGGAATGCGGGAGTCGTACAATTATTCGAGGTTAAAGGACGACGTGATATATTGGGGCGAGGTCTCCCGAGGAAACTGTCATCTACAGCTAGGCAACAGTCGCGCGCGCGCGCGCAAGAGAGAGAAAGAGAGAGAGAGAGAGAGAGAGAGAGAGAGAGTCCTTGTGTCCTCGAGGTTCTCGCTTGAGTTGTCTCACCGACCGACAATCGGTGCAGTTTGAGTAATTGGATGCGATTTCTTTCTTTCCTTCCGTTTTTTTTTATTTCGCATTTCGAATAATCGACATCATGAGGCGAAGTAATTTTCAGTCGAATACATCGCAAGGGAAAAATGATGTTATGCAGCAATGGCAAAATTACTAGAGCTTTTATTCATTTGTACAAATTACTAGAGATTTTATTCATTTGTCAGCGATTGTTATTTGACCATAATTTCATTTGTGGAAAGCAATTTGTAAATTAGATAGTGGCAATAGCGGCGAAGGATAATGTTCTCGATTAAATAATTATGTGGAATAATTTTCTGTTCATTTTCTTTGCCGATATAAATTATCGGCGTTATAAAAAGTGATTCAAAATATATTAATTTGAAAAAAATATTATATAGTTTGTAATTATAATTGCGTTACAACATTTTTAAATCAATTTGTAAGTTTAGTTAATGTCAAAATCCAAGTATTTTATTTTACATTTTTAATTTAGTATAAATATTTCTACTTATTTATCTTTTTTCTACTTATTTCATTGTTGAATTACATGTCTCAAAGAAATAAAATATTTTTTAATTGTTTCTTATAAATTTTATTTCGGCACTATTTTATAGACACATATTTATAAGACACTAGCAATATTTTCTATTTTAATTTTTATATATTTATAATATTTTACCTATATTTATCGTAACGGAATATTAAAAGGAATATTATTTCGACAATAGCATTTAATATTTTATAGATTGCATTTTGAAAACAGTGCGGCAATAGCGAGTAACGTGACAAGATTTCGCTATTAACGATTACAATAGTATGGAGATCATATAGACGATCATAAATCTCACTGACTATCGCCGATATTGCATGTAAAAAGTCTCTCCGCAAAAAAAAGTTAGTTGGCACATTTATGTGAGAGAATCATAACTTTAAAGGAAGATTTTAATTAAAGAAAAATAAGGTCATCATTAAATAATTAAAAAAATAAGTTAAATATAACAGAATCATGCAAATAATTGAATATCTAAAATCAATGCAAGAGTAATAGTAAAAAATCGTACTCCGGAAAACTAAATATCTGAATTTGCAAATGATAGTGCAACAATTAAACTGCAAATCATCTAATTACGTCGGTAAATGTTAAATCAAACATTCATTTTCTTCTGTCGTTTTCTTATTTTGGAAGATCGCAAGGTTTGCCAATTAAGATCGATAGTGTATGGTCACGCTAACCATTTATGAATCTTTATACCATTTACGAATTTTACGAATGCTCGAAGAAATAAAGCTCTTCGTTTGCGAGAGATCTTGGACGATTTATGCGCGCCGATTGAAAGTCATCCATTAAATTTGCATTTCCTCCATTACACGTCGATTCCCGAACAAAAACTCTTGTTCTGGCAGGAATTCTTTGTGTAACGTAGTTGCATATCACCGACCATTATCCAACCATGATCCCGGAGATATTCACGGGGTGGCGGCCGAGTGCATGCAAAATAATTCTGAAATGGCCGTCGAAGTCCGTACCGGCCATTAAAACGAAAATATCGAGTCTCTCCAGCGCTTCGCGGAGTCGTACGGTTTTTTTGCGTGAAACAACTAATGACTAATGACAGTACGGGCATTAGGATAAGTACCGGAAACAGGAAAAACTAGATTGCGACTCTTTATTCTCTTCGAAATAAGTCCTGGAATATCTTCTAACACTACGTGTTTCGCGAATAATTTATTTTATGGATATTACAGTGTGTTTTTCCTTAATGCATTATTCCAGAATATATTAAAACAGAAAAATAATCTCATGATTAACGCAAGCGAAGCTTTGTTATTTGGTTTTATTGTACAGTTTTTACGGACAATAACTTTGTACATTTTATTTTTTTTTTATTCTTGATGAAATATACAAATTACATACAATTAATTTTATTAAACGAGAGATTAAATTGTATTATTTTGTAAAATTAATAAGTGAAAAATAGTAGACCAGTAAATAAATAACATAAATAAAAGAAAGAATCTTTTATTTAATCAAAGTAGATTCTTTATGCTTAATAATGTTCATATATAAATTTTTAATACGTTTTTTTAAGATAAACTGAATCAGCGAGGAGTTTATAGAACTGAAAAGTATATTTAAAATATATGTGAATATGTGAATATGAAGTACCAAGATTCGCTTCGACCGAATATATAGGATTCTTTCTCTTATTTGTAAAATTAATTATCGTAACTCGTGTACTGCGCGAAAAAATCCACATTAAATTGAATTACATTTTTACTTCTACATGGAGAAAAAAAGATTTATTAAAACAACTAAAAATTTTACTAATTCAACAAATTTACAGTCGTAATATACGGGCAGCCAGTTTTCTATATTAAAGTAGCAAAGTTGTACTGAATAAATTCACCAATTATATAGATAGGAAAAATTAGGGCACTATGATAACAAGCAAAATTTAAACCGTAGGAAGGTAGAAAGCCAATGTAAACCAGCAGATTGTTGGTGTGTAAGAATACCATATATTCAGAAATGAAATAATTACAAAATTTAAACTCTCAAAAGTACTTTCAAATATAAAAATTTTTTTACATAATTAAAGAATTATGTATATTTAAAAACGTATAGAATATATTTGATAAATATTGATTGGTTTTTTTGGAAAGAAAAAAATAACATTTTTTAAGAAAAGTAAGTTTATCCAAGAAATAAGTGATGAAAATTGAAAAATAATTAGTTACTGAATATAATAAAAATAACTACAACTAATAACTATAACTAATAAAATAAAAAATCCATAAATAAATTTATATTGATCATCGAATAGATAAAATACTAAACTTATGAAAAGATAAAATAAAATTAATCGCTAGATTTATAACCAGTCATTTTCATCAGCGCATGTATTAATTTGTATTGTCTTGTTTTCTTATTTAGTGTGCACTGAGAGAAAAATGTTTAGTTTCTGTAACTTTAATTACACATTATTATAATTATAATTGTTACTGCTATAATTAGTAATAATAACCATATGTGTAGTTCTAGCAACAAATGTATAGTTGGCAATTTAAAATGACTATAATATATTATAGTTATTATAATTATAAAAATGGTTGAAATTTCCATGAAAATGATTCTACTTACTTTAGCCAACTATGTACATTTGTTGTTAGAACTATACATGTTATTATTACTAATATTATAGCAGTAATAATCATAATTATAAGTAATATGTAATTATAATTACAAAACATTTTTCTTTCAATGTGTGGTTTTTAATATACGAAAATTTTTAATATACATATATATATATATATATATATATATCTAAAAAACGGAAGTATGTATCTAAAAAATAAATGATAAACGATTATTTGTAGAATAGAAAAATATTATTTATAGAACAGAAAAATATTCATAGAAACTTATACCTGACTTTCAATAAGTCTTCTAATATCTTTTATTATAAAAGCATTGAAACATTTCTAAATAGTTAAAAAATTACTTTCACATCACAAAAACCAATGCACATTAACATGTGCATTCTGAGACAACGGAGTTTAATCACTACCATCTAGATATGAAGTATGGGCAATAAGATAATAACAATTATATAATACTAATTATATTCATGTACTATTCTGGATTATCTCAAATAGTTCATAATCCATGGTATCTCGTGATTCATGGTATCCCAGTCCCCCCTAGTCATATTTCTTGTAATTGCACAGTAAATTATTAATACACTAAAGATAACTTCCTACGAAAGTCAATCCAATATATAAATCCAATATATAGATAGATCTAAATTTTTAACAAAATACACTCGCTAAGATAGCGCATATTTTTGCTACTGTAATGAAGAAAACTTGCTACATTAGCAATTTTCATTATATAATAAAGAATTATCTGAATTAACATACTGATAATTGCTTGCAAACATAATTTCTTTGTTAAATTAAATCTTTTTAGTTATAGATGTTGATCTCGTACAGCTATAATTTTGAATAACTCAATCTATTTTTTCCCATGATAGACAAATGTATTTCTCAAATAAGTAAAACAAAACATTTGGAGGGATAATAATATCATAATTACACATATAATTATTGCTATTTTATTCCGAAATACTTGTTGTGTTTTATTTATAATTAAAACACAATCTTTCTAATATATATAATTAAAACGCAAAGTTTTAATTGTGGAAAACAGAACTTGAAACTTTGAATGCTTTAATGTCAAAAGACATGAAACGAACGTTCTAAGTGAGTGTTTGGTGGTTAATGTCCTTTCGCGTATTGTGTGCGCATCGTATAACGAGCGGCTGGCGATATAATTATGAACAACACGAGTAAATGTGTTGAGATAAATTACCGTCTATTGTGCTGTCATCGCGGCAATTGCTTTATGTATCGCAGTAATTTACCTGAATAAGTTTATCAGTCGCGTAAAGGAACAAAAGTCAACTGGTAAGATACGCGATGTGTTTTACCGTTAATGCTTTTAATATAATTATGATTTTTCTTATACTTATTAGATTTATCTCAATTCTATGTCAAAGATTTTATAACTAATTAATTATTTATTTTGAAACGTAATAATTTCGATATTTGATACATTGAACGTCAATAATAAATATCACTTCACATTTAATAAACATTGAACAACAGAATTTTCTGTTACAGATTATTGAATTATAGACAATTAAATTGTTGTTTAATAGCAAATAGATAGTTATTCAATTAAATAATTATTCGCGGGTCGCAGTACGCTTGTTTGAAAAGACCATTCGCGAACATTCATACACAAATTTCAGTGAACGATTTTGTTGCCAGGATAAAATGAACGAAGTTTCATTAAAAAATTCCATGTGTAACTACATGTACGTTCGCAAACGCAGCATTTCAATGTTTAAAAGCCTGCTTTACGGAGCTACAGGGTAACAAAGTGGTCTACACCTTGGACCGAGTATGCGCGCGTGAGTCGTACGTGTGTTTCTAGAATAAAAATACGTTCTTTCGTAAATCATGGTTTCCCGCCTGCTTGCTCTGACGTTTTGTTACCTCGAAAGTTTTACGTTGCCGTTTAACATTTTTTTTTTCATCCAGGTCCACCTGGGTTAAGGTACTCACAGCACTGTATGCATTATGGCCGTATGTATTTATTAGAATTGTTAAATTATCAACGGGTACATGAATATAGTTGGCGTAGGATAGTTTATCTAGCGTTATAATCCAGAATAAGTTTTCGTACAATTTTGAAAAGAGAAATTTATATAACGAGAGATGTAACTCTCTCTTTTTCAGAAGTTATAAAAATGAAGAAATAAGAGTAAAATTAGACAATCTGAATTCTCTCATTTCTATTGCCGGTTTTTAATTCACTTTCGTGAGAATTTTTCAATGAACCATTTGATATTCCTGTTTCTAAATTCATCAACTTGATTTCTCTTCCTGCAATCGGGGTAGATACCTTGTTACACAATGTAAGGTCTTACAAAAATTCTGATTGAGCACTCCCTTTCTCTGCCCCTTTCTCTCGATAGTCATCCAGAAAAGTCCGAGGATAATTCCGACTCGTTCTAGGAACATCTGGCTCACGTTCATTACGAAGTTTCGTACACCACGATCGTCGACGTTTTTGCGGTTTTGCTGTAGATCGGTGCTGCGAGTCGTCGGTGAAGTGGAAGAGAGATTTTGCGGTGAATTTCGAGCGAATTAAATCTCTCTTCCGGTTTTAATCACAGCGCAACGAGTCACACTAACACACAACTTCGCAATTTGGTCAGACCGGTTAGTTTCATTTTTGCTGATGGAAGTACTGAATTGGGATATGTGCAATGTGTACATATTCGTCTATATTACAAAGATAATTAATTTTCATCTCGCTACGAATAATTGTTATCAGGTTACAGTTACTGATGATTGAAGCGTATATGCAGTTATATCATGTTGTTTACCATTTGAAAATCTAATTTAATTTTGGTGTTTTTTTGCAAGAACTATTATAAAAATTAATTTATCACTTGGCTTTTTGTACTAAATAATAAAATAATTTTCTGTAATAAATCAAGTTTAAACCACATATTTGTAATTACATTGTAATTCATTTTCATATATTTTTTCTAATGTTTTCATATGCAATTTAATAATATTATTCACACACTTTGATGTTCTTTCTACTTTGAAATTGTATAAGCTTTATGAGAAAGTTTAACTTTTCAATAATAAAATATATTTTTGCACGAAAGAAACCTAAACACATTGCAAATTAAAATTTCATTTTAATTTTTTTGTTAATCTTATCCTGCTTATATAATTTTTAAAAATAAATTTTTATGTCGTCTGCGAAAAAGAAATTTTTCTTAGCCTCTTAACGATAGATATTTATTTTATTCTCTGTAATAGATTCACGTTTTTATTGGATTTAAACATTTCCTTTCGCTATGTGAAAAAGAAACCTCTCTTATAGCTCTTTAAGAACATATTTTTTTCGAGATCCTGCTCGTCAAGTCTGCATTAAAGCTTCGCGTCAAAGCGATCGTTCAGTGGAATTACACGAAGTCTGTCGATAAAACCGAGAGACGATGGAGCTGCGAAGAAAGAAGCTTTCAATGAACGGGGCGGAGAGGAAAGACTGTCGTGCGAAATTCTCCACGGTAATCGGGAAATTTCCATAGAAGCTAGGGACGAGTGATTTCGGTAGGGAACACTTGCCTGCGATCGGATCGGTTCTGATCCAACTTTTGAGAATTTGCGGCGATGATCGGGGAAAGTGCTCCGCGAGTTAGGATCGCATTATTTGTTCGTAGAAAGTCCGCGGTTTCCTGGCAAAATGAGTTTTCCGCGAGTCGTTCTTAAATGATGACATCCATTGTGACTGTGTGACGCGATTACGATCATACCGCGTCGATTCGATTAAAGAAAATCCTTTCTACTATCTTGAAATTGAAACAACGTTGTGAAAATATAATATAACTGTGAAACGGAACATTTTGTGTACTGATAGTGATGTTTTGTATCAAACTTTTGTTATTGATGCAAAAACTATTTGTTGATATGTGATCAATCAAAGCATTGGTTATCAATTCGTTGAGTTTACTAAGACTCGATTGCACCAACGTTAATTTAACTTTAAACGAGGCTTAAAACTCTCTACAGCTTAAAATTCTATCTCTCTTTCGGCTTTAAAGAGAAAAACTAAAAGTTTTAAGTCTCATAAGTCAAAGTAACTATCGGGCCTAAATAAACTAATAATTTAATGATACAAAACTGTCTTGTATAATGTTCGGGTCTTCTAGTTAGAAATAAAACATTAACCGGAACAAAACAATTACATAAGAATATATAGGGTTTTTCAGTTTCGAATTTTTACAGACAAAATTAAGAGACTTATCAAAAAAATGAATTCTACATTAGCTACTACGTACATTTGACTACCTAATAATATTTTAATAATAAGGGAAAACTGATAACAATATGAAAAAAAACGTATTTTTCTAATGCATTCCATCTGAACTAACCCTGGGACTGGAGTAATTCGACTAAGATTATTAATAAAATAAAGATTAATGTATTTTAAGCTACATCTTTGACATATTAATAAAACTTTTATAAAAATATATTTTAAACGCAAACATTCGCTTTACAAGGCAAAACAATGTTTCTTTTTACAAAATTTGTTCATTTCGTGCAAAAACACGTCGAATAAGCCTAGTTTTCGAGATTGGACATGAGAGAACTAAACTTAAAACATTTAACACTGAGGAAAATCTCTTAAAAGGAAAATTTTGAGTAAGTATTGTAAGAGTCGTCACTAAATGAATCATACAGTTCCATGATGTGATTAATCCCCTATTCCCATCCGTTCATTTTTTACATTAACAATATATGATAACAGAGACACATAAAAAATCTTGGACTTTATTAAGTAAGAACTACACTTACTGTCTAAGTAGAAATCAAATATCTCAGACAATCATATACGATTGTAAAACAAATCTTTAAGAATAAAAATATTTACTTAGGTGTGCGATTTTTTAAAATTGTGGCATAACTTCTATCATAGATATGTTCGTAACAAGATGTTAGCAGACAGTCGTTGCTGCATGCTCAGTGTTTATGCATGTCTCGCGTGTTTTGCTTATAATGTAACCTTGATTATTCTATTTATATTCAACTGACCCCGGTCTCCCCTACATATATCTCTCACTTTTTACAGAATAAAATTATTTTGATATTTTTGAACTTTCCTAGTTTAGCAAGGATATACAATATACATACACATATAAATTTAGATCGATTGATTACTAATCGTTCTGAAAAAATAGCTGTCACCATAGTGGATTGGCCATAGTGTGGCGAGAAGTATACGAAACTGATTTGTAATCATTTTTACTTTATAGAGATGGACATGGAATCTTTTTCATGAGAGAATACCATCTCTGACGTGAAACACTCTTCGCTCTACTATAATAAATTATTTTGTTGAAATTTTGTAATTTCAACAAAATAATTTAATATGGTAGTAGAGAAAATTTGTTTTGAAATTGCAAGTTGTAACCCAATTTTATTCTTTACAAAACGTGAGTAATCAAATAAAATTGTGCTATTAAATAAAAAAAGTTTATCAAATTTTGTTTCTCTAACAAAAAAATATTTTATTTTGCTATTTTAACAAAGCTGACCAAGAAAAATTGGCCATTTGTGAATAATTCTTTTTTTTTTGTTAACATTATTATAACTTTTTCAGTGTAGTTAATAGTTCAAGCATGATAAAATAACGTTTTGTACAAGCTTCGTATTGCCATATTTAATTTCAACAATAGATATCTATATGAATATATTCTATTTTTTTAAATTTTATGAAATTTACTTTTTATTATATATGTGAGATCTTGAGATTTGTTTCAATTTCCCATGATCTGTCATTACGCAAACTATAAAAAGAAAAAGAAAAAAGAAATCAAGGAGACAGCCGATAATATCCTAATAACATATTTTCTCTCTGTAAAAATAAATCTTTAATTATTACTTGAGGTATATTAGGTTAGGACGTCTGCCTAGCTGGCTCCCCTACTTAATCAAATTTTAATGAAAAAATTATAATAATGCACTATTTATGCGTTATCCATATCCGCAAAAAAAAAATTTTTGCGCTTATTTCGTTTAGCTTAAAAAAATTTTTTTGTGGGAGGGAGCTGAGTAGACAATCAGTCAGCTCCCCATCCGTTAAAAACAATCGATTTGGAAAATTAAATACACAGGATTTATGCACTATTTATGCGTTATCATATGCACACAGTTTTCATTTTTGTACTGCAACCCTTAAGGCACTTCCCTCTTGGAGCGAACAGACATATTTATTCCTGTCGTTTAAAATTGCAAAATTAAATACTGACTATGCAAAATAATTCTTTGATTTATGCACTATCATTTCCAATTTTATAAATCATTTTTATTTTATAAATCAGAGAATTATTTTGCATAGTCAGAATATTTAATTTTACAATTTTAAACGATTTAGGGATGAATATGTCTGTTCACTCCAAGAGGGAAGTGCCTTAAGAATTGCAGTGCAAAAATTAAGACTGTGTGCATATGATAGCGCATAAAGAACGCAAATCCTGTGTATTTAATTTTCCAAATCGATAGTTTTTAACGGGTGGGAAAAACTGATTAACTGCCTACTCAGCTCTCCACAAAAAATTTTTTTTGCTAGTATGGATAACGCATAAATAGCGCATTATTATATAATTTTTTTATTATGATTTGGTTAAGTGAGGGAAGGGCCAGCTAGGCACACGTAGTTAGGAAATAACATGAAAGAACATGTAAAACAAAATTTTGAGAAATATGCGTGAACATATTTAAAACTTTTGTTTTATTTTACAATAAAATTGTAAAATTGTAAAGAGAAAAGCCGCTACAAGTTTTCTATATAAGATTGCAATTAACTTTAATTTGGCGTAAAATCATAAACAAAAGATAATAATCTTGAGACTTCCATGGGTGCTTTCTATGTAAAGATTATGCGTTTCGCGGATTTTCTTCTTGATGAAGTGGACTGTAAAGTTTATGAAACATTGGCAATTCAAGAATGGATCTGGACACGGAGAAAACGCATAATTTTTATAACAAAAGATAATAAAAACAAGTTTCTTATATGCTCGTTTTATTTTCGGTACAAAATGGTTTTCCACACGATTGTTATATTTTTAAATTAATATTTTAAAATTAATATTACAAATCTATCAGCATAATAAAAAGGACATGAAAAAATGGCAAATTTGGTAATAAAAATTTTCCGATTATTTTTAATAATTGTTTACCAAGACGTGACAAATTCGAATTGATTGAAAACTGCTGATGCAATGCCTCGAAGCATTTCTTTCTTTTCTCCTATTTTTCCCGGGCTTTGCCGCACCCGATCGATTCGTTTTGTGTTATTAAATTATCTAATTAGAACTCATCCTTCTCGATGGGCGTCGTGGAGTCTTATTAACTTAATACCGGCTTTCATCCACCCAACGCTGTCAGATCGTGTCGTACCGTCTTTCCATTTTCCTTTTCCTAGAGATCGCTTTCTGCATCCGTCGGCTGTCTCCTTGATTTCGTTTTTTTTATCGTACACATCATGGCAGATCGTGGGAAATCGGAACGAGTCTCAAGATCCCATCGATTTTGGAAGGATACGCAGTACAATTTCCGGATATCACTTCGTTTAGGACGTAAAATTCTTCTGAAAATATTTCGAGATTACGAATATTTACGAATATTTTTGGAAACATTTGCCAGCTATTTTGCGAGATCGTATGTGGCAAAACGTAAAATAAACAAAAGATGGAATCAATAAAATCTGTTAATTTTTTAATATAAATCATATAACGAATAAATAGTGTAATAATTCCAGGATCTTTGTTGATTGGATCTTTATGTCTCAGACTGTCTTGTAGATATATTATATCTATATGTGTGATAATTCTTTTTATGATGACTTTTCTGAAACAAGATCCACGTTTATCGAAAAACTTTTATTATCCAAAAAGTTATTTAAAAGCTTTGCTGAAAATCGAGCTTCATAGCGCGTATACGCGTGCGCTCGCACGAAGACTGCTTTTCGGATCCGTTGTACCTTTGGGAAATTGGTTCCGCGCCTCTCTTAACTTTTATTCTCTCCTAGGGACCGACGACAAGAAAATAGCGCAAACTGAGAACCAGTCAGTCTTTCTTATCTTGCTACACTTGCTTCCATCCTTTCATCCCTCTTTTTTTGCTCTTTTCTCTCTACTTCTTTCTCCTTCTTCCTTTCCCCTTTTTTTTATTCCTAACCACGTTTCTTCTCGCTCATTCTTTCTTCGCTTCTCTTCACTTTTCTCCATTTCTCGATTCCTTTTCACCTCCGTTCGCGCGATGTTCACCTCGCCAGTCTTTTACCCTCTCATCGATGGATCTCGCGTAAATCCTCCAGAGTCGGGTTAGATCTGCCGACTCGAACCACTTGAAAAGATTCCCTCGATCCGATCGTGGTAAGTGTTCCCTATTTCCCCTCCATACGCCTGCCACCTTTTCTGCCAGCATCTCCCTTTTAGCTTCTCGTGAAATCACTTTGACTCGATCCCGCAGCTTCTGTTGCTCGTGAGGTCTTCCGATTGCCGTAAAATCGCGTATAATCATCGATTCTTTTTCGAAGCGTGTGAGTCAAATAATTAAGCCTATAGTGATCCTCAAATAAGAGATTGGACGCCATACGTTTGGTCCATCATTTTTCAAAATGTGTTTAAAACAGAATGAAATAAATGATGTATAAAATAGAATAAAATATTCACGTATCTCATTCTATCTCATTCTTAAGCACGTCCTGAAAAATATGGTGGACCAATTCAAAAGTTGTCCCATTTCTTACTTGAGGATTTCTAACTTGGCCAAGATTACTATGCGTGGTGTATGATACAATTGCGTTTTCTGATTCCAATAGATGATGAAAATGATACGAGTTACAATTAGCGCGAATGTGGTAAACAAATTAAAGATATGTGTTATGACAATAGCGATATCAGTACTAAAATACCATTTGCTCACGTGCGTGACTGTAGTCACGCAATGGGTATGACATAGGCCAAATTAATTGTAAACAATTGGGAGGTACTTCCCGAGGTGTAGTATACACAGCTGTAGCAAGGCACGTATACGTTCATCGTTAACAACTCCTCGTAAATTGACGATTGTCGCCGTCACGAAACGACGGCAACCTTCTTTGATACATCTACCGTATATTTACAGGGGAAAAGATAATATTAGGAGACCGTGCTAGTAACATGAAACATCAATTTCTTCTGTATTATGCAATTTAAAAGTACACACAAAATTATTATCATCATTTGTTGAGTCTAGCAAATAAGTTTTATCAGTTTATTATGAGTGGTTGGTAAATAATTTGATTTTATATTTATTTATGTTACTTCCTGGTACACTCTCTGACACGACATACTTTTCTATGAATTTTTGATATATTAAATATATATTGTATCTCTAGGTATCTCCGAGGTACAAATATCTGACAAGAGAGATTAACTGAATCAGGTTTCGTCATTTATTACGATCTTGAAAGTAATTTACAAAATATATTTTATCTTTATTCATGGAATTCAAGAGTTATTGAGAATATGATGGTTTTTTTTTTTTTAAAGAAAATCGATTCCAATTTTATCAAAGGATCTACAGATAAAAAGAATGACAATAGTCCTATAAACTGATATATATTGCATCTCGATATATCGACAAAACCTCACCTTTTTCCACCATATCTGTTTATGTTTTATAAATTCTTGAAAAATTGAAAACTTCGGATATGAAGAAGAGATCTGCAGATACTATCTCTGAAATAATATTATATACACACACATATATATATATATATATATATATATAGGTTTATGACATATATTTGCTCAATTCCTAAGATTAGAAGTGACTCTAACTCGAAAAGGATATAGTAAACAAGATCACATGAAAAGAGTTCCAATATGATTTCAATCCATTTCGTTTATGCTACATTTAGCTCTAATATCCCGAAATACTCTGCTTTGATTTGTCACAAATTACGTATGGAAACCACAATCATATAACACGTGACGCTATCATTAGAAGTCAAAGTAGATATCATTAGAATTCAAAGCATTTACCGAACAAGTTGTCGTGAATCAAACGAATGGGCGGTTTCACGAACCAAGCTGATTTTCATCAGAAGATTTGCGGTGTGGCAATACCATATCGACTGCCACATTACACATTTCCCGGAAAATGGAGATCACAGCTTGTAAACGATTGCGCGGCCGAAAATCTCCATGGTTTATAGCTAATCGCCGACCTAATTACGTGAATCGGTTAATTACATGAAGATCGCGGTAAGCCCGCGCCTCCCTTCTTACCCGCGTCGATCGACGCATAATTGTTCTACAATATCGAGGCTGATGTGCGCATTGACAGAATTAAATTGGAACTAACGTGTGTACGCAGTAGTTATCGCGGTGGCTCGATCAGGTTGATTGGATGTAATGTGTGTACCCGGTCGTTACCATCGTCAAATCAACGCTTCCAGAGCATTACGGTGAGGGTTCGAGGGAAAAGCTAGTTCAAGCGCGGAAAGTCCGAGTTGAAAAGAAAAGAGGAAAAAGATAATCCTTTGCGCGCGCGCACGAGAGAGAGAGAGAGAGAGAGAGAGAGAGAGGAGAAGCAAAGAGCTGTATTGAACTTTGCGTTTGTTCCTGCTTTCGCGTGGCGCAACAGTTTCGTTCTCATTTCTTATTTCGCTTCGTTTCTCGTTGCCCGTCTGTTACATTATGGGTTACAAACCTACGCGTTTGATAATCCCACGTTTAATGTTCCTCCCCATGAATATCGAATCGAGGTAACAGACACGAGAGTCGATAGTATGCTTTTTGCGACGCACAGAGTGTAACTGTTCGTCATATGAATACGTGTCGTCTCCGTTTCTGCGAAATTATTTTTTCACGACGTGCACCGACATCCCTCGACGATCGCATTCTCGTCGACGATCCGCCTCACGAACGTCTCACTGCCGACGCAGGGATCGAGTGCGAAAAGTTCTATTCGTATTCTTACAAATCCCGCGCAGTCTGCGAAGTGAATTCGGGAATAGATTCAGAAAGATATGATGGGATGAAGGATGGAGAATCAAAGGATCTACAATGTAAGAAACGTATGAATCGGACTGTCTGCGGAATTCTGGTTTCATAAGAAATCGAATAAACGTATCGTTACGTTTGGAAGCTTATAGTGTCATAAATTCGTATCGGTTGATTAACATTTTAAACGAACGCGTGTCTTCTATAATTGAAAAGACTTTTCTCATTTTTAATCCTTATATAAAATTAACTTCAATTTTAATGAATCCACGTATGAAACATAGCACTGGAATATTGTGGAGGAGAAGATGATATTATGGCACCCCATTTACATTTTGTACAATAATTTGGTTAATATTTAAATTTGAAACTTAACGATTACATTTATGAAGTATTGTTCAATCGAATGTGGACTTAAAATTACAAAACATTTGTTCCTTTGTTCTATTTATAAAAAAGTAACGACACTGCATAATGGCTTGAAGAGAAAAAAGGGATAATAATAGCCTTCTATATAAAAATAGATTTTAAAAATTGGTTTTGTTAAAAAAAGAAACAGTATTTGGATATAAAATTAACAAAAAAATAAACTATAAATTGTGCAAATATATATACGTATATATAACTTCTTCTGCATGGACTACTCAGTACTAAAAATCTAGTAAAAAAGTAGTATATATAACATAAACAATAGATTAACAGTAAACAATTGATTTATGGAATAATTAATTTGATGTGAAAACGTCGAAAAAGAGGCTGTTAGCAATCAGCACACTTAGGGGGCCACATTAACAAAATACCATACTGTTGTTTAACTTTGCATAACTCGAAATTTATACAGCCAAATAAAATGTTAAATAACAAACAACATATTCAAATATACATATATTTATGTGATGATACATACAAGTTTAAGAAGAATGAGGAAGTATGTATAACTGAATGCTAAAATGTACCTTAAAAAAACATTTCGAAATACTTGAAAATAAAAATATAATATAATAAATGCTAACTATTGTGTATTGACATATTAACACCATAGTGTAACCACAAACTTTTATAACTAGACTGCTGACTCAACATGGATGGAGAGAGATGAACCTGATTCCAAGCTGTCCATGTTTCAGTTCACATATGCGTATAAATGCATCCTGTCTGTGAGTAAACATATGCGTATGTATGCGTCCTGAATGAATGAACACAAATATAGCGGTGCTCAGCGTCTTCAAACATGAAGACGAAGATGAAGACGGTAGTTTATTTATAGAAATCTGCAAATGTAACAGCAAGTTACTGATCAAAAATTTTATAAGTAAAAATTGTAAACTAGAATTCACCATCTATTAGGAAATATTAAGGACCATTATATCTACACTGGCTAATACCTGTACCTTCTCATCTACATATTATGATATATTATACACAATTATATGCACAATCCAATTCCATTTGACAGATGCAAAGAATTGTACCTATAAACTCAAAAAGATATAAATTCAAAAAGACATGAAGGCAAAGTTGTACAATAATCTGCGAAGTGAAGAAACTAAAGCAAGCTGCAACTTCATACAACAAAATATTACCGTTACAAAAATAAATATCTTTTTTCCTGTTGGTTTTTTTTGTTTGTTTTTCCGATGAAATCGCTATACTATTTCGTTCTCGTTCACTCACGGAAGCATTTACGTCACGTTTTTTTTAACAAGTTAATATTTTATCCAAGAGTTAACACCCGCGCGCTAAAAGAGCGTTTATCCTCACGCAATATTTCACGAACTTCCGGCCTAAATCTGACGTAACAATCCAAAGCACACCGGTGGTTCCGACATCCTGCCTGTGATTTTTTTACACATCCAGTGAGCATCCGCCGACTATAAAATTCATACAGCAGCGCATACAGATTTCAAATAGTATAACCACTATAGCTTTATTCCTCATCATATTCATTCCTTCGTATGTTTATATTTTAATTTTCTATGGAATGGAAATAAAATTTTCGAATGATTTTCAAAAATTTTCAAATCGTCCACGGAAAAAACGATTTTGTTGAAGTCTGAAAGTTACCAGATACAAATTTAAAAATAAAATTTGATTGGACCGGCATTAATTAAGTAAAATGCTCAAGCGTAACGTAAAAAGTACTGACATTCTAGCAATCAGTTTGTGCGTCCCATTATAAAATAATTATGGTAGCCCAACAATATTATTTTCAGATCTAGTTGAATTTTTAGATACTTTAGCCAAACTATTTTTTCCATGTATGTAATAACGACAATTTTTAAACTCTAAAACATTTTTAAAAAAACTGATAAAGATATCATCAGGATAAAATTTATATTAAAGGCATTAATTAGAAGATCTCAATTATTGGTTTATTATTAACGAAAAATCCTAATTAAAATAAAAATATCATATCACGCAATTTACATATTTATATTTAAAATATATATTAATATTTCCCAATATACTTTACAACTTACATTTATGCATTATATTTGTCAATGTGCTTACTTTTATTTTTCTTTATTTTCTCGTGAAATAGACAAAATGTCAACATTTGTATTCTAATAATGTTCCATATCATGTACGTAATAATATTGCTTACAAGGCTTGACAGCGCTTGATATGACTTAACATATTTTCTCTTACATTTTCTCCTTTTTTTTTTATTTTTAATATAGTAATTTTAAAGTTCTGTTTTTTTCCAAATTTTGTCACAACATATTATAATTTAAACATATTGTACACTCTATCTATTTTATCACGATTTGCTTATTTGCAATAAAAAGAATAGTACCGCTGAAATATGAGAGTTTGCAGATAAGATATATAGGCACATCAAAGAGATGCTTTGAATTTTTAATTGCACTTCAACAGAAACGCAGCGTTATATTGTTATTTTCGTTTTATTACAGCAGAATCGTTATTTAACTTCTGAGAACAGAGTCTGATTATTACAGTCGCTTCAATGGTTATTTCGTATTGTATAGCAGGATTGAGTTTGACTGTGTTTTGTTTTTATTGTACTTTGACGAGATACATGAGATATACAAACCTTTTGGACTGCTGAATTTCACAATTTCGTAGTATTGCAACGTTTTCAGATAATCACTTCGCTGATTTCTCGAACGATTAATATAATTATCGGAATTGGCTAGTTTGAAAAGTCTACATTGCGGTTAGCCAAGATAGAAGGCAATTCCTCTGAGATTTTCGCTAGATTTTTCGAAGACGATCGACATCTTCTTATTTTCACGTTGCAACTGTACCATCAATTTCTCAGCCAGTAACTTTTCCTCGTAAGAGGAAAGAGCCCAGACACCGTGAAATTTTCGCGAAGAGCGCCTTTTAGATACACGCACATCCTCTTGGGAGAAAATCAGCGCTAGAAGCACTTCCTTCTTTTGCATTAAATTGCTTTTATTCGGGAAAGTGTCACATATTGACCGGATATTGCATATGAGCTGGTTATATATGATATTGGATTTATTTTTACACGTTTATGCTATTTTAAGAATTTCATAATACTTTACGTAATGAAAATTTCAAATTTTCTAATTACAATAATATTAAAAAAGTAGAAAATTTAAATTTATATTTTTTAAAATTCGCAGAAAACTGATTGAGTCTGCGAATTTGTAATGTTGTAATATATTTTATTAGCTCTTTAAAATATTTTAATAAACAAACATTTTCGTTTAACGAAACAATGTATTTTATACTTCGAGCATTTTCTCACACAGAATATACTTTTGTAAAAGAATGAAAAATATATATCTTACCTATATAAAATATATTTGTTAGATTTGACAAGCTTTTAAATGTTTTTTCTATGCAATGATAGAAAATAAAGAAAAAAATGTACTTCATACGTAATAATTTGTCATGTTAAGTTATCTATCAAATACTTTTTTATATCTTTACGACGAGTTTTCTCGTTGATGACTCTGGCAACTGCACAAATTAACAATTTGCGTATTACCGCGCCTTCCGCTCATCATCACCGGCTGCTGCGCTGTTTTTGGAAGATTTGCGAGTCCGCGAAACTTTTCCAATTGCAACTTGTTCCGCATATCTAACGCAATTTCCCGTGGTTCCACAAACTCTTGGCCTCTGTGACGACGGGATAGCTCGTTCTTAATTTTTTTTTTTGCGCTGTAGTATAGAAAACTTTCACAGAAATTATGATATTAAAAACTTAACTATAGAATTTTTTTGAATTATACATAAAAATTTTTTCTTATTTTTTTATATTATTGATTGCCATCATGTTATAAAATTAATTTTTTTTTAATTGAAAGAAGATATTTATATATATATACACACATACACATAAATCCAATAATTTATTATTGAAACATTCTTTGTTACTATCATTTTATTTATAGATATATTTCTTAAAATATTTTTTAAAGACATTTATTTCTTGTTAAAGTCTTTTTAGAATTTCTTGTTACTTGTATGTCGAGTAATAAATACTCCGAGCGTTTTTCATTTAGGAGGTCTATATGAAAACTGATGAGTTTCTTTTCCTGCATCAAACGCTTCTGTATATCGTGTTGCGATAATAAAATGCGAAGTTCATGGAAATTGCATCGCGCCATATTCCACCGCACCTTCCCTGATACATCTCGTTGCTCATTATCCGACTTTTTGAACGCGATGGCGAATGTTTATTATTTCTTACCTCGAGCGATATTATTCAGCGCGAAGTGCATCGCAAGTTATAATTGCCGCGACCGGTGGTATCTTGCATTACCTGGCAAGTTTGTTATTTTAGGTCGTTTGATAAACTCGGAAGATATCCTGGGCATTTGCACTCATCCAGATAGATTAAAGCGAGCGTCGTTGCCATTTTCGAAACTGCGACCGCGTTTTATTTGGCGTGGCGGGTAATTAAGTCTCCTGCAGGGTCGTCGACGTAATTTGCGCTAACGCGAATTACGTTGTTTTAAGGCGCTTAGTGAAGCGCAAAGAAACATCCTGCAGGATTCGTCCAACTGTTAAAATGGCGGACATTCTAAAATTAAACCAAATAAACTCTTACTTGAAACTAAAATGTAGTAAAACTATTGGGTTTCGTGTAAGAAATCTCTGGTCAATGGGATTTGGGGATTCCTGATTTTAATGATAATGTAGTTTAAGATATCTATATGATGTGTGGCAATTGGCGAACTTTAATTTTAATTATGTAAAAGGTTAAAAAATTTATTATATTGTCTGTCTAAAGTTTCTTTTTTATTCAGTTTTTACATATATTCTATTACATGTATTCTATGTAAAGGAAAAGATTACATAGGTATGCGTTCTTCTTTTTATTATAATACATATATAGAATTTGTAAGATTTTAACATTTTGTAAGGAAAAAAAACGTACAAGATTTAATAAATTGTATTTAAAAAAAGTCCAAGAGCTTATTTATGAGTTGTGTGTAAGAAAAGCACTAAAGTTGTGTATACACAGAGTAACATCAAACATACGTGCGTAAAACTTGGAGTTAGTATTTTCATATTTAACTCCTGACCGCACACCGTACGTTATATATAAAATATTCAAGAAGAAAGAGAGAAGCACGGTACAGTAAAATATTTATATTTATGAAAGTTGCAATCTGTGTAAAAAATCAGACAACTCGCGCGATTACTATTTTAGCTTATATACGAGGAAAATTCAAATTTAAATTATAATTTAATAATTATACAATGAATTAAAGAAACACAGCAATATAAGTCATATTAATTATTTACATTTTCAACACAGTCTTTTTTTAATACACCTTCTTTCAATACATCAGCGCCATTGTTTCGACATAACATGTTCCTCGAGAAAAAAATCTTTTAGTTATTTACATTAAGTTTACTTTTGAACCTTTTTTTGTAATGACCTCTTCATTTAAAAAAATTATATTATAATTTTTAAATTTGAACGCTCTTTGTAATAACAAGTGCACATATTTTTCTATCTTTTTTAAAAATATGTTTTTGAAATATGTTTTAAAGTACAATGTGACACACACACACACACACACACACACACACACGCGCGCGCGCGCGCGTATTAATTTTATTTAAAAATAAAAATTGAGAATATTTTATATATAGAAGGCATTTTTTATAGGGTAACTCCGATATATACGCCATACCTATTAAAAACTTAATTTATTAAGTATTATTTACTATGTTTATAATAAACGAACTATATCAGTAAAAACTTTATACTGTCTACTACTATGAAAAAAATATTAGAAATCTCCGAAATATTCCGAAATATTTATTTTTCATATTAAAAAATAAACTTCTTGAAACTTCTTCTTTTTTTGCATTTATGCCGTATATCCCATAGAGGTGGGATATATGACTACTCATAAAGGGAGGAGGGATATGTACGGCTCACGAAAAATTTACAAATAATGCATATAAATAAGACGTATAATGACACAATAACTTATAAAATGTGTTTGTAAAGTTTTAAGGAATAAGAATGGTAAATATGTATATGAAGTAATAAATAATATTTAATTACAATCTTTCTATATATATTACAAGTGTTATGAAGTCATAATATTTCATATAATACTATTTCATATAATTCAATGTTTATTGCATTTAGTGCACTGAATTGAATCTGCGCATTTTGTATGCTTTGGATATAAATCCCGTTCGCTAAAAATGCCATCCCAAACAGGTGAGATATACAAAACAACAAACTAAACAAAGAATACGAAAGCAAAGCACTTGTATTTTGCTACACAATATGCTTTATTATTTCACTACACGTATGTACCACGAAATAACCATTAGTCTTTTACACGCCTTACAGTAATCATTTTATGTAGATTATAATTTGATGGCGTGATTACTTATTACAGTGACAAATTGATTCAACTCACAATAATTTTATTAATATTAACAGTAAGAAGTTAAAATCATAACACAATACTAATATAACATAGAGGCATGTAATGGAGTAATTGTGGAAAAATTACTCCCACTCTTCCTATTTTTTTCTGACTTCTGTGGCGTAAATCCCAAAGCGGCGTATTTACCGGAGTTACCCTATAGAAGAAATTTGTATCAAATAAATCAGATATGCATTTATTTGTGCGTATCGATATTGTTATGCTGAACTGACATGCCTCTATAATTGCATTTGAGTGTCTTCTTGTGCATTTCCAGGCAGCCCCGATATGCCCTGAGTTATGATGCTTGTTAAATGTATCTCAAAATCGGATTCGATACTTCGTAGCGAAGTATATTCTCTTGCTCGATGCTGATCCGAGCGTAGGATCGTTTAGACTAATTAGAAGATATCGTGTACTATAACGAGGACCATCTTCTTTACCTCAATGGAAGAAATTAATTGTCTCCACTTTATCTTATCTTGCACAACATCTGCCGTTTCGATTTCAGAAAAGACAATCTGCCGTTAACGGAGAGCTTTAGGAGGAAAAAGTTCTTTTAATACTTTCTAAGAATTATGATCATATATCATTTACTACTTTTTAAGCAATAGCTATATAATTATTATATTTATGAAGAATACTATACATATGCTATTAAAAAATATTAAATCTGAATTTTATTATTATTTAGATTAAGATAGAAAAGAGAATGTCTAAATTGTTTAAGGTGATTCTTTAGTAAATCAAGTTACCATAGAAATGTCTAATTTTTTTATGTAATGAAGTTGATCCAAATTGACGTGTGCAAAATTCTACGATAAGTTAACGATGAAATAGAGGGAAAAAAAATATTGAAAATGCAATCTTTTACGTATAATTTAGTGACAGATAAGACACACTCTCTCTCTCTCTCTCTCTCTCTCTCTCTCTCTCTCTCTCTCTCTCGCAAACACTTGTTTGATTGCATACGAATCTTACCATAGACTTTTCTCAAAAAGAGATTACAATAATAGTTTAAAAAATTACTTTTTAATGGTCACAAAAAAGTAATAAGTTAATGGCCATTTTGGAAAGATATTTACGTGCATAAATTTGCATATAAATTTAACCTCAAAAAATGAACATAATCTCATCTTGTTTTCGTTTGATGAAGATGTTCTTGATTTACTATCGTATGTTCCATACTATTTTATTAAGATATACACGTACGTAGTTTTAATATTTTATTCAAAGTATGCAGATATTTGTAATTTTGGGTGGGCTCTGGTGAGGCACCCCAAATTTTCAGCACTTTACTAAAGAAGCACCTTAAATAAAAAAAAATGAATTAAATGAATTGTGACATTTGAAAAAAAACAAACATCGTAATTTTTTTATTAATAATTGTATTATTATTGAAACAAAAGTTCTTTGGTACGTTATGCGCAATTTACGCCGCAATGCCCATTTCGATAAATGTAGAACGCCGATGGGAACAATACGATTCGTAGACACGATTTTACTCTAGTGGAATAATGGAAACCATTCGTGTGTGTAACTATCAGAAGAGCAGTTCTCGGAAAACTTTATGTCTATACTTGCGCTGTTAAATATCTTTAGAGAAATTACCTATTTTATGTATAGATTGGATTAATTTTCTGTGTATATAGAAAATATTAAAAATATAAAGGAAGAATAACAAATAATAACAATAAATAATAACAAATTAATGAAATTTTAATTTTCTATGAAATTAAATATAACATATGTATATTAACTTTTTAACTAATAATAATTATTGTATTTACATTGTTTGTTTCTCAATGCTTTTTACGCGTCTTTGAAAGAAATAAGAGATTTAATTTTTAAGCAGTTTTCTGATTTTACCGAAGGGGTAACCACTTAATGTAATCATAGGACAGAGTCTTCGAAATCATTCATAAAATCATATGAAATCTTTATGTATAATCTGATAATTATATATGCAATCACGATAAATCATTGTATAATATTAAATAAATTCATATATTTTACCCATTTACTTCATACATAGCGAAAAAAATTATATGTAATTAGATGTATATGTAATCTGTAGGATTACGTGACATCATATGATTTCATCTAATTACAAATAATTTTTTTACAATATTTTACAATCAACTAGTGGTTACTCCCTCGGATCTTATTTACATGCATACATGTATACTGAAAAAAAACCAAATTTTAATAAAAATTTTTTTATTTGAATAATTCTAAGTAAATATTTACTAAATGTAAATATATTTATTTGATACAAAAACTATTAATTTAAATATTATTTTATATATTTATTTAATACAAAAACTATTAACTTAAATATTATTTTTTTATTGCGTAAATATTTATTTACTGTAAACAAATATTTATTTAATACTATTCAGAGAAATATGTATTAAGATTTAATAAATTTTTTAAGTGTATATTATAAATGCATGTGTAGAGAGAGATTCCGTAAAATTTATGAGAATTCATTTCCCTGAACAGAATAAATTGAAATAAATCGATAATCTCAGAAAAACAGACGATATTTCTTTTATTATTCAAATATCATTGTGATATTTAACCGGATAAAACTTGACGGATAAAAAAGTATGAATATTAAAAAATTTATTGCAAAAATATTTTTAAGAATGACGATTAAAGCAATCACATCGTATGTCGCACGTTTAGATATCACTTTAACCTGAGAAGACGAAAAGTCCTAATGCACTTTCAAATTAGATTTATAAAAGACTTTTCAAATTAGATTTAAGTAAAAATAGTTGAAAGTTTGCGCGGATACAGAATTCCAGAACGGAGATACAGAAAGTCTATCCTTTCGAATGTTACGTAGAAGTCAAGAAATTCTCCAAGGCTATGAAATTTTATCATGTATCTTACTGTATTTCACTAGAGAATTCACTTTATCGTTCATGAAGAAGTAAATGATAAAAATGCTATACTTTCGTGGTTACATTCACAGTGTAGCTGCACATCATATACTATAGAACTCTAGGCATACTCAAAGCTTAACTCTGACGTTATATGTAAACCTGTATTACTTTTCCTCTACTGTGTATACATGTAACATTCTATATTCTCATATTAACCAACATATCACATACAATACTCAGTATATTCTACCTACTAAATACCTTGTTTATTAAAGTTGTCATATAATACCCACCTTTAGCTTGAGTACATATTATAGGTCATTGCACGTGAAACATTGAATTCCACAAGTTTTAGTTTCACGAAATCCTAAAATAGTTTCAACAGTAAACTTTAAAAGTTACCTTTACTAATAATTAGATATGTTTTTTAATATTTATACAGAGTGTTTGGAAAATAATGATAAATTTTTCGCATAGAGGTAGAATGGACTAAACTGAGAAGAAAAGTTCTTTACCATTTTACGATCTTAGTAATAGTTAATAAGATATTAATTGTTAAAAATTGTCGAAAATTGGTCTTCAATAATTTTTTACTCAAATACTATGAAATTTACAGAAAAATTGCGAGAGACAAAAAATGTTTACTTTCTTCTGATAGAACTCTAGAAGAATATTTTCCGAATTTTTTTATCAACTTTTTAGTACTCTCTTTTCTTATATTAACAACTATTTTTACTAACATAGGAAAATGAAATTCTAAAATATTCTGAAAAAATTCTCAGAACTTTATGAGAAGAAAACAAACAATTTTTGTCTCTTGCAATTTTTCTGTAAATTTCATAGTATTTGAGTAAAAAATTATTGAAGATCAATCTTTAGTAATTAATATTTTATTAACTATTGCTAAAATCGTAAAATGATGGAGGACTTTTCTTCTCAGTTTAGTCCACTCTATCCCTATGCGATAGATTTATCATTATTTTCCAAACATCCTGTATATTACACATCACATTAAAACGACATGATCCTTTGCAAATATATGATTGATCTTTTATAAATGCGCAAGTGCACAGCTCTCAGAACTTACACCGTTGGAAAATTTATGTTAAATTTAATTTGGGACATTTCATATGTCCCAAATGGTTTACTCAAATTTATATGTCAATTTAACACGAAATACATATGTTAGAACATAACACAAATATTATTATTTAAGCAGATAAATATAAAAAAAATAGTACTTGTAAAAACCGTGAAAGCATTTTTTTAAAATACAATTAACATTTATGATATGTTAAATTAACACATGTATTATTCATCTTAGAATTTATGTTTTAAAACATATTATTTTTATGTTATCTATTTACTTAGTCATAAATTGGATTATTTTGATACTAAAAGATGTTGAATATCAATTCAACACAAATTTAAATAATATAATCATATTATGTTAAATTAATATTCGAATACCTTTGGTGAAAATTTTTCTCAGATTTTTTTCATATAATTTTTCAGAATTTCTATATAATTTTTCAAAATTTTTCTATAATTTTATAACTTTCTCACATTTTTTTATATGAATTAGAACATTTCTCGGAAAATCTACATCTTTTCTCATAATTTTCCATATATGTTAATTATGAAATATCGTAAGATTTTTAAGATTTTTTGTAAGTATAATTTCTGATGAAATGTTATGTAGAATTTAAAAAATTTAAAAATACTTTCTAAAAATTATGGGATGAGAAATTTCAGAATATTTCAGAATTCACTATGAAAAATTTCTAAAAGAAAATGTAAACTTTCCGAATATTTCTGAGTATTTCTAAAAAATGTTCCAATTCATATAAGAATTATGAGAAAAATTTTCACCAGGGACGTTAAAAAATTCAATACAAAAGTTTAACTAGAACTTGAATTGTTTCCAAGGCGAAATATTTTTTATTATGCAGCAAATCAGAAAAAAATTCTACAAGATCCATTCTTTCTGCGAAAGTGACATCGGGATGCGCCTAAATGTCTGGAATTATTCCAGGGGTTTTACCCCGAAGTTGTGCGTTTCAAGTTGCACGTTTCAAGTTGCGCGCTTCAAGTTGCACGCATTTAGCTTACTTATAAAGCTAGCCCGATGGTACCACGGGGTTCAAATGGCGTACATGTTGAGATAAATAAATTCTTTCCTGCATCTTACTTCTCTGACTCTGTGTATCTCATACATTCAGCAAATGGGTACCATCGCCATCAGCGACAGTGGCAATGACGAGGTTTTAAAAAAAGTTACGAGCCCTCGGCCAGGGATAGATGGCCACTCCATGAGCAACGATCCGATTCGCGCCGCGACGACGCGAGTTATGTGCGTCGAGGGACGACGAACTGCCGGTGGACGATTCCTCGGTTACGAATGTATTTTCGTTTCGATAATTCGATTTTAGCCCCGGCAGTCCGATCTCTCCAAGTTCGCGATTCCGATTGGGAAAAATAATCCGCGCCGCCTCCGTCGTGTTTCGTCGACGCTTCATTCGACCTGCAAAGAACAAAAAGGAAAGAGGAGGAGAAAGAGAGAGAGAGAGAGGAAGGGTGAAGAAAAAAGAGAAACAAAGGATTAACGGCGTTTCACCAACCACCCCTGATACCCGTTTATCTATGCGTCAAACGCACGCGCGCATCCAGTGGCGCGCGGAATAATGTTCTTTCTAACGATGTAAAAAATGGAAAAAATTTTCAAACCAGCGAAATCGAGGATAGCGCGGCCGTTTTGAATGGAACTCGCGTGATTCTCTCTCACGTCCAAAAGAGTTAATTCACAGTCGGTCTCTCTGAGTGAGATTTACAGCGACAGTGTATAGGGCCAGTAAATGTACGGTACAACTAGTGTAGAGGGGAAAAAAAAAAGAATATAGAGGTGAATAATACATTTTTTTATTCATTGTGTAATTTTTCAGAAAAACCTTATGCGTTCAGATATTCGAAAATACTCAATGTATTGACGAAGACGGTATCCTTTTCTCGAGCGACTCCAGGAAATGATTTTTGCTTCCGTGTAGGAGTAAGTACGAAAGATTTCCAGTTTGAGAGTTTGCTTCTTTTCAGTCGATATACAGTCGTAGGTGGAATCAAACGCTTTTTTCGCCTTTCATCGTTGCCATCTTATTCCTGAGTGAAGAGTCTTATCCGATTCCCGTACGTCCCATACGTTTTATCATCAAGAGGAATAGAGAGAGACAGATGGTGGAGACAGAAAGAGAGAAGAGCTTGCTGTAAACCACGTGTTCGATTTTCTTCATCGTCGTGCGAAAGTGTGCGCTGTATACGCAAATAAAGTTCGTGCGGTTTGCTTGCGCCACGAACTCTACTGACGAAGATGCCAGGCTTTTATAGCTTTCTATGCAGAAGATATACCTACATCGGGTTCGCCGCAGCGGTTTTCGTTCTCCTTCTTTTTTGCGAATTTTTCGTAAAAATGTAAATGCGGCTTTTATGGGTTAGTTAATGGGTGGATGGATAGTAAAACCTTTATTGTAAGAATCTCACGATGTGTGTTGGATTAAGAAAAATTTCAGGAAAAATCAAAAGCGCGAGAGTTATGAAAAACATAGCGAATACGTTTTAACCAAGAGATGTAAAAGCGATGCTAATGCTTTGTTTATCTTATAAACATCGGGAAATGAATACGGAAATGGATGGATGGAATATCTAAATTGAAACATACAAAGCTTGATAATAACGGAATAATAATTACAATAATTACGATAATAAATGTAATTTATTAACAATACAACAGCAATATATTAGCACATAAATCCATTACCTAAATTCCTAAAGTTTTAGTTTTGTGAAATTACATTTTACGAAATTAATATTTTCTGTAATAAATATAGTATCACCTCTTAAATATAAAAAAGTAATAAGTTCACGTCGTAATAAATATGCAATTTTAAAATTGCCGTCAACCCAGTTCAAATGTTATCCAATGTTAATTTCTACACCATGAAAATCGTCGCGTAATGCCACATCGATTACGCGTATTGTTGCCATTGTTGCGAATCCGAGGCGGAGATTTGTTTCGCAAATGTAACATTTACTCGTTCGTCGTGGCGGCGTAATCAAGAAGAACAACAAGAGAAATTAATCGCGTTCGCATAGGGGCGACCCGGGTGAGGGTCGACCGCTCGACGAAACCGGCGTCCGAGTAATAAAAGCACTTGTCTCGTATTAATCCGTTTACGCTCGCTACGCTCGGTCCAAAATGAAATTTCCCCCCCGGCGTCCGTCGCACTTGCGGCCGCGCTTTTATTTTCCGAATGCGCCACCCAACAACGACAACCCGACGTTACGCGTATCTCCCTTCCTTCTCCCCATATTTTCGTACAACAACTTTCGCCTCCCATGGCAGCGCGGCGACGCGACGTGAACTTCTCGTTTGTGCTCCCTTAACTTGCTGTAACTCCGTTTCTCCGTTTCCGGTAAAAGGTTTATGTAAATCATTCTTCTTACCGAGGAAAATCGGATTTTCGTGGATTACATTGCCACGTTTCCAGCTACTTGCTTCGTCTTCGCCATCGTTTCGCGAACGGCACGGCGCGGCGCTTAGAACCGTTTAATTATCGCGAATCGCCTTAAATCCTGTCTCTCTCTCTCTCTCTCTCTCTCTCTCTCGATCTTTACAATATCTAGACAATATCGTTGAATGTAAATCACAAACGGTGTAAATTGAAATTTATTTTATTGTTTTAAATTATATGATTTTAAGTAATGGATAATAATAAGATTGGAAAAAATAATAAGAGGGTATTATATCATTGAATGCTTAGCAAATATTACAATTCGAAAATTTTTATGAAGGTACTCTGCAGTTGTATAAAAATACTTAAGTATAATATTATGCATAATATTACAATGAAATTTTGTGTATAATAATTATTTATGAAACGCGTTGAATTACACGTTTTCATACGTATGTGCATTGTCAAATATCGAAATCAAATCTCAAACTATGTTGAACAATGATCACTGCCAATACCGTACCATGCGCGTTCGAGCACGAAGTAAAAAGTATTCACAAAGAAATCAAATTTCGCTGTAAAAACCGTGCAATAATTACGCATGGAATCGTGATATGCTCGCTCGTACGGTATTCTCGCTAGAAGAAAGTTTTTTTAAATTTTTTACCCTTTCCCATCCCGATGGTGAAATCAAAACGTCCTCTCGTTAACGCATTCAAACAGATTTTCAAATATATCGCGCTCAATTTATCAAACTCTATGCCTAGTGAAAGAATAATTATAATATATGATCCAAGATGGTCATTAAAATTGTTGAATAAATGGGCCAGCGTATTAGTTTCCTAATAAAATATTAACACTTCCTGCGTATAATTATTTTGGAATAATGAGTATTTCTGTCATCCTTTCATCCATCACAATTAATTGTATTAATGAAAATTCATCGCGTTCTCCCATTTATCCGTAGATCTCAATTATTTCATTCGATCCTCCGCACAAAACCGAAAATGAAATTATAACTTTGAAATTTATATAACGATACGGCAAAGTTAAAAGTTTTCCGGGAAATTTTTAAAATTTATTCTTAAATTGCTTTAGAAAAAACATAGATTATATATCTAGAAGTTAACAAATAAAAAAAAACTTACTGATCAAAAAGTTTATGAATCGAAATGTTCACGAGTCAAGAGTTTTTTTTTTTTACAAATCTCGCGCAGAGCTTTACGACGTTAAGTGCTGTCAACCGAGTTACGAGACAATTCAAATTTACAATTGCGCGACGGTCGAGTGTTAGTAGATATAAATGATTCTCCAAACTCCATACCATTGTTAAAGATCTACAGCATCTCGCGGGGATTCTCAATGCTTCTGCAAACACTTCGAAGAAGATGTCCTCGAGTCCGTCTTCGAGTGCTGGAATCATACACCACCGCTTCGCGAGAAATGATATTTCGATCACATTTTTTTGTACTATTTTCACTGGCTTGTGGCAACAGATTATTATCTCAGAGGTCACAATATTATCTTCTGCTGCGCATTCTCTTTTTGTAAATTTTTTTTTTCATATTTTTATTCTGGAATGAATCGCGTTCTATTTGCCGTGCATCTCCGCCATCGATTACGTGTGTCGAATATACAACGCTACTGCCCGATCTCTCTGTATTGCAATTTTTAGCAAACGATTTCGTAATCAGTGTCTTGAGAATGTTGGTTATCGCGTGGAATGCATGCTCGAAATACATTTGTGAGCAGCCGACTAAATTAAATTATTGAAGAAAAATTGAGAGATCGAAAGAAATCGGAAGTTGAATGCTGGCTTTCCTCGCGATAAAAATGTACGGAGATCAAATTCGAATAATCGAATCAGATTTTTAAAAAATTCTCGAAATGTGAAGGTATTTTTTTATTGTGTGTGAAACTTAATCTTTTTTTATTATGGCTGTGAAAAAATGTATCAATTTTCTGTTATTGTAAAAAACAATATTATTTTGATGAAACAAATTTTGAATGAAAAAGTGCGTTCTTTAAAATTAAGTCTTGTGATAAAAGGAGAAAACAGTTTAACAAAAAAAATTTTGAAAAAAAATTTGCTAAAATAAAAAGAAATCATAGGGTAACGCCACTAAATTATAATCTACATAAAATGATTACTGTAGGGCATGTAAAAGACTTAGTGGTTATTTCGTGATACATATAGTGGAATAGTAAAGCATGTTGTGTAGCAAAATACAAGTGCTTTGCTTTTTATTCTTTGTTTAGTTTGTTGTCTTGTATATCTCACCTGTTTGGGATGTATTTTTAGCGAACGGGATTTATACTCGAAGCATACAAAATGCGCAGATTCAATTCAGTGCACTAAAAGCAATAAATATTGCATTATATGAAATATATACCTCATGTCATGACACTTGTAATATATGTAGAAAGATTGTAATTATCATTTATTACTTCATATACATATTTACCATTCTTATTCCTTAATAAAATTTTATAAACACATTTTATAAGTTATGGTGTCATTACACGTCTTATTTATATGCATTATTTGTAAATTTTTCATGAGCCGTACATATCCCTCCTCCCTCTATGAATAGCCATATATCCCTTATGGGATATACGGCAAAAATGCAAGGGTTTTAAAAAGTTTATTTTTTAATATGAAAAATAAATATTTTGGATTTCTAATATTTTTTTCATAACAGTAGACAGTACAAAGTTTTTACTGAGATAGTTCGTTTACTATAAACATAGTAAATAGTACTTAATAAATTAAATTTTTGATAGGTGCAGTGTATATATCGGAGTTATCCTAAATTACTACCAAATATACTATTGAATATAAAATTTTGATCATGATTAACATTTAACACGCTCCCAAAACACGGATAATTATGACGTTAATAATATTCAGATATTAAGTAAATTAACGTGACTATAAATAACACATTGACGATGATAAATTATCGTTTTTGCACATATTTGACTAGATATGATAGTTTTGCAAGTATTCGGCATAATCAGTATAAGCGGGTAATAACTAATATCAACACGAACTTATGAACGGGCCATGGTGAGATCGGTGGAACTGCCAATTAGCAGCGTGATCTACCTACGAGAACCTTCCTGTCGAAAATACTGTAACGAGGGCCGATTTGACGCGCGGAGTAATGCGCGAAGTTTCGGAGTAAGGTAAGGTATCGCCGCCGGTGACAAGTTATTAATTGAAAACTTTGATCCAGTTAGTTATCGAGCACGACGAGAGAGTCCTATTAGCATAATCTGAGGAACTCTCGTGCCGTCGCTTGCATTCGACGTTTCAGAGCGCGAACTTCATAACTACGACGATGGCGGCGATGCCGCAATTCCAAAAAAATCAGGTGCCAATGTGCGATACTAGAAAATAAGAAAAGTACTTTTTTTTTTACTTTTAAAGAATTTTTCATGAGCTGAATGATATTTGGTTTATTTGTAAGAGATGTTCGAAAATGGTTAAACTTCAGATATGTTCATATATTATCATGTGTTATGTCAATGTCGAACTGAAGAAGTAAGAAAAGTATTAGCGAATATATGAATACAATTATAAAATAAATCATATACCTACTATAAGAATATTTTGATTTATTATAGCAGATGCTTGAAAAGATACTTTAATTAAATAGTTATATTGTATTATTTTACTGAGCGCATTCATGACAATTGAGAAGTTAATAAGACTTAATGAATTGTTATTTTATAATGACTGGACAAAGAGAAATTAATTAAATACTGTTCTTCAGAAGAAATTAGTCATTTTCATCAACACATAATGCAAAAAGATATACACTATTAGATATCAAAGAAGCAATAACTTAGTTCTCTGAGTTAAATTTTGTTATTTTTTAATTTCTATGTCATAATGTAAATTAATCTATTTCTGTGATTAGTTTTAAAATAAACATTAATCTATATTAATTAATCCATATTAATGTATGCAGCTGGTAAATAGTAAATTAGATTTGAGTCAAATTTAATCACATTTTCTTGAGTTAAATTGTTTAACTCTATTTTAATTAAAGTAACTATATTGCGAGTAAAAGTACTGACGACCTATGAAATGATTAAAAATAACTTAAATTAGATATAGTTTAATATTATCAATATATTATGAACTAATAACTCTAAATTGGGATTAATATAACATGATGCGAAAGTGTATATATTTATGAATTCTATTATTAAATATTAAAAATAATTATGTATTACAAAAAAAAATAATTTGATCGATTACATGATCAATATTAAAAAATATCTTGACATAGTCATTTTCATAAAAAAGTTTTTCACGGAACAACTTTCGACGACTTAATTATCGTTCTGTACTGATCAACAAAGTGCTAAGTTATTAAAGTTAATTTATAATATAAGTTAATTCAACGCATAAGTTCGTGCTGTTCCTTTTAACAATATAAACTTTGTTATTATGATATGTTCAATAAAAAAAAAAGGAATGGTTTTGCTTATCTGCGAAGAACGGTATCTCGCAAAACGACATCTGTGCAGAACGACGCCTGCGAAGGATGGCAGTCTTAAAAAAAGAGTAGCTTTCGATATTTGCCAACTTTGCGAATCCTTCGTGTGACAATTGCCAGGACAAGTTTTGCGCGTGCGCAAAATAATACTTCGAGTAAATTAGCTCACATAAACAGGAAATCGAGGGTCGCACATCGTTCGCTGGTATTGACTTTGCGTTTTCGCCGAAGTTTCCTCGTTTCAGCGATAGCAATGCAGTCTGCACAAAACAAGATCCGTTATGAACAATTAGAAGCTCGCAGCGTTGCACCGTAACAATTCGATGAATGTCTTCCGAGCTATTTACAAATTAACGCAATAAAAACACAATACATTCTACATGAAAATCTGATTGCAAAGTTACGTGACGTCTACCTGTGTGAAAAATTTATATATTATGACTTTCCGCCATTATTTGAGAATTCATAATTTTTTACTGTAAAGAAAAACTTGTGTCAAACGAGTTCTGTAATTTATTTCAGAAAAATTTAATGTTTTAATAATCTTTTTAAATATTTATATTATTGATTTAAATTTTCATTTCAATTAAGTCAACTCTATAATACAATTAAGCCGTGTAATAGATTTATTTTGGATATAAAAATATTAATTGTTATCGAAGGTCACTTACAAATAACTTAAGTTGTTGTCTGAAAGAAAAAATCCAATTATTCTCTAAGGTCTTATTACGTTACCGCGATTTAAATTTGATTGGAATTAATCCCGGCTCTTTAAAAATCGTATTGTATTTTGATTAAACTCTTCACGAACGAACGTGACGCAGAATAAGAAGAAAATCGGATTTATTCCTTTTCTTGCACGTTTCTTGAAGCTAGTGCCGTAAAGCCTTAAGCGACTGTCACTTGGCTAAGGATGGAAAGGAAAGGATGGGTGAGAAAATCGAGAAAAAGTGGACGGATGGTATATACAGGTATATACCACCAGGTAACCCGGCTTCGTAGGGCCAAGATCGATGGGAAGCAATTACCAGATTGAATTAATTGAATTAATCGACTTCCCCGGACTGATGAAGCGGCCCTGGTTCGTGACCCGAGACGGTATTGTTGGGATTTTCGTGAAAACTTTGGCAACCTATGGAAGAGCTCAAAGAGCTTTAGACAGTTTGTCGTCATTTTTATATCCTATATAATATATCCTATGTTTTTTGTATCATTTAACTGATCAAATTATGCCATGTACCTATACAAATAAATGCAATTACATAATTATATTTTTAATTAATGGAATAATCAATAAAACTAAAAATGTGGTGTATATAATATATTTAATTTTTTTTAAATATCAATTACAATATGTACATCACATTTTAAAAAAATACAATATGATTTTTGTACAGTAAAAAACATTTTATATTTATTGAAAATATTGAAGTGGTCCAATTGTTATATTTTTTTGTTGAATTTTTTAACAATTCGAGTGCTAATTTAACATAATGTGATTACGTTATTTAAATAGTTTGTGTTAATTTTTTCATATTTAATATTTCTTAGTCATCAAAATAACACAATTTATAAGTGAATAAATAAAAATAATATATTTTAAAACATAAATTTTAAGATGAATGAGTTTAACATACATCATAAATGTCATTTCTATTGAAAAAAATATGGTTTCATAGTTTATTTACAAACTGTCAGTATTACCTTTTTTATGTTCATCGTCTTAAATAATATTTGTTATTTTTTAACATATTCATCTTGCGTTAAATTAATCCAAAAATTTGAGTGGACTGTTTTGGACATGTATTAAATTTAATTTAACACAAATGTTGTGTAGCTGTATATTTTTATATCGTGCGAAAATCCGGAAAAAAATAAAAATGATGTACTAAAAAAAATTACACATACATGAATTAACACATAATTGAATGCCTTGACATGTTTTTATACAAAATTTGATATACGATTAGAAAGCGAAAGTATTTTATTATATATATATATATATATAGTATTCTATTATTATTATTTTATTAACAAAATGCGAGAACATTTAAGAGATTGAATCAAATAGTCATCGTTGCAATTTTATTTATTATGAATAATTTTATTTAAATTT
>NW_011626471.1:60527-230632 GCF_000204515.1 Acromyrmex echinatior
CGGCGGTTCCCGCATCCTGGTCTTTTTTTTTTTTTTTCTCCAGGTAAACCGACCGAGTCATGTCATCCGTTATTAAGCTCGCTCGATTTCATACCGCGTACCTGTGGTTCTTAAGGATACTTAAGAACTGATCTTACCACTCGCGTGTCGTGATCAGAATTTCTGTTCAACATCTTAGGACTCTCTAGGATTTAACACGAGGTGAAAGGAAGATTCAGAGAATGTGATTTTGCTTCGATATATACTTACACAAAGTAATTAATTTATTTTATTTATTAATTAATAAGGTTTAATTATTAAATATAATTATGTATGAATTGTATAAGTGCACAGAGTGATAGATAAAAATTGAACTGATTAATTAGAACAGTTTTGTAGTGAAATCCAATTTCAAAATTTTTCTATTTCTATTTATGAAAATCTTGAACTATATTTTGATTTTAAAGTTACATTAAGTACACTAGGTTGAAGAAAAATAAATAAAAGCCATGAATCAAACAACTTGAAGATGAATAATGCTTTATTTTACAAAATACTTTATAAAATTGCATTACAGAACAAAGGATTGGAAGAGCAAGACATTTTAAAAATACTTGTCTCTGATTTAGTGATGAATTTTATTTTTGTGGAAGCGACTTGTGAGATCGACTTTACTGCACTTAAATAAATTTTTTTTACGGTTATTTCGCGCAGCATTCAGGAAGGAAGTGCCTTGAATACTAGCTCCGGCAATTACATTGAATTATGGCGTCGCCGTTCGAGAATGAAAAACCGCGTACTGCGACCGCATTTAGCCGCAGAATGAACCTCGAATGAACTCGTTATTCCGTCATTTCGGCTGATTAAGTGTAATTAAGCTTACGTTGCGAGGTCACTGCTTCTTTGGATTAGAGTTGTTTAATCCGTATATCGTATAATATCACTTTCACATCTTACTGATATAATATGAACAAATGTAACAGATTGCATACTTTTTATTCTATTTTTATTCTATTTTTAATTAGATTGAGACTCAATGGTGACAGAATATATTTTTCATAATCATTACATAATACTTTTACGATATATAGTACAATTAAAAAAATTAAATCAATTAATGATATTTTTGGAGAAAGTTTTATATTTGTAATTTATTAAGATTACATTATTTTACTTTTTAAGAATGTATAATTTTATAAGAAATAACAGATACAATAATAGATAAATAAATTTACATAATTTTTATTTAAATAAAAATCAATTTTTTTCTTTAAATAGTTATTATATTTAACGATATTATATTATGTTATATTTAACGATTTTTTTTTAAATGTAATCAATAAAAACTTGCTTAAAATTTAAATAATGCCTGCTTATAGGATGCATATTAGACTTCGACAAAACGTTTTCAGTTAGAACAGAATTAATTGTGATTTTCAATAACTCCGATGACAATTTATAAAACGAAAATGTATGGTAATGTAGCGCGTTCATCGAGATACAATCAATACAAGGATAGAGATATTCAACGGATAATTATTTTGTAATATGCAAATATTTCGACGGTTGGCTGGCTAGTACGGTCTTGATGTTTGTTTTAATAATGTATACCGCGTACTATCATACGCAAGATCGCCACGTGCCATGTTGTCATTCGCATGGCGAATTCAAGCGAGCAGATAATGGCGCGTGCCGCTGCGTATGTCCGTAGCGTTATTCTCTCTCGGTACGTGGTCACGGTAGATATCAAGAGACACCGAATGCGATATTCCCTAAGCACGATCGAGCGATTATCAATGTCGCGCGTACTTACGATTGATTAACTCCTGCGTGATTAACAACTCAAGACATCTGTTTCAAAGAGAGATATATCTCGTGCAACTTAATTATTTACTTTGAATTGGAAGCGGAAAGAAGATTCAGGATTGAAAGTAATGTATGGAGTAAAAGCAGGGAATATGGAATAGCGATATTCATTTTTTTAATTAACATTACTCTGATATAAATGCATATGAAGATTTTTAATTTATTCAGAACTCTTGAGGAATATGTTAGCTACAATGTCCAATAAATGAAATTAAAAAATTTAAGTCTAACGTCAAGATTAACAAAAAAAAAAAAATAAAAAGTATGAAAGTGAGGGGTCTAAAAAATGGGATGTAACACGAAATACTGGTGAAATTTAAGTAATAATAATTAGAAATTTAGATAATAATAATAAAAAATACAATAAATGAAGTCTAAATTTGTTTATTTGTGTAAATCGAAAGACAAGTAATTAAAAATAATTTTTATTGCACAATAAACAGAAAATACAATAACGTCATTGAACATAAGCTGGCAAATAAGCTGATAACATGGAATACATCCTATAATCTAATCTATCTACCTGATTACAAATAAGTTGCTAATATGGAACCTATTCCAACCCTCGAATATATTCTTAACCCTCGATGTATTCTACATATCGCCATATGATAAAGTCTTTCCATATGCAATAAACAAGTTAAAAATTTGCATCAATTTATCTGCATAATATTGTTCATGCAGCATTATTAAAAATGTCTATGTAATATAAGCATTAATAAACTTACCTTTAATTTGTGAGAATACTTTTTAGAAAAAAATTGCCGAATCTTCTGACGCAACGAAAATAAATAAATGTTTATTGTGATGAAACGTTTTGGACTGATCTCATTGCTTGTTATGACATGTTTTGGTAACAATTACAACTTTCAGCTAGATTGCAGTGCTTTGTTTAAAAAATAGGCTACTATTCCATATTAGCAGCCTATTCCATGTTCCTTGCTTTTATCCTATATAAATGATTTTTGTGATGATTTTTGTGATTATTTTATTGCAATATGGACTTATTTTTTCAACGATATTTAGAATTGATTATATCGCGCAACGTTTTCAATTTTTCGCCAATTAAATTGTAATTCGTTTATTATTTTCGAGTAGGAAGCTCGAACCTGTATAGATCGCTACTTGTAACGATAAAGCATGAAATATCGTTCGTTTATTAATAATATGTGTATTTCACAGGATTTATTTATACGTGTTCCCAACTACACACGTAATATTAAATTTTGATAATATATTATCAAATAGTTTATGCCGTCAAACTATCGAAACATTTTCAAATATTTTAGACATTATTAATAGAATGATGAAAATACAATGGCTGCGTTTAGCAAAGAAAATCGCTCACTAAACGCTCACTGAGCAAAAAAGAGATTAATCTATGATTAATATGCTTATTTATTATAATTCGTGTAATGTAGAATAATTTGTCTATTATAGATAATCTTTAATATCATATTCCTTATTTATTTATTATTTCTCTAATATCGTACTTGGGCTGTAAGATTATATAGCGTTCAATGAGCAGTAGAGCGACTTAAAATTACGCTCTACTGCTGAATATGGTATTAAAGATTATCTAGAATAGACAAATTATTCTACATTACGAATAATAAATGAATATATTAATTATAGATTAAATATCACTTTTTTGTTCAGTGAGCGCTCAGTGAGCGGTTCTTTCTTTGAACGCAGCCAATATGTATCAATCCGAGACAAACAATGTTGCAAAACACATTTAATTAATAAATAATTATAAACTCATGTTTTGATATAAATGTATTAATCCTTCAGCATAAATTTGATATTTGTACATCGATGATTTATTAAAATTCTCTGTCGTTCGAAATTTAGTCGTAACATTAATTGGCGAAAGATATCTGCCTCGAGTATCGACTCAAACGTAATTTACACGATAATATTTTTACTCTTGCTCTCTGCCATCGCAATAGAACAAAGTGCGTATCGTGATTAATGCTGAGAGTACCGTGTGAAGGGCCGCGTTCATAATTAACGGTGTTTTCGCGAGTGAGTATTTGTGAGTGCAATGAAGAACCAGAAACGAAGGAATAAAATAGGAGAAGAGAAGGAAGCCCAGAGGAAAAACATTGGAGGCGCATCGTTATATCCGTTAGTGTAGATTGTCTGCTTTAAATTTGAAGTAATGATTTTTGAAAAATATATTAGACTAATTAATGTATTAGAAGAATTATAAATTATTATTATATATGTTTAATCAGTCTATAAAATGTCAAAGAATGGAATAAAAATAATTTCTTAAAATAAACATTTTACTGCTTTAAAATATATTCCACGTTGGCACATGTATGTATGTTAAAAAGAGATAAAGATGTTACTATAACATAATACAAATAAAATTATAAATGATAAAACATGATAAAAGAAATGGATTTTTACGTAATTTATGTAAATAAATTTTTACATTTATGGTAATAAAACGATACTTAATGTTGTCTTTGAATAGAATACGACGTATAGATTTCAAATATATTATGAAAGATTACAAATAATATATTATGTAGCAAAATTAGTAACAGACAATCAGTAACAGACAATATATTGCAATGTATATATATATATAGTTACGGGCTTGAATACACAAGCTCTATGCAATACGCCAACTTTGATCGCTTATAACTCAGAAACTATTGTAATCTCGAGATAAATTTCGTATTACGATTTTCAACTCCTAATTAATTTTCAAAGTATGGTGTTAAGTTATACGATTATAAATAGTTTTTGTGGAACGTCTTATATAATTACATATTGTTATTAATAATGACTTTTTCCTTTTATGAGGAAAACTCGAGTTGAATATTTAAAATCGAATATTTAGAAAATATATTATTAAAAGTAAAATTGCCAGTAGGGTAATTTATTGACTGATGGATATCAATCAACAGATTATTATCAAAATCTACCGAAGTATTTTATTGCATCTAGATGATAAAGCGTAGCGCGTAATAATGAATGAAATTTCTGCAGGCCGATAGCTACGATAGTACTTTTACCCGCGCGATTCACTTTATAATCTCGTTTGGTTATATTATTTTGTAGTTTATTATGCTGCAATAGGAACATTCTTGTGTCATCGCTTTTCCGGCTATCATTTTAATTAATGAAAGTTACATTAATTAAAGTAATTTCATATCTGTCGTGAGATATTAAATTATTACTCCAAATAACACAATTCAATATACGATTTCATTTAATTATTATATTCGTCTCAGTCACGTTTTAATTATCTGTTGAAATGAATTTCATTTTTTTGTTACACAGGAATCTCCATTGAGTGAGCGTCACTTGAAGAAGCTCATTGAAACTGTGAAGTACATATAAAAGATATTTTATTTACATAATCACATTATTGGGTTTTTTAATCTCGCGTTTTTTTTTATATATTTATTTGCCGTGAAACAACCGTGCTTTCTCATCGCCAGTGAAAAATTACACCGAACAAAATCTATAATTCAAAAGCTCAGAATAAAAATCTGTATTTTGTGTCCGATAGTAGCTAGAGTAATCTAACAAAGAGTGGCAGGATAAATTTACCAGTGTTAACCTAGATTGCAATGAACTGCTGCTTAAAGCAGCTCTTTCGTGTTCCATTCAACGAAAGCAGCTTCGTAACTAACGGCCACCTCTAATTGCTCTGGATTTGTCGTCTTCGACGAAAAACTTGCGCGAGCTTTAGAAAAACTTGATCTTGCGCGATTCTCGGTCAAGTACCATCGGAATTACAGCTGCTGCCACGTTTTTATATGTACATGTCATAAAGAATTGCACAAAGAGAAATTTATCGTTTACCCTCTTTACTTTATTTTATTGAACATTTCACTCGATCCTTCATAATTCGAGCAATGAAAAAACATTTCCAGGCATTATCAGATCTTTTCCTTGTGTTGTTAATTATTATTTATTCAGTTTTTATCATAGCATTATTATAAAAGTTTATTTAATACGTCAATTGAGTGTCATGAAATATAATAAAACTTCAAAGCAATAAGCATTATAAAATGTAGATAAGAGTGAATATTCGTTGAATTTTATTCGCTGTTGAAAAACGTAAATAAATTTTACTTAATGACACTTTTACTCAAGTGCCTCTCGTGTTTCTCGATCAAGAATGGAAAAGGCTGTGAAATGGTAACCACGACAGTATAATCCCGAAAGTCGCAACGTACAAGTTCGAATGCAAATGCATTGGCAGGACCGTACGAACGCTAAACGAGCCCAATTGGAATAAAGGCAAGTTCGATCGAGGGATACAAGTGTGAATCGATAGACGCCTCGATCCTTGATCTCAATTTTAGATCAGCTTGCGAATTGCGGGGCAGTCGACCGGGCAATTCGGTGAAGTGTTAACGTCGTTTGACCCTCGCCTCGCGGTGACCGTGCAGACAAGGTGCAGAGGTACGAGGTACGTTCGTATTCGCAGAGATTCCGATACAATACGAGATAAAAGAATATCATCCGAACTTTATTGCGATCCTTTTGTCAACGTAGACATCTCGACTCGATTATGCTCATCTTCGCTTTGCTAACGATATACGGATACACAGCGTATATTTTTGCAGTGTGTCAAAAGTAATTGAGATTTTGTACGAATCAACGAAAAAATTAGAATAGTGTTGATTTAAAATTACATAAATGTTTGCGTGCAAAATTATTAGTTTTATTAAAAGGTGCGAAAAAAATTTAATTCTTTGAAATCTAATTCTAAAAGCTATTATCATTATTCGGGGAATTATGAAAACAGAAATGTAAGTATAATGAATACGTAAGCGGATTTCGATGTGCAGAAATGATATAATTATACGTGTTTGATACTGAGAAAAAAAAAAGTTTCGAAAGGTTGAAGTTCGCTTTATATTCAATATTCTTTTTAAGAGTGGAACTGGCGAAAGGATGAAAATCGCGCAGTGGAAAGGCATGCATAATATAAACAGAGAATTAGTGGAAATTAAATTTAAACCCGTATGAAAATGAAAATATTTTCACGAGAATACCGGTCTTTTGAAAGCGGAGAGTGTTGGTCGTATTCACATACGTATAGCCTTGGTTGCATGTCCCTTGACCGCCCCGCTTAATTGCACGCAATTACTGGGAATGGCGAAATAACAAGTGCACTTACGTCGTGAAATGTCTCGCGGTTTTTCATCCTTGAACGAAGGCGACAAATCCAGAACGATTACGAGAGATCATTAATTGCAAAAGACTGCAGCGTAATTGAGCGGAAACAAGATCCTTACTTACCGAAAGTACGGCTGCAGATGGCATCGTACAATACATCCTTAAAAAAATTTGCTGGGTTGAAAAATAATAGCTATACGCGAATATTTGTCTCGAGAGTAATTTAAAGTTAAATATGCATTATATTAATATTACTTGACAGATGCTATGTAATCGATATATATTTTATTGAAATTATATAATTCTACAATTCTTTATAAACTATTAGCTTTCTTTCTTTTTCTTTTTATATATCAGCTAAATATTTGAATTTAATACTTGATTATCGCAGAAGATTATTTATTTTATTAACTATTTTATTAACTATTTAACATTTATGAAATTCTTTATGACTCTTATATTATAATATACTTGTTTTATTTAAAAGATAATAAAATATAATATATGTACTTTAAAAAATGTCGGTGTTGATTAACACCCATGCGATGTCTATATGTATAATTCTTACTATGTTGGTGTTAATTTAACACTAACACGGTGAGAATTATATAGACACCGCATAGTGTTAAGTTCACACCGCTATTTTTTACAGTGTGATAAAAAATATGAATACAATTTATGCTTAAACACACACACACACACACACACATACTCACTTAAATACAATATCTCTCATATGTACATACCTTATTATAAACATTTATATATCTATTATATATCTATGATATTATGTATCCATTCCATCTTTTAATTAACTAAATAATTAATTATTTTATCGTTAAATTAAGAAACGACAGCTCATAAAAATTCTTTTCATAAGAAATTTATTTAATGCAGAAGAAATATATCAGATAAGGTGTTACTCGACTATGGCATAAGTCTTTTTTCCAAATTAAATGTGAATTAGCTGTAGTTTCGTTCGTCCAATCTTGCCGAGAGCGAGAGAGAGAGAGAGAGAGAGAGAGAGAGAGAGAAGGTGTCTCGAAGAGATGTGTTCGCGAGTTTACGAAAAAGCGAGTGGCATGCCATGTCGGTCGCCGGACATAGTATGGTGAGTACACCCGGTCGTTACTTCGCCATTTCGGGTAATTGCACGCAATTAAGCGCGGTTAACGCAAGTTGCACTTGCGAGCCACAACGTTAACACTTCGTTGAATTGTCCCCGCACAATACTCGTCCGCTCGTGAGAAATCATGAATACTCCGGGGAGTACAGCTAGAAAGGTGTACATCCAGCGAAGATTAAACCATCCTTACTTAAAACTCACTGGGCACATCCCTGAGTAAAAGTTTACCGTCGCGATTGGAACGCCAATTAGTGAAGCGAGCGAGCATTTCGTATCTTTTTTTTTTCCCTTCCAACGATGACTATACCAGTTAGATCCAGTTAGGACTATTAGTTGTTTACGAGCCCCGATACGCCGCTCCGGTTCACCAGTTCTGAAAAATTGCGAAAATTTCTCTGTCCGACGCCAACCAGATCCCAAAGTTTGTTAATACACGGAGCGGAGCGAAGCAAATAGAGCGTTTGCGTGCGTAAATGCCTTCAACGCGAAAGTTTTCTTTTTCTTGGATATTGGCTCGGACTTTATTTTTCCTCTATTGACCTGTGAAAAATGAATCGGCAGTTTGATCGATTCAATCGCCGGATATTTTCCGGAGCGGAAACTAGGCTAACAAAAGTTATGTAAGGAAAACAAATCCGCGGGCGATCTTGATGAATATTTAAATCCGTCGGAAACCAAGTATCTGTTCTCGTGGTATTTTTTTTCTGTCTTTCTTTTTTCTCACATCCTTTTTTACTATTTTATCCCATGCGTTAATTCGCATTAACTTTCTCTCAAACGAAACGTAATTTTTTTGCATTTATATTCATTACGCCCGCTAATTCACTTTTTCATATAATGTGATATTCTGAAAGATAAGTTTAATCGTTTACACTTTTACTATATTGTATAATATACAAAATTTAATCTTTTTTAAGTATTTGCGACTGAGTTAAAAAAAATAATTATAAAATGTTCAATGTTTTTCTTTTTAATTTAGTACAATTTAATTCCTTTAAATTTATTAACTATAATAAAAAATAATATATATAAATAAAATTGTGATTTCCAATTTTTATTTTATCAAATTTTATTTATTAAATAACATTTAATAAATAAATACATATTATACATATTATTATATCATCTTGTAAGAACAAATTTTCTGAAGTTTATCTTCCTAACGGAAAAGATAACAAAAGCAACTTTTCGAGCATTCGATCCAGTAAACCACGCAAAACTTTCTCGTGATTTCATTTAATAATTATGTTTGCATTCTCTCGACCGCGTTTTCTCAAGAATTCTCCGACCGAATGGCGAGAACTCATTGGAGCTTTCGGAATATTCATTTACCTGCAAGTTTTGTCTTAGGAATTTGTTGCCTTCCGGTCCGAATTTTCCCTCGATTGCTGGTGGTGGCTGGCGGCGAGAAATTCTCGCTAAAAGCGCTTTCGATATCGAATTCGAGAAATAGACCACCCTTCGTTCTACTACCGCTCGTATTACGAGTTGAGCTTTAATCCATGTGCATCTGAACTCTAATATAACTTCACCCGAAGTAATAAACATGCGAGTTTATGCGGGAAGCACCTGACATACACAGGCAACAGTTACATTAATAATCATGCTTGGATCGTACATATTAAAGATCAACGATCAAGTTGCAGATCATAAGATGTGCGATGAATGTTATACGTACTTACCAACGTTGCAGAAATGTACAATATTCCGATTCATTTCCTGTAGATTGGAAATCTAACAAGAAAACCCATGAAAGTATCCCCTTGCGATTTTAATGAGCTTCGAATATGTTGTTTTCTAAATAAACATAAGGGACACGTATTTTTTTTATAAGAGTATTTTTTATAAAGGGCAATTATAAAAAAAGTCTTAACTTAGTCATACTTTTGACCCTCCGTGAACCAGGTGAGGTGTGACATACTGCAGTAAGATAAATTTCTATGAGTTCTTAAAAAGTATCGTGTTGCCGGTTTCGTGCAACTGGAAAGTGCATGCTAAATTATAGTGTATATATGATAAATGGAGTATGAGATATACCTACATATAATCCATGTTGATTTTCCATCTGATTCACGGAGAGTTAAGAGATGCAACACACTCCTTTGAAGAAAATCAATTATTGCAGTCTTTTGAAGTGAATATCGTCGAAACTGTAAAAGATAGGAAAAAATGTCAAAGTAAAAGTTGAATTATTTTAAGAATACTTAATTATTTGAGGCGAAATAAAGGCCTAATTACAAAATCTTAATTTTAACAAAAATTAAAATAACTTGTTACTTTTTTATTATACACAAATGGGTTATACACAGTTTCAAATGAATTTATGTAATATCTATAAGAAGTTACATATTACAATACTTCTCAATTACTATCAATATATTGTATGAAAAAGTAAATGTCTAGAAAAAGAAAATTGTGCTCTTATTCCATGTATCCCCTCAATTATAATTAAAAAAAGTATTTTTTATTTTTATAAATAACAATTTTTTTATTTAAACAATTTTTTAAAATTATTATAAAATACTCTTTAAACTACTTTTAAGAACATTTTTTTATCTCTTAGTTTCGATATTTGCTTCGAAAGAAAAAACCGATTTTCTCTCAGATTTTTTTCAAAGGAGTTGCACCCTTTAAAAGTGGATTAAGCCTTTATGAAAAAATGTATCTCTTATTTTTGTCAGAAAGCAACTTCCATGGATTTCTTTGTAAGTTAACTTTGAAATCATAGAAAATGTTAGAATTACTTAATTGTCTACGTGCACAAGAGTTTATTGTAATTTAAAAAACTACAAACGTTTTGCGAAAACTGAAATGTTCGTAAAAGAAACTTACATTACTTCTTACAATATGATATAATTAATTTACAGATTTTTGCGTTCCGTAAGAGTAAAAACTTTTCCGAAAAGCGATATTTCGTAATCTAACGTCTATCTAACGTTGCGATTTGTAAATTGACGTTTGTTTGGTAACACGACGTACGTATCTTTTCGTTGTCTAATGCTCGAAGATACACTCGAACTTCCTCGATTGAGTAGAATGAGAGCGCATCGTTAGGTACTGGACAAATACGGGGCATTAATCCGGAAGGGTCACCGGGAAGCTGCACCGGCAACTATCGTAACAGAGAGTGACCCGCGCTTTCTTTCACCCTTAATCCCCAATTAAGACGTCTTCGTCCTGGGGATTACAGACAAGCAGTGGGAAATCTCCTCTACTAAGAAACGCGCTTGAGCCGACTCTCCGTCTTTGCCCTTCTATTTTATCTTTCAAGTTAGCTCGCGGAGTCGATGGCAGAGCTTTCGCGAGTTTCGTGCTACCGGAAGCCAAAGAGCTCCGGCCGGAAAGAAGTTTCTTAGACGACCGCAGATACGAATGAATATTACGATCGAAGAGAGTTCTTCGTGAAACACCAGAGTGGTTCACTGATGGAAATGTGATTGTTAAATGAAGTTTTGTTGATATCCCATCACACTGATATCCAAGAATTTATTAATTTGAAGAACAAACGAATCTATAATTAAATCAGAAATCAGCGTGTCTTCATCTACAGCATCAGAGAAGTTTTTTGGAAATATGAAAAGATGAAATTTTGAAAAAAAATCAGATAATATTGCAATTTATATATAAATATTTCCACGGAAAAAATAATCTTTTGCATGAATAATGATCTCATAAAAAAGAGAATGAGAAAAAGTGAATGTAATCAGTATTTTTAAATATAAAAATATAAAAATAAAAAAGATGGAGATTATTATATTTTATATTAATAATTTATTTTTCATTATTCAAATCTTATTCATTGTTTGCTCATTAAAAAGTATGTATAATTTACTCTAATTAGAGTATCGCATATGATTTATCTCTATATTAGCATTTTCTCTTACAACTTAATATTAAGAACCTTTTTACTGAAAATTCTCATTCTAGAAGATGTTAATAAAAACATGTATTTCTTGAATGAATATAAATTCTAACTAAATTACAAGAATTTCTCATAATATATCATTTTAATAAAATTATTAAATGTTTTTAAAAAATGTTGAGATTATGATAGAACTGCTAAAGTATATTTTAAGTTTATAATTTTTTCTCAAATTTTTGTCGAATTCAGTACGTTTATGTTTCGTTTAATATTAAGAGCCTTTTTACTGCGAAAATTCTCATTCTAGAAGATTTAATAAAAACATGTATTTCTCGAATGAATACACTAAATTCTCAAGTCTAAGTAAATTACAAGAATTTCTCATAATATATCATTTTAACAAAATTATTAAAAAATTTTTAAAGTTTTTAAAAAATGTTGAGATTATGATAAAACTGTTAAAATATATTTTAAGTTTACAATTTTTTCTCAAATTCTTGTCGAATTCAGCACGTTTATGTCTCCTTATAATTTCGTTATTAATATATTTTTAACATGAGAGCCCCACAGATATTTTAACAGAAATAACGTAGTAGATTAATAAACCAATTAATTGTTTAATGAATTAAAAAATCAATAAATCAATTGTGAGAGAAATGAATCAAAAGATGCATATCTAATTAGGTATATAAGTCATTATAATTTGGTATCAATATATTTTTCAATGTATCCCACAGATATTTTTTAATAGAAATACCGTGATGAATCGCGGTGCTTAAAGATTGCATGTTGAGTACCGGATTCCCGGTGCCGGATCACTTGGCTGGATCAGGAGGATAACAATGCGCACTATTCATTCGTTGAATGCAACTCCGATCCTTCGTGTAGTTCCCTTTTTTCGAGAAGGAGAGAGGGAAGATTTATTATTCCTCCACGCACCTTTGTACGTGCCGATCACGTAGCTCTCGCGGCGTTTTTTACATTGTTTGCATGAACTAGTGTGTGCGTACCGGTAAGCGTATATATATTGATGCATGTTTTATGCATACGTGTGTATGTGCATGCATCTCTCATCTCTTCCCGCGTTCCCTCATCCCTTTGTCGCCCGTTCCTTTGAGCCATTGCCACTTTGCGGTGGCAGCCACCTTGCACTGTTTAAAGAGATTTTGATGGCGCTGGATGGGATATTACGTCCGAATTTCGCGGTTGGAAACTTCGCGGAAAGTGGGAATTCGTCGTCGCATAGCGCACTTCCTCTCTTCGCAATCCTCTCTACTGAGTCTATTAATAAATGGTCTGGCGCGAGAAGTAAGTCGAGTTTACCGTTGCGCTAAATGAATTTTAAATAAACACGAATCCTCTCTCACTCCCCGTAAGCATCAACGTTTTATCACGTTCTAGTACACGTTCTAGTACACGAACGTTCTAGTAATGGCAATTAATTGCCACTTATTATGCCTAACAGTTTAACACGCTGTGCCATTTACAGCCCGAATTTTCAATGTTATTATTGTACAATATTATTAGACTCCGCGCTTATATATGTATAATTACATGCGTACATATTTTATTATTAAATATATAAAATCATAAATAGAATTCTATATATCGGCCGGATTTCGCTAACGTAGACCATATAAATGTATTTCAATTTAAATTGACAAAATGACCGAAATTATCCGCATTACCCGTGATTGCAATATTTTGAATGATAGTATTAATTACTTACCGATTTTCGAACAATTTAATAATATTCCGGCTATCGAAATTTTTGTTTTATATTGAATCAATTTTTCTGTAATAAATTGATAAATCGATAAGATTAAAACAGAAATAATAATTAATCACGCAATTATGCTATTTCGCTATCTTATACGTTCGATATTATTTGTATCAGAAAATAAGTATGCTTTCTAAGTTGTAATAGTTTACTTGTACCATTATTTATTACGCACGTATAATTACACACGCGCGCACATATATAAATGTTTAAAATGGTAAAGGTATAAAATAATATAATTTTTCGCTCCAAAAGTTATTCTCTTTTGTATTTACTGATGCAAAATTGGGAAAGAGGGAATTTTTATTGAATTTTAGATTTGGCTTCTGTTGTGTAATTTTAAACTTTGCAAAGCCTCGCTGAGTAAAATAAGTTTGTTTAGCATGAAGATCGTTTAAGGATGTTGTTGAAAATTGTTTTAAGCAATACATACACACACACACACACACACCACACACCCACACACATATATACACACGCACGCACGCACGCACGCACACACGCACACACGCACACACGCACACACATACAGACAAGAAACTACGAAGCTTTGATTGCGATGTTAACACAGTACAATGGGATATAGAATGTCTTTAATCTTGCCGTAGTCAAACTATTTATAGGAAAATTTCACAGACCTCGGAAAGGCAAATAATAGATATCATTTAAAATTGAACCTGCGAAAAACGGTATAAAATTCTCTCGAAAAAATAGTGCAGCTTTATATTTCAAATGAATCCAAGAATACTCACAATATCTAAATGAAAAGTATATGTATAATGCATAAAATTAATTAAAAATTGTTTAATTTAATATAAGCCAAATTTAGGTTTCCATTACTCGTAAAAGTATCAGTCATTTTTTTTCTTTTAAAAAATAAATTTTTTCGGAAAAATATGGAAAGAGAAACGATAAAATAATAAAAATGGGAACAATATTTTTAACAAGATGTAGTAGATAATAGAATATAGAATATGGAACAGGCAAATTAATTTATTGTTAGATGATATTTATCTTGGAAGAAAAGGATTATTAATGTTAGTCACTGAAGAGAAATAAAACAACACAACGCATAATAGAAAAGTTCACAATTAAAATTGTAATTTTTTTTTATCTTTATGAATATAACCAGTATTTTTAAAAAGGAAAACTTTGTTTGCTTACAAATTGATTATCAATATCATCATATCAATAATATGCTGACTTTTCATTTATTATGCGTGAAAAAGAAATTAAATATGTTTCTTTTGGTATATATTTAGCATCACTGTATGCAAAGTTGCAATATAAATTTTTTTATAATATAATTTAAAATGAGAGAGAAAGAGAGAGAGAGAGAGAGAGAGAGAGAGAGAGAGAGAGACAAAGAATATTATTTTTTAATTATCTTATTTGGTTATATATAAAAATTAATGTTAAAATTATGTAAAAAAATTAATACTTTGTAGACGAAACATTATATTTAAATTAACATGTTAAAAATTACATAGATTGATTTTTGATTATTTCTAATTTATTTTATATGAATCAAAATTGAGAAATATGAACTTTATTGCAACATTCTTCTATAATTGTAATTATATAATTGTAATTATATTATTATATTATATTAATTTTCAATATTAGGTATCTGTGTATAGCAACTGTATCGAATCAGATAACATTCCCGATATCAACAAACTTTTCTGCAATATCGACTCGCGCACGCTGTCATATAACTCATACATATGAATAAACATTTATGCAATATAAACTTTGACGTCGAACGTCGCTAAACGATGAACGACATTTCTGCGTGACGTTGATGCTCTTCTAAACATTCGACAAGCAATATTAATTTAAGCGACGTCAATTATAGATCTCTTCACGTTGCTTGCATTTTTTTGCACTCTGCATCTTTGCTTCCTCTCTCTTCAACGCCCGAATATATATTTATCTCATTTCAAATGCAAAAATTTTTCGGGATTTTAAGAAACATGAACAGAATTAATTATAAACAGAATCGACATACGCATCTCACCTAGGATTATCATCCGTACTTTTTTAAGAGTACACGTACTCTTTTTAAGGTCATAAAACAGAGGATTGTCAATAAAAATAAAGTTAATTTTAAAAATTTAATTTTACAAACACGTACATTTAACGCATAAAAAATTATAATCTCTTCTCTCTTCTCTACACTGCAAAAAAATTCCGTAAATTTACACATATAATAGATGTAAAAATGACATGATTAGTCCTGTAAATATAAAAAATTATGCAATTTTACAGAAATTATGTAAATTTGCTTTTATTGTGTAAATATATCTTATTTTATATGAAAAATTACGTAAACAGCAGGATATATTTTGAATATTTCCTGTAATTATACAAATTTTAGTAATATTGTATTACGTAATATAACAGTAATTTTTCGCGTATTGCTGTTAAATGTATATAATGCGAAATGTATTGTCATATTATCATTTCTATACATACATGTTGTAATTATACAATCTGCTTACAAACCAAGAAATTATTTTTATTTGTATATTGCAAATTTACAAATGCGTGGACGTTTACAACTATTATAGTGGGTCTCAAAATTATCCATGGTATAATAGTTGTAATTTTACACAAAAATTTTTTACAGAGTAGATCTCAGATCATCATTTTTCTTTTCTAGTATAAAATGTATTTGTTTCTTGTATCTCGGAGATAATAATCTTAATTTGAGCCACAAGTCTAATAAAAGAATGTAGACATCGGTTTTTGATCAAAAAATTTCAAATTAATGTTTGTGTGCACCAAAGAGATAGACTGATATTAATAGTTCTTATTTTAAGATTGTTATTGTTTTGATATAATTGATTATAATTGACCCTTACAAAAATGCAATACTGGCTAATTTAATTAGACAATTTATTACTAAAAGACAGTAATTAATTACTGTCTGTTAATGAAAAAGAAATTTTGCTGAAGTATCTAAAAATTTAGCTATATACAGATCTGAAAATAATGTTATTGGACCATCAAAATAATTTTGCAGGAATCATAAGCATGATAAGAATTGCTGCAAAATGTTTTGGTATTCTATAAGCAATCAATTTTGTCGTCCTACCTAATTGTTTTGATAATCCAATAAAATTATTTTCCAAATCTGTATCTAAGCTAAATTTTTAGATTCCTTAGCAAAATTGCTCTTTCAGTATATTTGGAGTACTAAAAGTACTGAATAACAGTGCTTTTAATAGTTAAAATAAGTAATTAATTACTGTCTTTCAGTATGAGTCAATATTAGATTTCTATAAGGAGTCTTAATATAAGAATCGACTTTATGAATATCGGCTCCAGAGTATGGACTGAGTCATCTAAATATTATATTATATATAAAATTGGTCGATAAAAATGAGAGAGATAGAATGCGAAGACAGTTAGTCTCTGTTTCTTTCAACCAATGTTACGAGCGAAAAATGCGTCGTAATATTATAAAATTATTTATATTATAAAGTAAAACGCTGTTTTCTGATCGGACTTTATTTAACAATGATACAACAAGCTTATAAACTAATTGTAAGTTGAAGATTCGTATTATGAACAACTAACTAGAGTTAGTACCTATGGAACATGTTGGAATGAATTCCGATCGGAATAATTCCGTTTTCCCTAGAAAACACAATAGAAATGTAGGAAATAATTGAATAATTTCGATCGGAATCCACTCCGACTTTTTCCATGATAGACGTCCTGAACAGACTGATTGATTTGATCTTCAGTTCAATAAAAAAGGTGAAGATTTGTCGTTGAAATAACCAATAAAATGGCATGCTAGAATACAGAAAATATGTTTGATGAGAAAAACTAATGTATACCTGATTCAAGGATCTGTTTGAACCTTTTCTTTATAAAAACTCTCTCTGGAAAAACGTCAGCTTTAAAGATATGCTATGAAAAATAGAGAGTTTCGTTTAAGATTTTTGTATTAATTTTGAAAGCATTTTGCAAGGTCATTCCAAGATCAAATTAATATCATCATCTGATGAACTTTTTTAAAACTCTAATACTTTTGTTTCAAACATTTTTTGGATAAATCAATATTTTTTGAGATATTAGCCGTTCTAGAAACTTTTAGCATGCACTAAATTTCTCGGAACCTACTATCTATACGCACCATTTTCCTTAATTCACATCTTATGCCAACTTTTACCGATATAAAGGATTTTCATTAACTTGTTATACAAACCGAGATGGTCCCTTTTAGTTAAAAAAAGGGTTATAAATGAGTAAAATTGAGTAAGATAAATAGCAAGATCAAGAAATTTAGAGTGAGATCGTTCGAAAATAAAAATTAACAATAGAAAACGTTAAAAACGTGTTAACGTAATATCATAATATGTTAGAAAGAGAAGGAGATTGGCAGTCTTTACTCTCTCTCTCTCTCTCTCTCTCTCTCTCTCTCTCTCTCTTTTTTGTTGACCATATTTGATATATTGAATAATATTCAGATACGAATGCATGGCTTTTTAGCCATGTTATCTTTTTTACTGTTTTATTTATACGTTCTTATACATCCTTGGACATCGTGAACCTTTATTTCCATCAAAATTAAAAAAAAAAATTATACGGGTCACGTGATAATGACAGATTAAATTTTGAAAACATAAATTTTAAATCTATTGTACTGTGCATACATTGGTTGAAATTCATCTCGGCAAATGTTCAAAGATGAAGCGAGATTCTAATAAAGATTGAAAAAACGTCGATCCTCAACGATGCGAGGAAAGGGAGAATACGTCGATGGAAAGTACTTCGCAGCAAGTCCTTTAATCCAGTAGCTTATCCTTGGCTATTGTTTCTCAAAGAGAAATATGCCCGCGATAGCGATGCCGTTACGCTAACGATAAAATAACGATAAGTTTTTAAGATAGCATTTAGCACTTGGGGCGATGCGACTTATACGCGCGAGAGCGCTACGTGATTAATCTCTATAAGATTATAATTCAGTGCGTAAATATCGAATGATTTTAATTATTGCGAAATTCTAGTTAGAATTATTGTAACGAATTAGCATCGCAATCAATTAATTGAGGTCACTATAGATACATAAACTTTATTAGTTTCAGTGAAATACTAATTATGATATAACAGATATGAATAGAACAATATCATACTATCAATATTAACATTAATAGGTTAATAAAATTTTAATTAATTGTATATTAAAAAACTTTGTCAATATTATAATGTAATTAAGAAATTTTATTTATTGTATCGTATATGTATCCTATAAAATTATAATTTCGTTATTGACTAACAATGCAGATAGATGATTTTTTTAAATTTTTAATATTTAATATAAAGTATAATATTAGAATGCTTAATATACAAAATTTTATTTAATATTATTTATTAATGTTTTCATATAGAATTAATTTTTGTATTCCAAGAATAAATTCTGTTTTTATTCAAATCGAGAAATTAAAAATTACTATTATATTGTATTATAGAATAAAGAATTTAGACTACACAATAGCTTGGAGTCAGTTGAAAATATTGCATATAGCTCGGTGAAATACACTTTTGATAACAATTTCATACAATATTATTAAAAAAAAGAAACACTTCATAACGTACAGTGGCGTGCGAACATCGTCAATATAGAAAGTACTTTGCGGCAGGGTCTTTTAAACCGTGCTTATCAACGAAACCGCCCTGGGCTTCGTGGGACACGTGGGACAGTTATAACGTACAGTGGCGTGCGAACATCGTCAATATAGAAAGTACTTTGCGGCAGGTTCTTTAAAGCCGTGCTTATCACTGAGACCGCCTGTGCATTCGTGGTACACGATGTACCGTTGATCCACGGATTAGTCGCTAATTATGACTTTAATGTGCGCCCACATTAGCGGCACCGCAGGCTGCGGCCAGGATTTAACCCCCGCTAAGACACGGAGCGAATTTGCGAAGTTATGGCATCGGTTACGCCGCCGCTTTGACAATCCACTTTGTCAATGGGCGGGATTATACCGACGCAGTTCGCAATGAGATTATGCTTCTGGATGTATGCGCGTACGGGTGAGTGCTTGCGAATGATGTGAATGATTAATTAGCAAAGGCTCAGTATACAAGCGAATTCAAATATATGTGTATGTACTTCTTTATGTCTTTTATCTTAAATCCGCAACAACGGCAACATATACGAACTCTTTATTGTGATGTATACGAGCATGTTTTAGATAGTTATATCTATATAGAATATAAAAATGCTGAATATATATTAAAAATACAAAGATAAATTTTTTGAAAGCATTTTTTATATATGAAGCCCACGAAATCTCATGAATATGATGTACAAATTTAACAAAAAATTCATTAATTTTATTTGGCATTCTAACGATTTTTATTTAACCATTTGATTAAAAAATATTTTTATTAGACAGATAGACACTTGTATAAACTATAACACATTTGAAATTTTTTAATGAACATGTGAATTTTAATGTTACAATAATAATTGTATTTTTGTCAAATTAGAATAACTTTTTTTTTTAAATCTAACTTTTACATTATATTATTTTATATCCTATTAACATTGTTAGTGCAATCTTAATATATATCTATTAAAACTAATCTTAATATATGTATTCTATTAATTCATTGTTAGTCCAATCTCAAATAAAAAAATGATCGAAACATCAATGTAATTTGTGAAATTATAGATGCTTTTAGATTGAAATCCAGTTTGTCAAAATCTTGATAATTTTAGATTGAACAAATTTTAAAGCAACATTTTATTAGCTATAAACCAGAATGGATGTATATCTTGAATGAATGGAATTGCGTTCTGTTTTAATTATAATTATCTTTTGTTACATTTAATCTCAAACGGAAGTAGTAATTTTGTTAATTGCTTTAATTGAAGTCACATCCAATTCAAAAAGTAATACATACGTGACCAGCTAGGTAACTTTGGCGCTCCAATTTTAATCACGTCGGTGCGGAGTAAAATTTACTGAATGCATTGTATTGTCGCTAGACATTTAATTAAACAATTTATGGTAATTTTCCAAATCAAAATGGATTTACTACTTTCGTTTGTAATTCCACAATAATTCCTGATATTAATTTATTATATTAATTTTTTATATTTGATTTGATAAATTAAAAAAGTTGTTCGAGATCACAAATCGATCTTTAAGATTCGATGAAGAATTTAACAAAAGATATTTTTTACTGAGCCTGAATATATATTTCTTTTGTACACGCGACGCCAAGTTTCTTCATCTAACAATAAGAGACATCTGTATATAAACGCTGTTCGAAATGTAAATTTAATTGAAACGTAGACGCGTATAACCCACTGGGAGTTATCGTCTCGTCCGAGGCATTGTTCTCGATTTTAAGCCGTCCTGAATAACAGGCGTCTGTAAGTGCCCTATGATTTACGATCGACCCAAGCCGATTGGATCGTGCGCGCAAATCGGCGCGCGGTATCCTCCCGAAAATTATAGCGTCTCGGTATCCGCCATTCGTCATATCGCGATTAAGACAACGGCGATACAACGAATTGATCTTTTCAATTAACAAACTCCACGGTTTTTCGAACTCGCTCGTGGATAAACCGAGAGACGAGGAGATAGAGAGGGAGAGGGTGTTGCGTTATTTAGTCGAGACATTCCTGAAACGGCCGCAGGCTAGGTATGTACGCTATGCATGTCCGATAAACGTTTAAGACATTCTCTCCCTTTGCGCTTCAGAGTCCCTCTCCAGCCTCTCCTTTATGTCAAACCTACGAACACTTTTTGTACAGTCTTCCCTCCATCGTCTTCCCGCCATTATTGGGTCGCATTATGCGCCGTCATGTCTTAATAAATTTACGACCTGAATCTGATTGCCTTCAGCCAAAGTCGTTGCCAATTTTAATATTAACCGGCGGGACGCGCGAAAGAGCGTGTCAAAAGTGGCGATATCTTAGCAAGGAATTACATGACGTCATAAATTTATCGGTAACGGTACACGTATAACACAGATTACCAAAGAAATTAATCATACAAGATAGGTATAATGAATGAATCGCAATTATATAATGTGAACAAATTATGTCGATTTAAGATTACAAATTACTGAAAAAAGGAAATATCTACTGTTGTGCTTGTTTAATTTTTTTGCATAAGCATTAATTTATTATACATGGAAAAAATGTTGCTGGCTACAGCTAATTCTGATTAGCTGGAATTGCATTAACTACTATAGCTATGAAATTTGCTAATCATACAAAGGAATTTGCTGCTGTAGCTAATATAAGGATGTGATAGCAAAGTATGTTACAGATCATGTCTGTTACAGATCAATTTATTTGGCAGCAAGTTAGTTGTCATAGTTATCGGATATGTTTGTGTAAAAGAAAATTGTTTCTACCACAGCTAAATATGGTTTGTTGAAACTATACTTGCTACCATATCGTCTGCTACATAGAAAATGTTTGCTGCAATGATCAATAGATCGACATAATAGCAAAATGCTTGTCTATTACAATGATAATATTTAGACCTCGCAGCTAATGAAATTACCTCGCAGTTAGGTATCCATATGTTACAACTGGAATTTAGCTACCACACGCAAATTTTTGCTGCTGCAACTAAGCTTTTTTTTCCATGATACGATTGAGAAACATTATTTTCAAGATTTACACTTGAAATCTTCTCAATTTATAACATTGATGTTATATTTTACAATTGATATTAGAGATTATGGACAATCGACATTTGTTGTCACATTGTAATTGCCGACAAAAAATTTCCATTGATATGGCTTAATATCTCTTACAAATAAATTAACGTAACGCAATTCTCTAATGGTAAAACGTTTAAATATTTATTCTCGGCTCGTCACGCGTTCTTGAATGTTGTTTTTAAATCGAGGTAGAAAAATTGATGATTTACTGAGGAATCAATAGCAACAACAAAATACCCGCGGATATATGTAGTTATTAATAAAATTACTCTTGTGTATGGCCGCATGTTTGATGCTATTCACGTATATGCTCCATATATATATAGATACAACACATACAAGAACATATATATACACGCGCGTAAAACCCACGTAACCGACCTACCTCGTGACGACCCGCTTTTTATGCGCTAATCCACGGGGATCGATCGTTTAATCTGGATTAGAGTCGCGGGTGACGCGGGCTGAATAAGTAATCGGGCGCCAACTCTGCCGGATGTAATTTAATTCGTACGTACTCGTCTTCCTGCCATGGCTTCTCGTTCTCTCGCTTCACCGTCCTGTGAATGTTCTTCTCCATTCTCCCTTGAAGCGTCTCGAACTTAATTGGCCCACGATAATTCGCCGCGGCCCTTCTACTGACTTACCGTCATAGCAAAATCCAGCAAACATAATTACCGTAGTATTGAGAAGAGTAACCTTGCTGCATAAATTATTAACGTTTCCACTATGCTTCCCCAAATTACATCAGTTAACGTAACAATGATTTTAAGTTTTTATATCTCATCAGGAAAAAGTTAATCCTTTCGCAACATGTAACATGAACATATATAATTCTAATAATAATTTCACTTTACATCACTTTACAATATTACTATGTATTTTGATTGATTTATAAGTATTAAGAAGGCTCTTCAGTTTTTTTTTGTATAATATAAAAATTTTATCAAATATTGAGATTAAGTTTGCAATTAATATGTAGGAATTCTTGAATTTTTTCATATTTTTTGATCATATAATTTTCTTTAAATAATTTTCTAAAATAACTTAAATTCTTATGAGAAAGATGGTTTTAAATAATTTGATTTTTAACAATTTGAAAAAATGAAGTTTCATCATATCGTTTTTGTGTAGAAGTATGAAATGTTCATCAATTCTCTTTAAATATGACACACTAGTGAAATATGATAACGTCGTTTCTATCAGAATTATCAATATTTATAAAATTAAATTTAAATAAGTATTATAAGCTATTTTTTTCAATATTTTTCATATAAATATTAATTTTTATTATAAAAAATATTTTTAATAACAAATTATGATTTCACTATTTTTAAATTTTATTCATTAATTATTTTTTAGAAGATGGCAACGGCAAATTTTGCATCTTTTGTGCTTTCGTGTTAAATGAAAGTCACATGACTCCCCTCCAATTTTTTTAAGCTAGAGAACCTCCTTAAATTATGCATGTATCATTTCATCAGTTTAAAGAAAAGCAAAATAGAGATAAATTTAAAAAAGATTGCGAGAAAAATATATAATTTAATCTATCCAGTCATTTTATCAATGAATAGTCCAGATTTAAAATTTTTCAATTCTTATTCAAAGATATAAAAAAACGCGAAAATAAAATTGTTTTATATCAAAACGATCCTGGAAAATCGTATTTAAAAAAGATTAATAAAGAGAATGTAACGGTTGCTGATCGAATTGATTTTCTTCTTATATACCCTCCGATATCGAACATATTGATCCAGTGGATCAAAGTATAGATGCACACACGCGTGTATCTTTGCTCGAATGTAGCGAAGTGCGTATTATCTTTACTCAAATAACAGGATGACGATGGAAAGACAACGTCTGCAGGCGTAAGATAAATTTGTTCTCGGTCGATGTGTTAAAACGAGATCCCTTTGACCGGATAGCGTTGCTCGATGCTACACACAACGCAATATAGCTCACAATGTCGCGACGAGTGATGGTGAAAAAGCGAAATTGCTAATCGATACACAGTGACGAACTCGACACAGCATATGTCAGATCGCTTTTATTAACGAGCACCACAATGCGAATCGATCAGCGATCACGATTGCTCGCGCGTGTTAATGAAGTACGAATCGCATCAAATTATATGTAATCGATGAGCTAGTGTGCAACATATCAACGCGACATCGTTAGATTCCTCGCAATTAATATAATACGCAGTGATGAACGTTGCGCATTCGTTAGCGTGTTACACTAACGTAATCAACGTGAATACGACAGATTAGGCGACGTAATACGGCGGCAGCAGTACGTTCAAGAAATGTTAGGGTACATTAAACTCGTTCTACGATTACGTAAGCGTAGTTATGTAAAGTTATAATTGTAAGAATTGACCAATCACAGTCGAATATGAGGAGAATATTCTATCGTGATTGGTATCGTGATATCAATTCTTGCAACGTGATATCAACTACAACCACTTACAGCTATACATTCAGAAAAAAGTTTTGTTGATATGTGACCTAACAAAAACTTTTCCGTTGTCCTAACCGAAATTTGGTTATGCTAACAAAATTTTTGTTAGGACAACATAAAAGTTTTTGTTAGTCACATATTCTAACAAAAACTTTGTTGTTCTAACCAAAAATTTGGTTAGAATGAAAAGGTTTGTGTTGGGTTACATATCAACACACAAAACTTTTTTCTGAGGGTACGCTTATACTATTGTAGAATAGCCTTTAAGCGCTATGAAAATTTTGATCTTTACTGAATATATCTCGTAAGTACATTTTTGTAAAAGACATTTAGATGTTTATACATCGTAATTGTAAAACAAAGAAAAACAACGTTGAACAATAGATGCTTTCCATTTGATAACACAAGTGTCGTTTTATCTTTGTTATTCATTGGTATGCCAAGAAAATTAAAATGATGTTTGTATCAACTTGTGTTATTAAATGAAGAACACCTGATTACGCGTCATATAAAATAATAGATTTAACAAAATAAAATAAATAGTATTTAATATTATAATGTATTTTAAAAATGAGATTGTAGATTAAATAAAAAATTCAAATGCTTTTGAAAGAAACTTATTTTATTGTCAGTAGAATAATTTTATTTAAAACAGATACTATATATAAAACAGATAAATGTATTACGATAATATAGAAGAGTGATTTTATTACATTAAACAATAAGAATCTTATTTTAGACTGTATATGTGAGAACACAATCAATACTAGAAATTAAAATGTCTATAACGTTCGAAGCTGGATCTTTAATGTTTAAAAATTGCTTATCAATTTAATTTAATTGTGATATTATTACAATAGTTTAATTGCATTTATAAATTCGAAAAATCAATTCGGCGCAATTCGAATGACTATAAATATGATGTATATGTTTGTACATATACATATAGTACATATATAATTCACATTGAATTATTTAAGCATTAAAGATCTAGTTTCGACTGTTACAGACATTTTAATTTCTAGTATTTATTACATTAATTTATCTTAAAAATATTCTTCAAGATATCCTATGCTCTTTGTCACACATGTGAAATATCTCAAATATATCATAATTTCTTAGTAAGATTCCCAGACGAGATTCCTAGAGATTAGCATTTATACAAATATGTATAATCTCTTATTGATTTAATAAATTAATTCTTGGCTGATAGTGACTGATTGTGAGTTATTCAAAATCTAATCGATTAATTTTTAAAATTCATTTATATCTCCTTTTCATGTCATATAAAAAATTAAACTTAAAAACTGCTTTTTCCTATTATTTTATCTAATATATATTTATATGCGGAGTGACTTCTATTATAATTATACACTTATATAATACGAGTCAAAAATGACACAGTCCTCCTCAGACAGGTGTTTTATTATCTAATTAATTTGTGATTTAGTGTTAACTTCACGATAATGTAAACATTGTATTTATCGAGCTATGATTAATCACTAATGATATTTTAGATGACTTTAAAAATTAGGTGACTTTAAAAATTATTCATTATGAAACTATCAATTTTATTATAGATTAATCATAGATAAAAGAATACAACTTTTACATTATCATCGGATTAAGCCTAATCACAAGTTAACTAGAGCAAATGAAAAACCGGGCCTAAGAATACCTCTTCCAAGGATTAAATGAAATAAAATAAAATGCATTCAAGAGAAAAATAATAAAAGAAAACATTGTTATTAATTTTTCGACAGATATTTGAAAAATGGCATGATGGGCGTCTTGTTTCTTGCACAACTTTTAACTCGATCCAATTTCGGATGTTTCTTAACGTGGGCATGAATTATGTCCGCGTTCTTTCTCTGTTGGTACGACAATGCGGATTTCGGGATGGTCAACTTCCGACAAAGGCAACCAAACCGTCGTTCTCGCCTTCGTTTGTCGTCGTTGACAATAAGTTCGCACTAGCGGAACGCCTGGACGTAGGCCAACTACTTTTATGGGTTCGTACTGGCAACAACGTGCTTGCAGTAAAAGGAGTGTTCGCATCGACAACATGATTTGCCCGCGTTCGACCGTCAAAGATATACGGCGTGACTCGCGAAACCGATCCAACTTGTGCATTCCACATAAACTATTAGAGATAGCGAAACTGCGAGGGGGTTGATCGACGCATATGACTGCAAAACCAATGTGTATACGTTACATAGAATCCAAAGAAGAAAGGCAAAAAGAAAATGAAAAAGAGAAAGAGTATAAAAACGGAGAATATAACGGAGATATAGTCTTTAATATGTCTGATAAGAATCTTATTTATTAAATTAAAGTATAAAAATTTTGAAACTGGCAAAAATGTACGGTATCACATTTCAAAACATTGCTAAAAGTATAAAAATTTCGTAGATTGTTCTATTATTAAGTCTGAATATCTATGAAAATTTGAGTACAGTTCTCTTATTGATTTAAAAGTTATTTAATTTTTTGTCAGTCTTGATTCTTATGTAAAATCTTATGTTAAATAAAATGTTTTGTAGTACTTATTTGTAAATTTGATGAGGAAGTAACATTAAGAATTAAATCAAATTTTAAATTGATTATCTAATAATTAATATAATTTTATACTGATCAAACAATAATAAATATTTATACAAAAGTTTTATTTAGATTCATTTATTTGTTTAAAAGTTATTGACCTAAAACTGCCGCGAAAAATATGGTCATTTTGCTGCATAAAACCATTATAAAAGCAAAATTATTTGTTGTTTTGTCTTTTGTAGTTAATTTCAGAATATATTCACGTATAACATACATGTATAATATCATCAAAATATTTTGAATAATATTGGCTTATTCTGATTGACTGATATTTTTAGTTGATATAGCCAAAATATATATTAAAACACTAAATTAATTGGCATTAATAACATTTAATTAACAAGATTAAAATGTTAATTGGATTCTAAGATATTATACACACCTATAATACAGAATTTTGTTAATACTGATTCGAATTGTTTGCAAAATTATTAATTTAATTGCTTAATTATTCATAACACGAATTAAATATTCAATTTTTATTAGCGTTTTGCATTAAGTTTAAAAAAAAATAAACTAGAGTTCTCTATTGTTTTATTTTTAGCGGTACACAAATATTTAATATATATATGTATAGAAATTAAGTTGGATAAATTCAATATTAACAAATGGAGAAGGAAACATTAAAAAAAAACTGATGCCTATGTGACTTGAAAATTATGTTTGGTCAATAAAGAGTAAGTATCTTTCTAAGAATAAATCTCTTTAACCTTGACAATGTAACATGATTTTTTAAGATCAGTGTAAAGTATTTGTTAGTAGAAGAACTTAAGAAACTAATTCATGTCAATTTTTTCTTCTCCTTAGTAAAAAATTGTTAGTTTTAATTTTAAATCTTTTGAAGAGAATGTACTTTGCAGTAATATATTATAAACAATTATGAATGACTAGCCGATAACGTCTACATATACCAGTTTTGTAGTATTTCAAATTTCTATAGCGATTCCACAGATCAATACTCAGTGGATTAAGCACAAGGTATCTGAGATTTTACAATTACATTATATTCACTACAATTTTTTTATAATGCATTACGTTTCAAAGTGGAGCGCAAAACATCATTCGTTCGGTACATCGCGAATCTTTTTCCATTGGTCCATGCATTGGTGAACGCGCATGATGATTCTCTATGGAAGTCGATACGGCCTTATCACGTTCCTCAGTATCCAAATCTCAATGCGACTCGAATCGGAACGAAATTCACTTATCATCGAGTCACGTTCGCGGGAAAATCTCAATGCAAGCAGCAGTGCGCAGCATTCGGACAAAGCAAAATCGAGACGAAGTACCGTGTACCCGTACCCGTCCGCCCGCTTGTCGAATCAAAGCGCAACAAACGAGCAACACGAGCTCGCATGCAAAACAACACGCCGAGGCGTGCCCGCCCGTTCGCCACGTCGTAATCCCTCACCGTGCAAATCGACGAATCGATCCACTTTGGGCTCACACGAGTCCTCGCATTCGCGCGCGGAATCCCGCCGAGAGGCTCAGCTCTACCAGGCCAGCAGTTGGGAAAAAGAGAGTATGGAGAACGAGAAAGAGAGAAGATTGTACCGCAGGAGGGGTTGATGGGGGAAAAGAGACCGAGTAGTGTCACTGAGAGTACGATCAAGCGGCACTTCCGCTCTGGGAATTCTCGATATCTGGAGTTGAGATCGCAAATATCGAATGCGGAAAATCGCTGCTGAGAGAAGGTGCTGCGAGGGAGCGAAGGGGGTGGCTGCGAGAAGGGTAGAGGAGCGGACGATCGGAGAAAAATTGTGGCGAACGATGGAGAGGTAAAAGCGACGAGTTCTTCCTTTTCGCTTCCTGCCTTCCAATGCTACTGGGTGTCCCAACGACGGCACAGGAGGAGATACTTGCATCGTGTCGACGATGCTGTGGAAAAAAATATATTGACGCAAAAAATGTTTCGTTCTATTAAGAGTTTTTGAAAAAATTGATAAAAATGAGGAAAATAAACTGAACTATTAAAAAAATTAACTGAGCTTCTTTATATTGTATGTAACATATTAATAGTGCATAAATAATTAACGCTTTTCCATTTCTATAAATTAAGAAAATTCGCTAATTAATATTGCGAGATGAAGATAAATTCGAGATAAAGATATGAATAACCGAATGATGTTTTGTTTTAAAAAATATCGATATCTTTTGTAATGGAAAATAACACCGTATTATATTTAGTGTTCTACAACTCATGTCCCTTTTTTTTACCAATGTATTATATAAGATGAACTTTAATTCAATCTTTATTCTTTTCTAATTCTTCGAATTAGAGAAAGATAAAAAGTAAGTGAAATTAAACCAAGATTACAGTTAATTTACATTAATAGAAACAGGCATTACAGACTTAACGACAAATCTACATTGGTAGAAACAGGACATCACAGACTTAATGATAAATTTTTCGAACCGGTGTAGAGGTAAATAATAACGATCGAATCGCCATCGATTGTTAACACGATGTTGGCTTCCGGAACACCCCGTGTGTTGTATGTACCGTAGATGGTGACCGGCGTCGCGAGGATGACAGAGAGAAAACGGAGCGAACGTTGCGCGCGGGGTTTCGGTAGGAAACGGAGGAAATATCAGCGAGATAGGTACAAATACGGTGCTATATATGACAGTTTGATGTATAGTTGAATTTTTATGCCGGCGAGAGATGTTATTGCCGCGTCACAGGATGAATCTCCGATACGTCGGGCCGAGGCTGCGAGGAAAGTTGGCAGTGGAATCGATATCCCATGATTTATGCCTAGATTGAGTTTTTCCGGCGTTACCACGGCTACTTCCATCGGTTTCTCTTTCTCTCTCTCTCTCTCTCTCGCCTTCCTATTTCTTTCTCTTTTTTTCACGCTTGAGATTTGCTGAAAAATCCTTAGCATGTTTTATCTGCGATGAGATCACCGCAGATCGTGAAATCGTACGATTTTTTATATTAATGGGGGTAACTCGCGATCTGATTTTCTTTTACGATAAGCACTTACAAAAGGACATGTAATGATATTTTCACTTGCAAAGATATTTTCGAAATCGTCGTTAGACGATGTTAGAAATACTTCTATAAAAAGAACTCTTTGATATCCATCCTTTGTGCAACAACCAGAGAATAGATATTCAAGTAAAGAGGTTAATGTAATATAAATGTTTATATATAAATGCATTATCGTAGGTCATAAAATTCCTTATATATAATTCATCATAAAATGCCACGTTAGCACTTATAACGATTTATACAACACCTATACAGATCTCGATTTGTACGGTTTATCTATCTCCGATAGAAAGCGTTCTCTGATAGCGCATCAACTAATTTCGAAACGTCGATTACGTTTCACATCGAAACTGTTGACGAAATGGAATAGAATAGAAGCAAGATAGCTCTCGTCTGAGAGATTCGTACTTTATTCCGAAACAGGTTATATATCAATTATCGGTGAAATGGTTTCGTAAAGTGTCTTGTTTAACACTACAACAATAAATAAACCTTTTTGTAAATAGCCTGGGAAAGAATAGCCGAACAATCGATAGTGCTTGGATAAATCCTGCCTTATCGCGATGTATACTTTTCGCTCGCGGGCTACAACCAGGTTGTACGCCATGGCAGGTGTGGAGGAGAGATTCGAGAGAGACTTTATCAAGCACTCTCGATATCCGAAATCAGGGATCGCATATGCAGATTTATGAAAAAAGAAAGCCCCCAGCGTGCTTCGTCTGCGCACCGTGCCGCGACTTATCTCGCATACGAAAAATACGTGCTCGATCAATGCAATGGCCATCGACAAGGCTCGCATGCATATATATCGCGCGAAGGTAGAAAAAGATTGAAAATCGTTTACTCGTTGATAATAGATCATTTAACATGTTAACTGCAGCGACGAAATAGCTTACGGAAGCACTGGCTCTGCGTGAAGATTAATACGAAACTATAAATCGTGAGATATCGTTTCCATTTTTTTGAAGAATTACACACGTGAATTATTGCCATCGTTTCAAATAACAATCTATTGGAGATTATAATAAGATTGCATTAGAACTCTCTGTATTGTTAAATTCATAATGTCAAATTATATTGTGAATTCAAGTAATTTTTAATCAGTTTTATAGGTCGCCACTGTTCCTATTCAACATGTCATTAAATTTAATAGATAATAATTCTAAAATTATAGAGTTTAACAATTTAACTTCAACAAATGTATTGCATTTGATTCAAATTTAATTTATTTACTAAATGCACACGTCAATATGAATTATTTACTTTGACACTATTCACTGAAATGGATTAATTAACATCTTGACACACATGAAAATTAAAAATAATGTTATTTAATTTATCGGATTGAGCTTCTATTGCCCCTTTGATATCTAATAATGTAGATATATTACGTAATTTTTATTAGACACAATTTTATTATTATTTATTTTGTACTTAAAACTTTTATAGGTTTGTCATTGCAAGTTCAGAAATATTAATATATTAATAGATTTGTACGATAATCAAAAAGAATATTTTAATAAAATTGTTATATATTTAATACTTAAAAATCGAACAGCGAAGAAACAAGTTGAAAAAAGCTAAATAGAAATAAGTAATATGAATTTTAGTTTACATGTGAAAAATTATACTCACCTGCAAAAAAAAACGGAGTATTACAAAACTGTTGCAGAGGCCTATTTTTTTTTAAGTTTACATATATTCGCATGCATATGAGCATACATTCGTATATATAATATATTTAAACATGTTAACTTATTTTAAAACTTTACTAAAATTTATCTTTAGTTACTCTTTATATTTCCATGTGTTTAATAAATCTATTATTATAATTACCATTATTAAGAACAGTTAAATTTTTAAAAGTGCACCAATAACATAATTTCATTCTTCCCTTATGATAATTTAAAATCAGTCTAACAAAAGATACCAGTATATTCAATAAGAACGTAAGTCGCAATAAATATAGAGACGTTTCGAAGAGCGCGAAGCCGCGCGAGGTGAGTGAATTGTCGTTATTTTCTCTCCGTACCGCGCGATATTTGTAATCTCGGCTTGATACATTACATGGAATTTCTCCGAGTTGAAAAGCAGCTCGATGGTGGTAGCCAACACGATACTCCGCTGCGTCTGCCTCTTTTTCTGTTTTCCTTCTCTCCGCCACCTTGCTCGCAACTCGTCCGCAGTCTTCTTCGATAAACAGAACCATTTCGAGATACCACAGCATCCACATCTTGGTGTTTTCTAATTGAAATAGAAGCTAGAGCTCACCACTGAATAAAATCACATTGTAAAAGACTTTCTCTCGCTAACAAGTTTAATATTACGTATACATTGAAATAACACTGCTTAACATTTAGAGATGAAAATAGCGAATTCTTTCACTTATTAAAATGCGATATATCAAATTTTGAAATCTTTTATAAAATTTCGAGACTTGTTAGAAATTATTATACGTTATAGAAATTAATGCGCGTCTCCTTATTTAACTATACTTATAAGCTACGCAAAATATTTCTTTATATATTTTTCCTTAAATGTTTAAAATTAATTGGAATTAAATCATATAATTTTATGTATCTATATATTTAGTATATTTGATTACACGCATAAATTAACTTAATTAATAAGTTCTATATCAATTAATCTGATATGCAATGATCGTCTTTCAGACTAGTCTTAATACTTTTATTAAATCGTGGGCGTCGAACGATTTCAAATATTCTATAACGAGTCACATTATTTGCAAAATACGATGGATTCATTTCACTGTAACGTACTTCATATTCGGGACGCGACGCAACGCCGGAGGCTTTGTAATCTTTCGAAAGCGGATCGCTCGATCGATTCTCTCCCTGGAACGTATGAATCGCCCGTTCGCATCTTGGAACAGTTTTACCCTGGCTGGAAGAAAGATGCAACGACTGTACAGGAAAAAGAAAGAGGCGAAAAAGGAAGAACATAAGAGGCAGCCACGACGGATACGCGAAAGTGTCGCCATTCCAGCTGCACTCCAGCTTGGGGAATTTCACGTAATGCATCGAGAGTCGAGATTGCATGCGTCGAATGGAAAGCGAGGAAAAATAACTTTGTCGTTTTGCCGAGATAGATTCACGCTACTCATCTGTATCTGTATTTGTATCTGTTTGTTGCTATTTATTTTTGTTTATTAAGCAGATTGTTGGAGTCATATCGTCATATTTTCAGCAAATTGCATTACTGTTTACTTTGATATTCTCGTTATTCCTTATAAAAGTAACTGGAACATCTCATATATCGTATAACGTAAATTTTTATTGCTATCTAAAAATACTAATATATAATAGAATACAATATTCGTGCAGTACTCTAAGTACGAATATATTACTATTATTATCCACATTATTGCACAGAAATAAATATGTTGAAATAATTTAAAAAATAAATTGTTATAATAGAAATAATATACAATAAAGTAAGAAGAAAATGGGCTAAATTACGAAGTATGAACAGAATGTTTGGAAAAATTGATGCCAAACTTATATAATGTTAATGAAGTCGAGTAGAAAAAAATTTATAACATTTTATATTCAAAAATGCTTTGAAAATGTATTCAAAATATTGATATATATCTTTACTATTATTTCCTAATGCAGTAGAAATATTCGAAAGAGTTCGACAGCCACTAGTTCGAATAAAAGCCTGCATATTTGTAGAGGGAAAAATTTTTAAACATTTATTATAATCATTTTAACAACTAATAAAATTATATAGATTAAGACGTGTTAACTGTAACACTATATACTCCAACCGATTTTATGTAATAAGTTATAGAGAAGAATTCTACTCGTAAATCTTTGAACATTTATAACTTTTTATCAAAGCGTTTTCGGACATAAGTTTATATGGACATTATTTATCTACATTATCATATTGTATAAATTATTACTATTATTTAAGACCGATCTTTGCGGTACCCTGTATACACATCTTAGTTAGAACACATTGTATAATAATTCATTGAAGATAAATTTAATGAAGACAAATTAATAATAATGTTAGCTAATATATAATGTACATTGCTGAAGGATTACATGCATCACTGACAAAGAGACATGGTTACTCGATATGCTGTAAAGTGAGGTAATAACACTTGAACCATAAATACGACCCAAGATTTCGCTCTACAGATTCATAAATCTCATTCTTGTCCCAATATATTTTTCCCGGAGGAATAAGCCGCGGGAGAAAGATAACGGCTACTGGTGAGAAGAGGAGGTCGCGAAAAATGAAGAAGACGGAATAAGGGGATGGGGAATAAATTTGTGTGTATATGTGCGTGCGGAGGGTTGAACGGGTGCTTTGGACCGGAGTCGACGTCGAAAGTATCGGATGCAAAAAGCGAAAAAACAAATCATAAATCATTTGCTCGCGTACTTCTTGCAAAAAGCTGGCGACGCGACGAAAGCAAAGCGCGATGGCGATATTCCGGCGCAATTCATGCCGAAATTATAACTATTTTACCGCGAAAGCGCGACGTAAAAAACAATCAGTGGATGCCATAAAATTTTCAAAGCTTAGAGTACGTATCGTCGCTCATTTTATTAGTCACCACTAGTATTATCGTGGCCGTACTTTATGAAAAATATGAATATGGTATTTATCATTTATTATCTGTCAAATCTTTGGTCACATTTACAATTTATGATTTTAATATGTTGCCAGCGTTTCGTTATACATCATTTGAAACAGCACGCAGTCATATTTCACGTAAAAGCTGTCATATATATTTGATCATTATAAATTCATAGCAGTATGGCATTATTTTGAAATTTGTTGGGTAAATAGACTAAATAACGAATTTTCTTCTGAAGAGAAAAACTTCAACTTAATGCACTAAGCAATGTTTTAATAGCAAGCTCGTTAATTAATAAAGTGTAAAATTATTACAGTGTTGCGTAACTTGAAAATGACTGTCAAAATTTGATCGTGATTAAAAGATACGTGTACTCGCGAGCAAATGTCGTTCCATTCTACAAGAAGAGTAGAACTTGTACGACGCGAAAACTTACTAAAATCGAAACCGCGCGTGCACGCGAAATGGAAACTCTCGCGACTCTTCGGGAAAACTATGGGAGACTTGCCTTCCCTCTGCAGTGTGACATAATCGAATGAACGGGGTTACCACGCACAAAGTTACGTAAGTTGCCGGGTTGATTTAGTTCCCGCGGATAATTCGGGTGATTTCTCCGCTCTCCCTCCCCCCACCCCTTTCTCTCTCTCTCTCTCTTTCTCTCTTCTATCTTTTTGTATGTTCCCTTTTCCGCTCTCGGCTCCGTTTAGATGATGGAACCAATTCCAACTCGTTCGCCACCAGCTGGCCACGCCGTTTCCTCGTTTACTGTATGTGGCGCGGATATTCCGTAAGTACATCGAAATGTTCTCTGGAAATTAAATGGGCTCGTTCGTGAAGAAATGTGCGCTCGCGCTCGCGCCTTTAGGTACCTTTATGTTATCGGCATACTTGGACTTTATTGATATTGCCAATTTCATTTTCTTGGTGCGGGAAAGGGGAAAGCGGAGAGAACGGTGCCACTCCCGGTGGTGTTGTATAGAGATCGAGAGCGGATATAATGGGTGATCGACCGTCGAATGATACTCCCTCGAACAGACAGCTGGAAAATCGGCACGTAAATGCAACCGGCATAAAAGCCCCTGTCGAGATGTACAGCAACTATCGGAAAAAGAGATAGATGGATAGATAGATGATAGATAGATAATGGCGTTTATTAATGTTTATTAATGTGAGGACAAGCTCTCTAAGTATAAGTACACAAAAAGAGAAAATACCGTTAAAAGTGAAAGAGCTAAAAATATGATATGACAATAATGACACAAAATGATATACATACATAAAATATAAAACATATAAAGAGAAAAGCAAACAGAAATATATAGTCATATTGTGAATAATAGACTTATAAAAACTACATTGTCTTGTAAAAACTAAATTGTCTGAAAATTAACTTGTCTCATGCTGTCGCAGATAACAAGAGTACACGTTTAAATATCCTAAATGTCTTAGACTTCCTGATGGAGACAGGAAGCGAATTCTATAGTAGTAGAATTTCTATAGTAGTGCCGCAATGGAAGGAGTGCTGCTAGACAGAGATTTTACAAGAAAGGACAGTTAGATCTAAAGAAAAGGTACGTAAGTGGTTATGAGAGAGATAAAAAGAAAAATAAAGAGAAATCAGTTGATGTACATATAATAGTTTATAAAAAATTTTTATTTTGTTTAATGTTTCAGAATATTCTCTCTACAGAGTAAATATTCACTCTACAGAGACAATTGTTTTTCGATTTGTACAAATTTTATTCACAGATTTCTGCATCGGATAGCGTATATTGTTCTATTTGACGCGTAACATCGCGTAAAGGAATCACGGTAGTGTCGTTGCGCTTGGCTTAGCGTCGAGACATGTCTTCTGATATTGCGCATTATTTATTTTACCGGATAATTTTTTTGATTATAAAAGGTATGTCATGCGATAGAAATCGTAAACTAGAAATCGTAATGCATTGTGACGTTGAGATGATTGGTTATCGTAGAATTAATTACTTAATTTTATGCGGATGGTTTCTTTTCGAAGCAAAGGAGAACAGGTAATAAAAGAATTTATTAACTTTATAAGGACTATCATAAATCATGAATATCGTGACCGCGACTTAATCTTGTATTAAAAATGTGTTACGGTTAATTGCATGAGCATTACTTTAAAGTTTCGCTTAAGGTAAACAACATGATTAAAATACGTTATTACATATTCAAGTAAAAATAAAAAAATAATAGGTAATATTTTTGCATTATCGCACAAAAGTAATCAGTTCGCAATCTGTCATTAGTCCCGCTTTGATAACCGTGAAAGGGAAGAAAGTTAATGATGGAGTACATTCATCAATCTCAAGAGATATCACGAATCATGGTTGTCATCTTATGAAAATGATTTTGCATTAAAGATTCAGAACGTGTCATTTCGCTTGCATTTTGTGAGTCGTATTTATCGCCAAAATATATTGCTCGCCTTATCAGCATACATTATTATCAGCATCACGCGTGTAGCATACGAAAGGAGATCGACCTTCTTATCATCATGTTCTCATCGTCTCCAGCAGCGATGCGATGTCCACGTGCGTTTCGACGTAGGTATATAATATTTCCACCTTTGTATCTTCTCTTTTATCCCTGCACACCAGGCAATTCTTATCTGAGATTTATCATAATTTTTGCAGCAATCGTTTCGATATGATATATTTCCATTCGTTGACTTCATCAATGTGCAAATGTTCTAATAAATACTAGTTCTAATAAATACTCGTGAATGCATTAGAATAATTATACATTAATTGTTAACATCATTAAGTAGTTAGAAAAAAATGATGAAAAAAATGTATATAGAAAAAAATTTTTAAATATTAGTTTTTTTTTAAATTCATTATCGAACAGATAACAAAGTTTCAGATATTTGAATAACGGAAAACGAATTGCAATATGTGTATATAGCTCAGGAATTTTAACAGAATAAAACTTTTTGTATTATGTACAATATGCGGCTTAATTAAAAAGTGCAAAAAGGCTTTAATACATTGCTCTTGCATTCTCAATACTCAAAAAATTTGTTTTGTTATTGTACAATAACAAAAATAATCAAAGTATTGAGAATAGTATATCTAAAATATATAAGATAAAAATTGTACACGAAAGTTTCAATAAATTTTTTTTCTTACGTATAAATATTTATTATGTTTGTAATATACCAGATGTTTGACGTCACCCGTTTTATCTCGGGAACAGAGCATTTTAGAAAAAAATGTTTTAGATAAAAGTTGTATGGTTTTGAGGTATATAAAATGGTGTCATGGATTCGACCTTGAATAGTTTGAAAGTCATGTAGAAAAGGTCACTTAGATTTTTTCAAGTAGTGCACCCTATCTTTCATTCCACATTTTTATATTCTTATTGCTTATCTCGAATTTTCCAAAATACTATAAATATTTTTTTATTAAGAACTTTTTGAGTTATAAGACTTAAAAGTTATACAGTATCGTCGACATTAGCATTATGCAATGAGTCCGACGGATGGCTAAACCTCTTGAATGTTATTCAGAGTTTTTGGATGATATTTATTAAGATCAAGGCCATTAGAGATTAATGTTTTACAAGATATTTTATATTTTGTCAAAATGTTGAAACTTTCAAGTTTTGTAACTCAAAAAGTTCTTAATAAAAAAATATTTGATTATAGTGTTTTGGAAAACTCTCGAGATAAGCTATAAAAATATACAATGTGTACCATTAGAAAAAATCAATGTAACTTTCATATGACTTTCAAACAATTTTTCAAGGTCACACCAATGACACCATCTTATGTATATCTCGAAATCATACAACTTTTATCTGAAAAGTTTTTTTCTAAAATGCTCTTTTTCCGAGATAAAAGGAGTATACGGGTAGTCTCAGACACCCGATATATACCTATATAATTTATAATACAAATTTGTTTTTACATTATATTATGATAATATCCGTTGCTTATTTAATAGAAATATTATGTTAATTTCAATAAAGCAAGTATATTTTGTATCGAATTTGTATATTCTGGAAAAATAATACATTATTGATAGGCGCAAAGAACAGTTTAACAAGTATTGAATATATACTCGATAAAACTCGATGTATACAAATAAAGAATTAATTTGAGATACATAGAGAATTGAATATGAATAAAAACAATTTCGCGCATTCTTCATTAATTAGTAAGAGAATAATCGCGGCGCGATATGAATTTCTCACAAATTTTAGTTATTATCTGTTATACTTTATTGTAGAATCGGAATCTTTATAAATTATATACATCTTCATAAATTATATTTTTAATAAGATAATTCTTATTGGAAATGAACGTTAAAATCTACTAGAATAATTATTGCCCTAATTTTCATGCATAATTTACAGCTATCAGCAGTGACGCACGTTTTTGCATAATTGCGCAATATTATCCCGGATTATTACGTCAAATTGCAATTTATCAACTAGCATGCAAACGAGCACGCCCTTCACGCATAGCATAAACATTTAAACCCATTCCCGCCATTCTGTTAACACATCCGCAGAAAATTTTAATTACGCCGCTTTTAAGCAAAAAATTAGTAGGTTAAATCAGTAATAAAACGATTAATTATAAAAATATTATTATGAGACTAATTTATTTTATACAAACATTCTAAATTTTCTGCTAATAAATTCTTTTTTGATTATTATTAATCTATGTGCACATATATATATATATATATATATATATATATATGTATCAGTTTTTTATCAAATTTTTCTCTATTTCTCTATAATAGATATGTACGCTGATTTTTTAATTTTACATTTTACAAAATTTTTTATGAAGTGTATTTTATTAATCTGTCAAAAATATTACGTAATTTTTAAAATATGATTGTGTATTATCGTTATATATAATCAATATTATCTGAAATTAAATTCAATCGTTCAATATAATCAATATTAAAAATAAAATTTCTTTTTTATTCATGCACGTATAACATATTGTTTATATAAACCTATTTTCTCATAAAGTGATCTCGTATATTATAAAACTTTATTAAGCGTATCATTTACTACACATAAAATGTTTGATCATATTCGTTCTGATATTATTTATGATTTATTTGTTTTACATTTAATTGTACATGAATAGTTTTTAGATAATTTACAACATTATGTGCTCAAATGTTATGCTAATTTACACAACGTTTTCCAGTCATGGTACTCATACCAGATTCGTTCACAAAGATTAACTCTAATCTATTATTGTTTAAAATAAATATTGACTGCATAACTTTGTAAATAAAAGTGAATGCCGAAAGTAACTGGCAGAAAATAAATATTTGTAAGTGGATCATACAATCTAAATAATGTATTTTCTTGTCAAATGCGAAAATAAGAAGCGAGAAAGGAAGATGAGTGAAAGATTTAACATATGTAACAATGTATATCTGGTTTTTTTTATAAGTATACGATATTTTTTTTTTCAGGTATTAAATTCTCTAGTATATTTTCTATTGAATTTTAATAATAAGTGACATAAAATATTCTATTCAGTCGCAAACGAATATTTTACAAACAAATTTTACTGAGCAAAACATAAAAAAGAACTTTTTATGAAGATTTGTAAAGATTTTAATGAGACTTTTTGTTATTTTTTATTATTTCTTTTATTTAATAAATGGTTATTAATGTTACATTGATGATATATCACAGCTCCGACTTGAAATTGTCATGATTTTATTCGAAACAGTTTATCAAATCTTGCTTGTTGTACATCATATTCGATTACCTTATTTGAAATGGAACACGCTGTCTCCTGCATATACGTACAAATTGGAATAACAGTTATCAAGCTACATTGCATATAATGTGTGCGATGTTTGTTTTATTCTGGGTTGAAACGCTCCCATCGAAATGTTAGCAATTGTCTGCTATTACAACGTCAATCCCCTTAGTCATCTAATATGTCATTGCTGACCATATGAGCCATACAATATAATGAACGGTAACATATAGAGATAAAAGAATGTATTTTTTTGTTTTATGTTATTTTTTTAAACATTGGTGACATTATTTCATTCTTGAATGAGACAAATGAGAAAATCATACTTTACCTTCTGTACATATAGTTCTATCTATAGTTATTTTATTCTAAATTAATTAATATCTATACTACACAATAAAAAACATTGTATATTTGTGTTGGAAACAGTCCATTTACATTCTTATTTGTGTTGAATTTTTTAACATATTCGAGTGTTAATTTAACTAAATAATGTGATTGTTATTTAAAGATTTTATGTTAAATTGATATTCGACGTTTCTTAGTATCAAAATGACACAATTTATGAGTAAGTGAACAAATAATATAAAAATAATATGTTTCAAAACGTAAATTCTTGGATGAATGAATGCAATATGTGTTAATTTAACATATCATAAAATATTAATTATATTTAAAAAATATACTTTTACAGTTTGTTTACAAGTATTATCTTTTTTGTGATTATTTTTTAATACAATATCTATGTTATTTTTTAACATATTCATCGTTTGTTTAAATGAACCCAAAAATTTGAAGATCATTTAGAATATGTGAAATGTGTTATATTCGACACAAGTTCCTTCTCTCCCTCAACAGTGTATTACTTTTATTTTCTGATTATCAGAAAAGAAGTAATGTCGAATTGCTTGATTATATATCGAGAAATCCCGTGCATTGAATGAGATAGTGAAAGAATTATATGTATATTAGAATAAAATTTTAATACATAGAAGAAAATTATTATTTCTCAAGTCTATTAACGTATAGATCCTATGACTTTATATGTCTACAAGAATATATAATACGTATTTTAAACTCTATTTGGATCATTATGTATATACATATCTTTATCTTTATCTTTATCTTGTATCTTTATCTTTGTGTATATATTGTTTAACAGCGCTCTGAAAGTATTAATAATAATTGTTCTTTTTTTTTTATCTTATCGATATTAGATGTAAGGTAATCAGATCCTATATGGCCTATTTGAGTATTGTGATTTTTTCTAATTTTTTGAATACATAATTGAAAATGTGACAGTCAGATTTAAAGAAAGAAACATTCTAAATATTAAAAAAGAATGAGACATTTTTAAATATTTACGAGTATTTATGAGTGCATTAAAAAATTTAAGAAAAAATAGGAAACATGTACATATAGGATACACAATATTAGATATTCATGTATTTGGAGAAATAAAAAATAAAGTGATCTAATGTTACCTTTATAAAATTATAAATTTATTAATATATTAACAAATTTATTTACTTATATAAGAACTATTTTTCAAATAATTGATTCGTCTACTTATTTACTTACCTATTTACCTCTATGATGTTTAACAGGTTAATAGAATCCATAATCTCTCCGGAATAACAAAAAGTACCAGAAAAATGTTATAATTGATATGTACATTCAGTATGCTTATATTAGCCTTATTGAATCTTACAAAGAATTTCTTCTCTTTGGTTGACAACAAAATATAAAGTAAATACAATGTTGTATAAATATATAAATACGGAGTTATACAGCTATGTATATATAATTACAGTCCAAAATTTAAGTTTCGGTTTCGATCAAAAATCGAAGTTTCGATTTGATTTCGGTTTCGACCGAAATTAAGAGAAAATTTCGATAAGTACCTAAAGCGAAACTGTAAATAAATTGCAATGCACCGACGAGCATTCGAGAAACTATATGTTATCATCGGCTGATTGGCGCCGATTGCAAACTATACCGGCGCTCTTTTCTCTCTTTATCCTTTTTTACTCGCCAAGTCGCCACATGTCTAATGAAATTCTTTATAATTTATAGAAAATTTCTTATATTAAGGAATAATAAGATATTAATAAAATCTCATTTCTTAAAAGAGTACATAAATTTCATATATTTTGACATTTTCCATTGACTCTCTGAAAATCATATTTGTATGATTTATCTATTTTCGGTTTCGGTTTTGATCAAAATATATATACGAATATTCGTTTTCGATTTCGGTTAGAGATAAAAAAAGGATTTTGATCGAACTCTCTAGCTGTAATAATATGAATTACAAAAATTAATAATTATCTCTTGGTACTTATAAAAAGTAATTTTACTTCCCTATTGAATGAAATATTACATCCATACAATACGATATTTACAATAACCATAACATTCTGCATTTTGACAATAACAGAATGAACGAATTGGGCAATAAACTGATGCAGTCGAGTCAGATGGACAGTTACACGACTTATTTTAAATTCATAGTGTAATTTTTCACAAACAGCGAGTAGAGGATATTGGGTACTAGGATCATGTAATGTTCGGTTATATTACGTAAATTTTATGGACGCAAAAAGATTTAAGAAACTTAATAAAATTCCGAAAAAATATTTTTTATTTTTTGCAATTTCTATGTATCATGGAATAGAATGAATACTGAATGCGAATATACTAAACTTAATCATGTTCTTGAGATAATATGATTTTTAAGTGACCATGACGTATCAATAATAACACAGAGAATTGTTCGAATATCCCGTAACTTTCTTTTACTTCTTCCACGTATTATGTGCATATATATCGGAAACTATACATACATATATACAGGACGTCCCGAGATATATCGGTCCAAACTTGGCAAACGTATTCTATTCCACCTTTGTGAAAAATTGACACGTAGCGTTAAAAGTTCCATAGCTCGCACGATGGTACCTGACTGCTATGGCAGTAGAAAAGAGCACAAAATCGACCGAGAATTTTGAACCGACGCGAAACGAGCGGAACGTTCGCCGCGCCATTGGTAAGAGCACTGTATTTCATCACGATGAAATCTTATGCACGCAATTACAGTATAAATAGAAAGAGTAGATTCACTCCACTAAATATGTAATTAATATTCTCGTGCATATACATACATGTTATATAACCAACAACATGGCGATTATATAATCATGTTATGTTATAATTAGTTTATTACCATCTGTAATAAATATATAAAACACAGCTTTCGCCACAACTGAGAAATAGGATAAAGTAAGTAGTGTATAACGTAAAATTAAAGATAAAAAAAGATTAAATATATTAGCTATATTTTATAGCAAATCGGATATTTCGTATTAAAGACTTAACGGAAAGAAAAGATTTTTCTGAAGTATCTAAAAATTTAGCTAGATACAGGTTTGAAAATAATAATTATGAAGGAAATTCACACAATGCTGCAAAAAGTTTTAATATTAAAAACCAGTTTGCATATAATTATTTTGATAGTCCAACAAAATGATTTTTAAACCCAAATTTTTAGATATTTCAGCATCTATAAAAGTTCTAAGTAACTTAATATTATATATAAAATTGGCTCATATATATATATATATATAATGTTTACTATTTTGTTAGATACAATTATTTCCAAAGATTTCTAAATATTTTTATATCACATATTCGCTACAACATTGTTAGTTTCTACTATTCAAATGAAAATTCGCGCACAATCAATAATATGACCAATTGTGAACCACTTAGATCAAAACCATAGGAGTGAACCTATTGTTCTTACTAATACTGTGATACAACCTACCAACAGCCCGACACATCGTTCCCAGTACATCATTCGCGCGTGTATGCTGCCCATGTATCCGCGTGTAACTCCATTACCGGGATCGCACGCCGCAGAATATCAAAAACATACTTCGCGCAATGCGTACGATTTATCAGGAGCACCGAAAACAAGAATTTATCGCCGCCATAAAACTGTCTCGAAAAGAACACTATTCTCTCAGATGTGTAAGAAAACGGCCGTAGCTCATTAAAATTTTTATACCGGTAGCTTGTACGTGTAACATGCCCTTGGCGATACGCTGAGAGTACATTCGTCCATTTGTCGCTGATATTACTCGAAATTATAGCAGGTAGCTGTCGATGAAAATCGGGTAACAAGTTGGGACACACGTCCGAGATCCAATTTTTTACACGTTTCAGCTTCGACGATGTATCCGCGCCGTTTGATACATTTGAATGTTTTCCGTTCTTGCCAATGGCAATATCTCGTTCGGTGAAACTACGTGAAACACGGAAACGTAATTTTTACCTGCTTCGGAAATGTATGGTGAAAAGGAAATTGATTAATTATTGATATCTCCTAAAATTATCCGTCCCATAACAGAAATTATGCTCAATCAAATAAAAAAAATATTAATATTAATATAAAAATGTAAAATTATTAATTAAAAATGGAATTATTAATTATTATTAATAATTATAGCTATTAATTTTACCATGCGGCAAAGCCAATATTTATACATTAATTTATATATTGATTATTATTCACGTTATAAATAAATTATCATACTTAGTAATTATAGAATAGACCTACGTATGTAATACCAATAAAATGAAGAATTTTACGAAACATCCGTTGAATTGTGAGAGTGGTTCATGTATATTCGTTTTTAAAACACAATATTGACATTTTGCAACATGAATACCGTACAAAAGATTAAAATGTAAAATAGCTCTTGCATTATAAATGACAAGAGCATAAGAAACGCGTAAGGCACAGTAGAACGAATCGAGTATCGCTCCGACATCGGGGAAAGTGGAACAAGTCAAGCCTAACCGATACGTGCAAAGCACGGCGCGGCATAGCGAAGCAAAGTAAAAACTGATCGTGAGTGCAACATTCAGACGTAAAATATCCAGATACATCAGAATCATCAAAAAGAGCTTGTTTCTTCTTCTATTAGCGTACACTGAAAGAAAATAATATCGTTTCAACATCATTATTTTAATTGAAAATAATCTTGTTGATTTATAACAACAGTATTAATGGAATAAAATTTTATTAAAACAAGAGCATAAATATTTGTTTCATTAATGTTATTGTGTGAATTAATAAAATTATTTTCAATTAAAATAATGCTGTTGATACAACATCATTTCTTTTTCACTGTAAAAATCATGTAGCAAAAAATTAAGAAATTTTTAATATTTTAAAAGTAAATCGTATTGCAAGAGTATTTTATAACACAGAATTGCCACAAAACTAGAAATCAGAGAAATCAAGGCATTCATTAGCAAAATTGAAAACAATCAAGGAAATCAGGAAAAAAATTACGAAATTTTGTAAAATTTTCTGGAAAATTGGCTTGAAATTCTTGGCATTAAAGAAGTTTAATATATATACATTATATATTTTGGAATACTATCAACCTCTAATAATTAAAAATGCAACTAATGTCCCAGCAATATTAATAGTAATTTACATTGTTATGTTAAATTGATCTTTCAACAAAATATTTAATGATTCCCAAATGAGGACGAAGATATAAAAAAATTGTAAAATATTATTGAAAATCAGGAAAAATTGTCAAATTTTGTCTGGAAATTAGGGAAAAGTTATTAGAAAAGAATTTCAAGAAGAAATACGATAAGTAACATCTGCTAATGAAAAAAAGGATTATTAAAATAATTATATAAAATACATAATATTAATTTTGATATACATTTGCGAAACATCTGACACTCATAAAAATCAAAGACAAATAACTTTGATTTTGTTCATCCTGCTGATTCTATATATCTGTTTTCTTGCGAATCCGCGATGCATGTACAAGCGTGATGAGATCTCCGCTTGTCAGAATCTATGGTACATGAAATATCGGTTAGCGGACGGTGTAACTGTCAATGACGTCACTCGATGGCACGATTTACGATCTGTACGCACAATGTATCGAATTATTTTGTTGATTCAACGAAACGGTTGGCTTTCTCTCTCTCTCTCTCTCTCTCTCTCTCGTGCTTGCACTCATTTGAGTATTGACATTTCCGTCATTTTATACGCTGCATTTGTCTGATAGACAACATCGTCTCTTCGCGGTCACATGCTTTACGCGATTAATTGATGCGAACGTAAGCCGGATGATAGAAATATAAAAATATCATTATCTACTCCGTATATACGTGACATTCTATTATACGCTGTATGATATGCATGTCCGGATACGAATATCCGGCTTTTCCTCTGGCAAAAGGATCGCGTTTTTTCACATCGCACGCTAAGTCTATTCCGCGTTTTCATGGGTAAGCTGTCCCGCCACTACATATTCCTGACGGTATTGTTATTCATCGTCCGGATTTTTACGCGTCGTTAGTACGTTTTACTCGGCAAGCGCGAGCGCAAGTCGGCCGTTTAATATTTTGTGTCGTTGTTTGGTGGTATGTTGGTTGATGCGTTAAGCCCTGCCGAGTGTCGAATATACAACGGACTGTATATTGGCTCGTATCGTTTTGGGTTACAAAAGCGTGTTTTTACATTTTTACGCATGTGCTCTTCGGCATTGTTGCCCTAGTAACGTGGTTTATGCATATTTTTTTCAGGATTTTTAACGCGACTGTCCATCGAAATTTTAATAGCGCGATTTACGGTTGCTCGGTAAAAAATTGCTCGCTTGATTGAAATGTTTTTATACCTCTCTTTACATTTATCATCGATTATTATACAAATAATTTTGCTCGATGATGGAACATTTATAAATATATCAAATCGTGAAAATTCCATATCGCCTGTTTTTTAGTCTGACTTTTTTTATTTTACTGCTTTGAGATTTGATATTTTCCATGTTTATTGAGATTATATCTTTATGCATATTTTGCAATTCTCTTTTTCTAATGAAAATGATTTTAAATAAATAATACTTATATTATAATAAATCTTTTTATTTATATTTGCAACTTTTAAAGTGACAGCAAATAGTGACGGAATACTTACATACTTTTTTAGTATGTAAGTTTAATATATAAGTTAATACGTAAGCTTTAATATATAAGATGAAAAAGTTCGTAGTATGTATGGAAGAAAAGTATTATACCAATATATATATATATCTACCTGATTCTGACTTCCTAAGAAAAGTCACCAATGAAAATATCTTCGCCAAGTACACGTTTGAATGTGCAAGTGAAGTACATGCAATTCGGAAATTTTGAAAAATGAGCGGTTTGTGAAATATCGATCCACTGGGTCGATTAATAAATCACGACGACAAATAGCGCGGTGGATGACGCGAGTGCTAAATCGTAAGACTTTTACGATTTTCCGTGCAGCAGCGCGCGGCAAAAGAGAGAGAGAGAGAGAGAACCGCGAAAATCGGGCGTGTCTCGATGCGAAAAATCGGTGTCAGAATTTATGATAGAAATTACAAGGGCGGAAAGCAGCACACAACCCGCCGTATTCGTCTGAAAAATTGCGCTCGCGTCGTATCAGGTTCAATAAGTCAAAGATACGTGCGCGCGTGAGTCACGATGCGTAAATCGACGCGAAACGTATCGGACACCCATCATCCGCAAAAATCGTATCTCGATACGGCATGAAATCCTTCGGTAATTCTTTTTTCGTTAGAGCCTTGGTCGAGAAATGTCGGAAACGCGTGCGACGAGACTTCAAGATTCCCGTGCGGGAAGAAACTCGCAACACGCACTGAATTACCTTTCATTCGTGCAAGCGTCGTAATAAAAATGCAGCTTCGTAAAAATCCACGAAGAGGACTACGTTGCATATAAATTATGGTGCTCTACGGAAATATAATTTAAATCATACTGAAAGGTGAAACGAAAATATAATGAGTACGCCGAGCGAGTTGAATTAGATTTTAATGCCAACCTGAATTAGAGCGCCGAATGTTAAGCATTCAGTTTTCTCTTTGCTTACCTGTATGTATATAAGTGTCTATTGACTATAAATTTTAAATATATATCCATTTCTATGGATTGTCCTACTTTAATTGTATCTATCAAATTTTAATCAATTTTTTGTCAGACATTTTTGTTAACATTCTGCTGATTTATGAGATTTTTTTTTGTAGATATTTTTATAACTTTTTGCTTGAAATATCTTTGTATAATTTTTTTTTTAATATCTGTATAGATAAATTATGCAGGTAATGTGATTTTTTTGTGAAACAGATATTTTTTTGGCTCTGTTATTATATAACTCAATCATGAGTGACGTAAATTCTTAAAGAATGTGCTTTAGCATTACAATTTCTATATTTGTAATTTCAGCAATTGTTCTCCGCTAGTACCCGTTTCCTAAGTTCTGATTCATATGATATTTTTTGCACTAGCAATTAATGTGTTAGTTTTGTAGCGAATCACAGTTTTCTAGCGAAAAATATAATTCTACGAATTTTATTTTTTTTAACTGTTATTTTTTTCACATAAATGTGTAATTTGTAGACTTATATTTTTTAACTGATAATTTTTTAGTTCGCTAGAAAATTAGTTATTTGCTTGTAAAAAAGCACATGTAAATTAGGCTTTATTCAAAATGATTTGGAAACATCGCGAAGATTTATTATTAGTTTAAGCGTAAATGTATATAGGTATTGCCATAAATCACATTCTTTATAAAACATGTATTATTCGTATGATGTAATATCTCGCAAATTATCGGATGGATTTCAAAATATTTTAAAATACAATATTAAACCTAGATTTTAAAATAATAACGGTTGTATAATAATTAGACTTTTTTATTATCGAAATGGAATTTAAAGGACACCTATATGTTATGCATTAACGTGCAGATTTATGTAATAGAAATAATTGATTATGTAATAAAATAATTTATTTGCACTTCTTGGTGCATATTATTTGATTCGAAACAGTTTTTGCAATAATGCATTATATTACGAAATCGAAAGTACATAATTGTTGCGCAAATGCGCAGCAATTTACACACCACAGTAAAATCCGAGCTGAAAAAACGATAAATATTATTTTTAATATTACACAGAATTTTGTTAAATGATTCACTAGATGAGCTCAAAGTTAATGATTAATTCTATCAGTTTTCAATCTTGTCGGAATATTACAAGATTGGAAATTTGTGGTACGTCCCTTTGAAGTAACTTTCTTTAATCTTTGATCTAGAAATTACTAAATAAGAAATTTTTAATCGGAAACCAATGAAATAAAAACGCTAGTGCAAAAACGCTCGACGAATAGACGCTTCTCATTATTCTCATTATATATATAAGAATGTGTGATATCTACATATATGTGTGTGTGTGTAGATATCACACATTCTTATTTGATCTATCATGTACGACCCATTCACCTCAAGCGTGATTCCCACAGGTTTAATGCAACGTCTGGAATCCTCTTTTTAAGACTCTCAACCACAGACGTAAACACCATCTTGTGTCACTCAAACTGTAATCTTGCAGACTCGGTTATAGCCGTGCGGTTTCTATGCACCGCAACGTGTTGGTTTATGTCTACTTTCTCTTTCTTCTTTTTCCTTCTATACTATCGAATCGAGAGGAATCTTCGAGTCGAGAAAATCTTTTCGTTCTGAGAAATCCAAACATTCAACTATCCATCTCTCTTTACATTTAAGTAAATAATATTAAAAACCAAGTGCATGATACGCATAGTTTCTAACTGAATTATAAAATATAAATCGCCTGTTTATATTTCAATTGCACGGTACATTTTTTTAAATTAATTTAGATTAAGTGTAACTTTTATTTCACGGTGGAGAATTTTCAGAGAAATTAAATTTAACGTTTCTATTCATTTTTATTTATACGGATGATAGAGAAACTTTTAATTAGAATCTATTAAAAAAAAAAACTTTAAAAAGAGTTAAAAATATAAACTTCTATTAATTGCGCAAGAAGATTAAATTTTTTTTACAAAATCATGCTTATAAAATATTTTTCATATATCATTTCAGAAAAAAACCAGGAAAATAATATACGTGTATGATTTTGTAACAAATGATATCATACTTGACATAAATGATATTATCTCGAACGCAGTCTTTCGCGAGGTAGATAATTAAGTAAAAATTCGAAATATTTCCGGTAAGAAGGAGCAAAAGTGACCAGTTTGCTTACACGGATCTTAAAATTCGCAATTGCGAAATCAAGATAAGTACGCGACCGGTATCAATTAAATTATGACATGCGTAACTTTTGCAATTACATCGCCGGCCGCAGGCAGGCGGATTCGATAGTGTTGCAGCTCGCCGAACTAATTGCAGTTCTCCTGCTTCCGTTCCCTGTGCGCGACGGCGTCGCGTACGTGCACCGCTTCCGCATTAATCCAGTCTATTACTACCGTTAAAATTAACATCTAAATCTAAGCATTACATTCTGATTGTAGAAAGCATGTCGTCTAATTAGTTGCGTATAATAAATTGTTTTACAATCGAATTAACAGCAAACAAATTATTACAAGATGTACGTACGTTGGAAAATTGTACACGTAACGTCAATTTAATTTGAAAATAATATTCTAAAATATTAAATATATATGTTACATTTTATAACAGATGTATTTCTAAAATACGTAGCTGTAATCCTTTAAAAATCTATCATGCAATTTGAATAAAAAATATATAATTAAAAATAATAAAAAAGGCTCTGTACTAATAAGCAAAAGGTAGTATAAAAGAAGGGCAAAGAGCCAATGACGTATAATATATAAAAAAAAAATTATAATTTAGATAAGCAAACTTAATACAAAAACAATTAAAATACAATAAAATAAAACAAACGTTTCAACTCCAATTGAGTCATTTTCAATGCCATCATACAGTAATATAAATGTCGTTCTAAATTAAAAATTCGTACATAATCTTACAATATTCTTACAATTCCTTCTTACAAAAATTTCTTTCTTCTTTCTGTGTAATACGCTTCGAGTCATTTTTATCAAGAATTAACAAAGTCATAAGAAAGTTCTGGAAAAGTAACCGTAAACAAAAAGAATTAATATTAATCACATAAAAATTAAAAATATGATGATATACCTTAGTAAATCTGTTAAGAGTCCCATAATACACAACAAGAAAAAAATGTAAAATATAGTCCATTTCGTGGTACAATAAAAAAGTCTTTTTAATTTAAAAAATATATTTTTATTTACTTTGTATTATTTGCAATTATTAATTTTTACATTTTTATTCTCTCTCTCTCTCTCTCTCTTTCTCTTTCTGTTTTAAACTTTATACACTAAATCTAAAATTATTAGCTCGGATTGCCACTTGCTGAAAATTTCTCTTTGGGTTAACACACAATCCGTAGTGAAACGCGGTCATGACTCGTGATGGACAAATAGACATCTTAAATATTTACAGACACGATCTTAATTATTCGCCACATTCCTGCAAACGCGTTACATTTGCCACACGAGATTACACGTGTGCAGTCGGATGCAGTAATGATATCTGGGTGCATTCACAAGGAGACATTGCGTGAAACGCGAGTTAAACAAATCTTTTTATTCTTTGTAGTATGAAAAGATTAATTGCAGTTATACTAAGATTAATTACGATTTAATTGCGTTGTCGGAAAAACATTAATTTTAAAAGTCGCACGGGAAATTTGATCCTTGCATTTAAATACCGAAAATGTCGTTCGTATGTCCGACTATACAATCACAACACAAAGCAGATGGCATTGTTGCAATCGTTCTGTAGCAGCGTTGCTCGAAATTCAGCGAATTCACACAAACCGAATTCCAGTTTGGCCACGCAAGCTGGTTGTACGATTTTCCAAACAACACCGCTTAACTTTCAGGACGGTGGATGACTCGCGAATTATGGATATTCGCCAAAAGTGTTTTGCATCACGCGCAAGCGAATACACGTAACGGTTGAGCGAGCGCAATGTATTCGCAATATATCGGTTTGCGCTACGTTACTGTTGCCATTGCAATTTTTTAGAACGCGCCAGAGGATCGTAATCGTACGAGCTTGCAGCTCGCCGAGCACAGAATTCGCGATAACTTATCGGTAATGTTCGGAAATTCGGAAGAAGCGGCGTACGTGGGAAAAGATGAAAAATCAACCAACTGTGTAAACTTATCGAAAATAATTTTAATAGTTAAGAATAATGTTAGAGAACAATCATAAATTTTATAATCTACACTCAAAGTAAAAGAGAAATAGGATTACGTGTTTAGTAACTGAATTTAATTTCGATCTCTTGAGAGGAAAAACTATACTACAGTTTAAAATAAATCAATGCATAAATACTTTTTTGGCAACACCCAAAGAAAAGATTTCTCCGATTTAAAGAACTACTTCTTTGCTATACGGTTAAAGAAAAATTTTTTTTTATTTATGAACTTCATTTCTGTGATTTAAACATTATTTTTTAAAATCAAATAAAATTTGATTTTAAATGATATGAGAATCCGATATTAATTGTAATATTATTATTTTAACATTGAGAATGACCCGATCAGCGTTGAAACGTTTGTACTTTTTATAATTTTAATTTTAAATATTAAATTTTAATGCCTATCAAGCTAGAATGTCAACATGAGCATAATCACATGAGACACACAGAGGATTTAGTGCTCTTTTTGTGCTAATTTGCTCTAGCCGTTTAGCAAGAAATCATTTTTCTGCTGGCTTTTAATAAAGTTAGAATGCACATTTTAAAAAATAATAATAATAAAAATCACGCTATAATTTAGTGCTAATTATGTGCTCGTAACATAAACTAATTTAAATTTCGGAGCACTACCCTTTACGCAAAAATAACCATAATAATTTGCGGAAAACACCCCCCCCTACACCATATACTGTCTTTTTTACTGTAAAATCGATCAGCAGAATTTCTGTAAAATTAATCAGCATGAAATTTTCTGTAAAATATCGTGCACTATGTCCCACAAAATATACTGCATGCGGACAATTTTTGTGCTCCATCCCTTATGCGCGAAAATCACCCCAAAGTGCGCATTTTGGGTAGTGCTCCGAAATTTAAACTAGTTTACGAGCACATAATTAACATTAAATTGTAGCGTGTTTGTTTTTATATCTCTATTATTTTTAGTGCTATTCTCTTGTATGGCACACGTTTTGGGATTCACTGAGAGAAAAATATTTGACATTTGTAACTATAATTACATATTACTATAATAATTATGATTATTACTTCTATAATAATAATAACAGTAACTATGTATATAGTTTTAGCAATAAATGTATATAGTTGGCAACCTAAAATGACTATAATTATAATTGAAATTATCATAAAAATGATTCAAGTGACTATAATTTTATAATTATATTTTGGGACAATTATATTTTTTATGGAACATGAAGGATTAAATTATAGCGTGATTTTTTATTTTTATTATTTTCTTTTAATGTGCATTCTAACTTTATTAAAAGCCAACAGAAAAATGATTTCTTGCTAAACGGCTAGAGCAACAAAATCGGGATTAAAGCAACAAATTAGCACAAAAAAAGAACCTCCTCCGTGTGTCTCATGTGATTATGCTCATGTTAGCATTCCAGCTTGATAGATATAAATTTTATTAATTTTAACTGTGGCTCGTATTGTTATTACTTATATTTCAATTAAAATTTATTTGATTTGAATATAATTTCTTTAAATCAAATAAATTTTATTTTGATTTTAAAATAATGTTTAAATAAAAGAAATGACGTTCACAAATCAAAGAAATTTTTTTTAATCGTATAGCAAAAAAATATTTTTTTAAATCAAAGAAATCTTTCTCTGGGTGAACATAACTTGCAACTTGACAGTATGAATTAAATGTATACCTATATAATTATTAATTATATATGTGTAATTATATTATATATATAAAATTATAAATTCTAAAAAAAAAGACAACATAGTACGATTTAAAGTAATTTCTATACTATTACAACTATTCTCTAAAAAAAGTATATTGTATAATAAACATAAGAAAATATGAAACAACAAAACGAAATAAATGCAGCGAATGGACGCGGATTATAAAGCAAGTCATGTTTAACGTCGACATGTTTAATGACAAAGAGATAGCTATTAGTGAAATAGCGTACTCTAATCGACGACACAAAATCACAGAAGATTACGGTCGTGGCTTTCGACAACTATATGTGGTAATCTGCACGTATCGTGAAATTTTTGCCCTTAGGCAATGCGAGAATTTACTGAATGGCCAGACAGAGGTCGAGGGCCGTGTTTTCCGAACCAAGCTGTTGCATTATCGTACAATTTAACCACGCAATATTTACGGCGAAAAACCGCTCCGCATACACGTCTATAAAATCGAGACGTACGCTATGCACGTCGTGCCTTGGATGCTGTTATTAAAGCTGGTTGGAGAAAAGCGCGTTTTCACGATGCCAAATTAACGTTACGTCGGCCGCCATTGCGAAAAGAAACACGTATCTAATATCCGGGGTTTTATTATCCATCGATACACAACTCGGGATCGCCATGCCGAGCGCCGATTTCTCGAGCGTATGAAAGGCCGCTGGCATTCGAATTGGGAATGGCAAACGTTAACTTTCTGGATCGCTTTTTACAAACGTTAACCTGCAGTTTATATAATACCAAATTAACTTTTTAATTGCTCCAAGCAATATACTCGAATATGCTCGTTAACAATTTGCCATATATGCAATAATAGATACTATAACAATTTGAAATATAAGTTTTATATATATTTTCTTTACACATTTATACAGCATTTATATGCATTTTTGCATTTATATGCATTTTTGCATATATCACACGCACCATTTTTGTTCTTTATTCCATTTTCTAAAATAGTTAAAATCATTTTTTTTTATCAATAATACTAAATTAAATTAAATTAAATTAAATTAGATAAATTGATAATATTGAAAATAAAAGAGTCGATACAGGATCTTAATACACGAAATTTATTAGAATGTTAACATGAAAGAAATAATAAACGTTTGAACCTTTAATTTTTTAGGTCATCCTCAGTACAATTAGTGGCAGTTTTAACTGACAAATTAAATAAAGATAAAAGTTATAATCAAATGTATTTAATATGTATGTGATATAATAAATATATTAACTAAATTATAGCGATAATCCGAGATTGATTTTTCAAGATAATTTCAAAACTTATGATCGCGCGCGCGCGCGAAAATTTTAAGTCGAAACGTTTACTATTTCTTTTGTGTTAACATTCTAATAAGTTTCATTTACACACTAAGATCCTATTCGATTCTTTACAAGTATTTTTAATATTATCAATTTATCTATTTTTTTAATCTATATTTTTAAATTTTATATATTCAACACAAACTATGCCGATAATTAGGAAGACGAGTAATTTTCATATTTAATAAAAATATATTTACAAGAGATTGTTTCTCTTTCTACTACGAATAAAATCACACAACTTTCATTTACATAATCTATTTACACATCTATTTAAATCGAGTTGTAATATCCGTGTTTTACGCTAATGTCATAGAGCTCGCAGCTTACCCGTACATATATCCATTTAATTCCCGTTTGATTTGTGTATTAGCAATGCCATTAGAATTCAGAATCAATCATCGTTGCAAGGTGATCGCATTTGTATTAGTTACGTGGTTATGAGATTTTAAAAAACAAAATAATGCGATTAGTGCGGTCGAGAATGCACAAGCTAATTCATTCAAATTGTAATGTACCAAACACCACAAAAAACATAAGATTAGTGTTCAACGAGTTTACCGCAGGAAAATAAATATAATACCAACAATGGTACTACAAAAATATTTTATCTTGTTGTTTTATTTTTTTTTTATAAAATATATTTGTAATTAATTTAAAAAAAAAACAATGATGCTTAAACAAATAAATATGTTCGTTTTTTTTAACGAAGATATGATATCTATAAATCAAATATAAATCAGGAATGAAAGATTTTCCTTAACGTTCTTACAGAAAAATGCGTAGAGCTAACATGATCTTAATTTTTATTTGATTTTTAATGAATACTTCGGCAATTTATCAATTTATTTAATTAAATAAGAGAAATCCTACTTTTCAATCAAAGCAAATCTTATATGTAGTGCTTAAATTTTTTTGTATGAATTTATATATTTACACATGTAATTTTGCAAACCAAAATCTTTAAATCAATTTATTTATTTATTTCTTGAGATATAAAATATTGAAAATTTTAAAAATGTGAAACAGATGAGATTCACATACAACTTCACACGTACACGCATACGCATATACACACGTGGGCACGCTGTAAATCTGTAGGTGAAATTCATCAAAACTTTTTATCTGCATGTAATGTGATATGGATACATGCGTGTCCAGCACACATGTGTCCAGTTTTATTACCATTTTTATGAAAAAAATGATAATGATGTTATATGAATCTGTCAAAAATATTATTAGTTTATTAGTTCATAGGAGCATGCACATAAGTCGCATGTAATAAACATAAAACTATTTTATAGTCGACATACAGCAAATGGAAAATGTGCTACGTCGCGTTATGGAAATTAGATAAAAGCATATATAAAAAACTTAATGAAATCAACACGCAATTTTTTTTTCTGGAAAATACCGTATTAAAGGAAAATTATATTAGTCAGCGAAATATTTAGTTTTGCGGAACACAGAGAATTGAGATTAACGAACTTCATATATTTTAAATAAGGATCGTTAGTCTCTCCGTCGGGCTGTTTAACGTTAATCTCACCGTAGGCGTTGCTCGGCTTCATTCTCATTATCGTAGAATCCTCTCCCCCCCCCCCCTCTCTCTCTCTCTCGCTCTCGCTCTCTTTCTCTTTCTCATTGGCGCGAGAAAGTGAAATAAATCTCACGTATACGCAGGGTGACGTGCGAACAGCGAGTTCCGTAGTCGAAATATTCGTAGTCGTGGAAAACCGACAACGAGCAAACGGAGAAATCTGTCGCTGGATTCGGGCATGCCAGTTCATAAAAGCGGACTGCCGGTCGGTCGGTCGGTCGGTCGATCGGTCGGTCGGTCGGTCGGATTGAATTATGCGACGTGACACGACGAATATACTCGACGCTTTTTCCACGGCGGGAACGATACGGCGCGGGCGGCGCGACAATTTATTAAATTTCACACGCACCCTCGACAAGGCGTGTCATCGGCAGATACGGCCTTCCCTGGTCACTCGCGTGTGCAAATCCGTCGAAGATTATGCGCGGAACACGCGTGACGTTTTTCACGGGCCGGCTGCCGAAAATTGCGACTCGTCCATCGCTCTCCATTCAACCGAAAATAATTTCCTGGTTAGGGAGAATGGCTTGGAAATTGGGGATGATCGGATTTATCGAGCCTCTCCTACCGCGAGTATCGCAGAGTGTATTTTACTAATTTTCTCTTTTTTTTTTTTTACGCGAACAATGTCTGCGTGCTCCACTCTGTGCTACTTTGCTATCGTAAATGTGCTAAATGTCAAAAAGTAATCAAATCAAGATTGTTCGCGAATTATTTCCGTGTCACTTTGAAAAGATATAATATCTCTGATCTAACGTGAAGAGCACGTTTTAAAGCGGCGAACAAAGATTTGTCCAGTCCTCCAGCAGGCGGTCTCTCATCCGTCGTAAGAGCAACGTTCGTTGGACAGACAGGAGAAAACTTAGAGGACCAAGGCATTCCATGCGTACGTGGCGTACATGGCGTCCGTGAAAGAGGTAGCACGTATGATAACTTTTCCAGTTATCACCAGATGCTGGCAGTAATTTATTTCCCATACGCTTTCTTTCTCTGTCTTTGTCTTACTTTTGCCCGCATCTTGCACGTTCTCCTAAGATGGTCTGCAGGAGTCTGTCTACAAGAGAAGCATAACTGCAAGTAGTATATTTTATATACATATATATATATACATATATATTTCAGCACAATGTAAGCATCACAATTCTTTATATCGCTTTTATGTTCCTTCGTGTCGCGCCGAAAATCCCAGTATACGTGAAGTGTGCTGAATACATCATCGTTATCGCTATCTCCAATTTTGTTTTATCCTGCGACAAGAATTAAAGTAATCTGCAATTGTAATGTTATGATTTTAAATATTTTATATATTTAATCATAATTCTATATTGTCTATTCAAAGTTCAATGATCCCTATGCTTTTCTTCTTGCTTAGAAATTTTAATAATTTAATAACAATAACAACAATACTGCAAAAAATTCCTTGCAATAATATATTGTCGAAACATATTTTTTATTAAACAAATTGTTTCCGATAATCATGCGTCATGTGTTTGAAATGTGAAAACTGTGAATAATGTTGAACGCACATATTGTTTGTGTTTGTTCCATCTATATTTACCGATCTCGAAAAATGATCCTAAAAAAAACGCGTACGATAATGTATTCCATTGCGCGTAAAAATTATGCGAATGTGTGTATTTATACGTGATTGAGTTCAAAATTGCCGAAGCTTAAAACTCACAAGAGTGGCAAGTGCATTGTTCGTTCGTTACATTAACGTACACATCATGTATATGTGCGACAACATTAATTTGGACGTTTCTGCTGTGTCGTAATATTACGACCGCTAGAATATAAAACGTAAAATCACTATGAAAATTGAAATGTATCATAATCGCGATGCAGAATTACAAATGAATATAACGAGTGCTGTGATATTCAAAATTATCCCCGTCATATATTTATACGATTACAAATTAATAATCCTTTCAAAATTTTTATTATAATTTCTTGTATTTTTATTATAATATTTATTATAATATTTATTACAATAAATATAAATTTCACATTTATTGTAATAAATTTTAATAAATTAAAATAAATTAAATAAAAATATTATAATATTTCGTATTAAAGAAATTTTAAAGAGAAAGGAGAAAAATCATATATACAGGAAGGATTGCCAAATGTGTATCACTTTAATTATTTTTTTATTATATTTCCCACTTATATGCATATTGACTTATATGCGGATAAATATTGGAAATTATAGCTATATTATAGTTTCAGATATTTAGCTATTATTACATGTTTAATCTTTTCTCAATAACAAATTTATTTATAAATTATTTACGTATAAATCATTTTGTAACTTACTGCAAAACTTTTCCTTTTGCAATGATATGGTAACCTATTAAATGTCTATATTCATTTCTTATTTATTTCATACTGTCACTAAATATTGCTTATAATTAAGTAATAATATAAATGTTTCATGAGGTACAGTTTAGGCAATCGGTCCGCATTTAGCAAAAAACTTTCTTCTCTGTATATATATTGCCTAAAAGCTACACTGTATATTCAAACATGTAAAAAGTAACTACAATATATATATATATATATATATATATGTGTGTGCAGTATGATTAGTTTTCCGTATAAAAAAGTGATATTATATTACCACGTCTAAAAATATAAATCCATTTTGTACATACACACACACACACACACACACACACACACACACACACACACACCTATCTAGTAGTTTTCTTTAACACACATGAATTTGTATAGTGTAGGAACACTTGTACATACAGTAAAATTATTAACCTATATAATTAATAACGCATTATCATTATGATAAGTATCTTAATGATGTAATGTCTGTTACATCTTATTAACATTATACGCTAATTATAAACGCTGGCAAAGATACGTATGATTATTGAATTTCGCGACATCACGTTATGTCGGCGAATGTCGCAGCGTAAAGCCAACGTACCCACGATCCTGCAAATTACAAAATTCGCAAATTAATGATCCGGGTTTGATTATACCGCTGTCACGATTATATCGCGATTACTTGCCACCTGAGTGACATTTGACGCAGCCGACGCGCCACGATAAAATCCACGGATGGTACACGTTTAATTAAATGTCCCAGTACGATCGACGTGTGATGCTGCGTGTTTTCCGTTGTTGTCAAATTATGTCGCCATTTAATATCCCAATTTTAATTCTGATTCCGCCAATATCATTACAATTATATGAAATTTCCTCTTATTGGGCAATAATGGAAATCCCATAAATTATGATAAATTATAACGTATATAATAAAACACGATTACAAAATGACAAATGTGGATTGAAGAAAGCGAGAAGCTGTAAGAACGAAAAGCAATATTATGCTGTCATATTGTTCTCTCTCTCTCTCTCTCTCTCTCTCTCTCTCTCTCTCTCTCTCTCTCTCTCTCTCTCTCTCTATCTCTCTCTGCTTTTTTTATATTTTTCATTTTTTTATACTTATATATTTTAATTATATTTTCTACGTCTATTATTTTACCTCATTTTTCGTATATTTGTGATACAGTATGTAACTGTGATAAAATATAATAATTTGTCAGATTGATCATTTTTGTTCCGAAGTGAAAAAGTGAAGAATTCACCGATTATATCCTTTTCGAGGAACGATTTTCTTGTCATCTGGGAAATTCGACTTTGCGTTAATCCTTGTGAAAAGGTTCCATGAACTTTTCTCGTATCTAACCAGTCGACATTAGTCATAAAACTGGTAGGAAAAGAAGGGGAATCGGACAAATCTTTATCGAATGGGAATCGCAGGAACGAGGAAGAAGTACACACATAAAGGGTCCATTCTGATCCGATCATGATGTTCTCATAAAAAGATCGAAGAGAGGAAAGAGAACTGACGCGAAATCTGCGGATGCCAATAATTATTTTATGAGATGCCGAATTTATCGTTGCATTAGCATATAACTTTCTGTTTTACAATCCTTTTCGTTATTAATTATTTATATTAATCTCAATTACCGCGAGAATTCATGATACAAAATGTGGTTTAAAAATTTGTAGTTTATGGTATATAAGAAGAAAGGATGTATGTATTTTTTCTTTTTAATATAACCAATTTAAACATTTAATTCCGTATATTACATACATTGTAAAAAGTACAGTATTTCAAATGTTTGCATTTAAAACATTTTTGCAGAATAAACGTTTAATAATAAAATTTGAAACTAACACATCTTTAAGTGTTTAAAAACGGAGACAAAAAGTAAAACATTTTAATATCGCAAAATTAAAATATTCTTCTTTTTTGAGTACACATATACATATATAACTATCATTCAAAAGTTTTAACATGTTTTATGTTTTTGTTAACGATTCCATTCTTTGTTTATAAAATATTAATTTACAATATTTTATTTATTTTCGGTCTTACGAAGTATTCAATAAAATTATAAATTGCCGAAAAATAGTAATAAATGGTAATTAAAAGTAAATTTCTCAAATACACAAACGTCATGTATGTAGGTTAAAAGATACCGATAAATATTTGGACATTATGACAATTATTAATAAGCGAGTGGAATCAATATATCTATATTCTCCTACAAATTAAGCACCAGATTAAGGAGATCCTAAAGTTATAGTGCGTGTAAGTAGGACTTACACACAGATTTACGTATCACTCATAATCACTAAGTACATACTACTGCATCAATATCTCACGTATCATATAATACGTACATATAATTTTTGTATAACATTTTAATAGTAACATTTTAATTAGATGTCTGAGTCTAATTCTAAGAACTTCAGAAGAATGTTGTTTCTTCGTGCAAAATACTAATCTAGTACTAATTGTTATATTATTTCGTAAGTACAGATTGCACAGTTTTTATACGAAGCAAATGTTGTTACGGTGTGACATCTCAAGAGCGCCATATTAAATTAAAAAATTGTAAAGAAGATATTTTTTAACGTTCTCAGCATAAACTTTACCCCGCAGACACATATTAATGCGTGTATTTTAATTCTGGAAAAGGATTTTCGAATCTATACAAGAGGAAAAAAAGTAATTGTTATGCAAAAATTATATGATTTAGAGTCAGTAATATAGATGGTTTTAAGATTCCCTTAAACACAAGTCTTTAATTAAGATACTTGAAGAACTATCGACAGTATGCCAAGAGGATTCTGTTCATCAAAACCCAAGAAGATTAAGTTTGAAAAAGTGAAAAATATCTGAGAAACTTAATTATTTTTCTAATTAAAGTGAAAATATGTAATAATAAATTAAAAAACATAATGTATGCAAACTATATTCATTCTATATTTATTCTGTATATTTTCCATAAATGAAAACTGAACTGAAACTCTTTTGAGCAGTAGTATATACATTTTTACATCATATATTATCTCAATATTAAAATTTTATTATTTAAAGCTCTTTGCAGAACAAAAACAGTCATAGAAATGTTTAACAAAAGATTAATTTAATTTGCAACGTTTACGTTTTCTCCCATTGATTTATTATCTTTTTAATTCATTATTCTGAACTTATAAAAATAATAGTTAATATTAGAATGTCAGATTTTTTGCGTATACTATATAACAAAGGAGAAAGTTCTCGTAATTATGTTCATAAATTTAATTTAATTGGACTGGCAGACGATTTATTATTAACGACATAATTATGATAAGCATTTAACAGTTCCTATCAATTTACACGCGTCCAATCTTTTCTAGAAGACTAAAATGTTTAATTCTCATAAATATACTGAAAAAAAACGTCGAGTCGCAGAACTTTTTTGCGAACAGCATTATAATTACTCACTGAATACGTAGAGTAACTCCGACAAATATGCCGTGCTGGGATTTACATCACAGAAATCAGAAAAAATAGAAAGAGTGGGGGTAATTTTCCCGTAACTATTCTACTTACATATCTCTATGTTATAGTATTGTATTATAATTTCAATTTCTTACTATTAATATTAATCAAATTATTGTAAGTTGAATCGATATTTGTCTCTGTAATAAGTAACGCCATCATAAATTAAAGTTCCAATGTATTCCAATAATGGATTTCTTTTTACTATACCTAATATATATACATTTGCCATTCTTATTCCTTAAAACTTTATAAACACATTTTATAAGTTATGGTGTCATTATATGTCTTATTTATATACATTATTTGTAAATTTTTCACGAGCCATACCTCCTCCTCCTATGGGTAGCCATATATTCCACCCCTATGGGAATTTCCACCCCTTTTGCCTATATACGGCAAAAATGCAAAGGTTTCAAAAAGTTTATTTTTTGATATGAAAAATAAATATTTCGGATTTCTAATATTTTTTTCATAGTAATAGACAATACAAAGTTTTTACTGATATAGTTCGTTTCCTATAAAAATAGTAAATAATACTTAATAAATTAAGTTTTTGATAGATGCGACGTATATACCGAAGTTACCTTATAATTAATTATAGTTACCGTATAATTAACATAAATTAACATGAAGTCAAATGGACATGAAACTTACAAGCCAAATTTAAATCAGAATTAGCGGTTGATTTTTTTCACCGGTTTCGCGCGCTAAATTTCCCTGGAGAACATCTACCTATCCTTATAAGCGATAAAACCTTACCATGATAAAACTACATATTGGCCAGTAATAAACGATAAACCTAAGGGTGTATAAGAGTTTAATCAGTTTATTAAACCGTATTTAGACATAAACGATTTAATAAATTGGTGCGTCGAAAACGAACATTATAACCTATTCCATTACTCTTAAAATAGTTCTTCTATATAAAAGAATAATCATCTTTGATCACAATTTGTAGAATAGTAATATATTGTATTTATATATCCTTATTAAATCTACATTTCGAAGTATCTAATAAAAGAATCACTATTTCTAATGTCAATTTGGAATAATAATATCATATCTAAATATAACAATTACGGCTTAAAATAAAATATTACAGTATTTATTATTATAGTAGTTTAATTGTGCTTGTAAGTCCGGATAACTAATTCAGCGCTGTTTGAATGATTATAAATATATTACGATATATATGTACATATAGTGTGTGTATATATAAAATTCACATTAAATTATTTAAGATTCAGCATTAAAAATCCAGCTTCGACCGTAGGCATTTAATTTCTAGTTTGTATTGGTCGTATTCTCACATGTACAGTCTAAAATAAGATTCTTAAAATATTACAAATTAAATTATACTTCAAATTTATTAAATTTATCATGTTTCTATACAGTGTGTACATGTTTCTTCACGATTTGCACATTATTGTTCGCGACATCAATGAAGTTTATGTTGATTTAGAATACGAGAACAGATCGAAATCGCGGATTAACAAGTTCGAAAGCTGGTAAGCTGAAAAAGTCGTATGCGTCAAATGACTGAAAGGATACTTCGCTCTTTTCGTCTTGATTATTCTTTTTCTTGTCCTTGTATCGAGAATGAAAAGCTCCAGCGAATACAAATGCAAAAGAAAGAAGCGCGAAGGACACTGGATGGAAATGGAAAAGTTTTGGTAAGCGCAGCGCGACTATAACCGTCGATTAGGTCGCAGAGAGACGGAATAATTGATAGTGCCGAGATGTCAATGATGGAATGATTCGTAAAGCGCATGACTTTTAGTCGAGTGATGCGACAAGTTCAGCGCTCGTTTTATGTGCTTTTCAATTACATTCTTTTCCTATTCAATTTTTCTTCTTTTACTATTTACAATAATTCTTTCATTTTTATTGCACCTGTATTGCTTTTAAAAATAAGTAAACGGATAAATGTATTTTAAATATATTAACATATTTTATGTTAAAAACACATAGACACATTTCTGATTTTCTTGGATTTTGATAGAAAATGTAGTCGGTTAGTTATATATATTTTCTTAATGATATTGATATCATTATATAGCTTGGTTTTTTTAATCTTTTTATTTTGATACATATATGTATCAAAGTGAAAAAATTGTTTATTTGTGTTAACGGGCGGTTATTCGGAACAATACAAAGCACGTATCCATCAATCAATCTATCTATTCATCTGTCTATGTATCTATTTATCTATATATCGATCTTGCACCTCCATCAATTTTAAGCTTACTTTTTTTTCTCTTTCTCTCCGTTTGTTCTCTTTTTTTAGCCGTTTTGATTTTTGATATAATCTAATTTTAATGTTTAACTTGTAGCGTATATTTTTTTTTATTGTATATCAAAAATTAGACTCCATAAGATTAATAATAAATCTTTAATAATGAAGTTAATTAATTAAATAACAATTTTTTGATTTTTTCTTTTATACGCATTTTACTCTTATACTAAAACTTTTATTATAATTTATTTTTCTCTTTTATAAATAAATTTGTTTTACGCAGTCAACATAAATCCAAAATTAAATTTTATATTTATATGAATTATATATATATATATATATATATATATATATATATATTTGTTTTTTCTTGCATTATCTTCTCTCTCTCTCTCTCTCTCTCTCTCTATATATATATGCTTTTTTATTAAAATGCTCTCATGTAGTGCATAAATATCGTTTGTCTGTTATGTTCTCTCCATCTGCGCTTTATATTCTTTTCCCGAATGTAATAGCAAGAAAGCTTTTAAGATTATAGGATCTTTTTTATCAAGTCAAGTTCTAAACATTAATTTCATTTCCATTGGGAGAGTAGCTTGGCCAAAGCAATTTGTGATAAATGACCAGTTTTTTCTTTTTTAAGTTAATCCAATATAAATATATAAGGATTGGCTTCTTCCCTCTTTACTTTCTTTTTGTGGATTTTACATATATTTAGTTATCTTACATATTACTTATCCAAAACTTCTTAGTCAGAGCATTTATATTTACTACAACGTTTTCTTATGATAAAAAAATGAAAACAATACGTCAACGTTAATTCAACAAGACGAATAGTGAAATGAAACGAATTATTGAAAAATTATGAATTATTGAAAAATTTTTATTTAAATAAAATTGTATAAAAGCTACGATTTTTATCATATTTCCACTAATTTTATAAAAATTTTTTTTATATTAGAGCAATGCGATTTGTTTCGGCCAGCCACTTTTCTACCACAGTTGCATACAAATCGCGTCATTGTCAGCACTTGAATATTTTCACCCCGAAATGTACCGTGTGATCGAAAGGATTTTCTCCCGTGGTCTCCGGTTCGGTTTAATTTTAGTTTTCATGAATTGTTTCAGCTATGAAGTCAGGTGATACGTGACATACAAGCGTTTTTTGCAACTGACGCACGTAGAAAGTTGTATTGACTGTATCCCGCGCATCTATTTCGAGCATTTTTTCGTGTGTTCTCTTTCTCTCTCTTTTTCTATTAAACTATCACTCGACATTTCGTCGAAGTATGCAGGAAAAAGTATCACTAAACTACACATGTACAAAAGTTATTTGTCTCTTTTCGTGCGCGAAGCACGTAACATTCAGAAAAAAAAACTGTTACGCGTCATGAACGCGAAATTTTTCTACGCAGAATGATGATCTTTTCGATTATTAGATCACTGAAAAATTTATTATATCCGTCATGCAACATATTTACGTAACTTTTGAAAAAAATTATAACAATTCAATCCTGTAATCGATACAAGAGTAACCCGAGCGAAAGTTAGGGTATGCCTGTAGCAGGTCCTCATTAAGAAATGATAAGGTATGCCTTAGTCGGGAATTCCCTACATGGGCCTAATCAGGAAGCAATAGAGCCATGTCCTATAATATAATATAATGTCCTATATATAACAGATTTCCTAATCTATAAAGTCATTAATTTTAAGTTAAATTTAATATCTCGCAGGATAGAGCGACTTTTTTTCTGCCAGATTCTTTTATTTCCTACAAAAACGTCGATAGAACATAATTTTGATTATTAAAATTGAGGCTATTATTGGATTAAATAATTATCTAATTAATTTTGTTATATTTTCATATATTTAAAAAATTAGTATTCGATAGTATAATAGTAATTGACTGGATGTTCAGTTAAACTGCACAAATTTCTATCAGAATTATATTCTATCAGATATGTCATAACTATACATTCATTAATATTCAGTATTCGTAGATCATCGAAGTAGTAGTTTCCATACGATTATAGAAGTCAAGCAATGGATGTGTGATGCAGCTTTCGAATGGGTGACCGTTTCAAGATATCATAAAATTAATTCATTTCGTTATCTGACATCGTGAAAGTTAGATATTACTTTTGCAAATGCTTAAAATAATTTATATAATAAAAAAAAAGCAATATATTGTACCACGAAATGGACTACCATCTACCTGCGTTTTTTTCTCTCTTTTTATTAATGAACTCTTAACACATTTGCTGATATTACTGACAAGAATTTTTTTAGACTACTTTGATTTTTGATAAAAATGACTCGCAACGTACTATACGGAATGATGAATACGGGATTAAAAATTATAATAGCATTGTAAAATTATAATACCATGTACATATTTTTGGTTTAGAAACGATGTTGAAATATTACGACTACATTGAAAATGACTTGATTGGAGTCGAAACGTTTATTATCAATTGTAATTGTTTATATTTTATGAATTTTTAATGCTAATTTAAATTAAAGTTCTTTGCTACATTATTGGCTCTTTGCCCTTCTTTTGTACCACATTGTTTCATAAAATTAATTTCTACATTCAAGGAAAAATGTTTTTTTTTTTAATCATAATTTTGTCGTGTCAGTCGTGTGTATACTACTGGAATATGATAATCAATAATACTTATTTTAATAATAAAACTGGATTTATTAATTTTTTTTCAAGATTATAATGTTCTTAGGTGCAATAAGGAAACCATCAGATCCTGATAAGGAAAATTCTAATCGGGCAATTCTAATTCTCGACGTTACATTTACGATAAGGACCCTGAAAATACTGCAACTGAACAAAATTAATTAGATAATTATTTAATCCAATAATAGCCTCAATAATTTCAATAATCAAAATTATGTTCAGTAGACGTATTTTTATACGAAATAAAAGAATCTGGCAGAAAAAAAATCGCTCTATCCTGCGAGATATTAAACTTAACTTAAAATTAACGACTAGGACACCTAATGAGTGCCTGATCAGATGCCAGGGCATGTTCATCAGGTCCATATCTGACTAAAATTCTGCGGGAAGTGAATATTACGTAAATGTTTTGTTTTCGAAAATACAAGTTTTATTTTTAGCGCCCAGGTTGTAATTTTGTTACAAGGACTGAAGATTTTTCGAACAAACGTTTCATAAAGTTCTGAGAAAGATGCTTTATTCTTTTGATTATTTTATTGAAAAAAACGTCACGGCGACATTCTTGTTGGATAGACAGCGAGATTAATTTTATTTTAGAACATGAAGGATGATGCGAAAGAGTACCGTGAAGGAAGATTTATGAGGAGCAAGCGTTTTCACAACTGAAACACACCACATTGCCTTTTTTTATTTTCTTCGCACTTCTTTATCTAGAAGCGCAAAGAGAAAAGCTCTGCGGCGGGAAACTCCTTTCTAGCTGCAGCTGCATCTCTGAGTTAATCTCGGTTTTGGATAGGCGAGAATTTTTCCAAGTGCTGAAAGTTTTTTTCCTTCTCTATCACCGCTTATCTTTTTCGAGAGAAGGAGGGAAGGAGGGAAAGCGAGAGACAGGGAGAGAGACAGAGAGAGAGAGAAGGGAGGAGGGAGAGTAAAGCGATGAATTGTTTGTCACGAAATACATCCATTTCAATAGCGAAGTCAATAACGTAAATAAAATTATAACGATCGGATCTGTGGGATATGTGTGTCCAATTAAACTAACAACTTTGTTATGACTCCACACACAAAACTATGTTGCATCAGTTATGTGAAGAGTTCAACAAGCTACTCCGATTTCAACAGTTTAATTTCGACTACCAATTTAGTTGTTAATTGTTATCAGTTTGATACAATTCTTGAAAATTGCGTACGATAAAAACAAGAAGGAAAAATAATGGAAATAAAAATCACAGCAAAAAAAAATCATCATATATCGACAGTGAGACTGGTCTCGCGTCATTACAGTAAGATTTATAGTTGCAAGTTTTTTTTGTTTTTTTTTTCGAAAAGAAAAAGCCTGCCATCTTTAGTTTTTTTCCCGATGTAACGGGTGTCGATGCGTCGATTTATAAGGCGCGGACGTTCTCCGCAACTGACGCACAAGGAGCACCATTTGTCTCGGGCTTTATTTTCTTCTACATTCTTCCCCTCCATTTGTCGACTCCTCCCCGTCCCCAGTAACGCGAAAAAAGCTCTTACGATTATAGGTACTTTTTCAATCTGGATTGACGGAGTTAATTTCACTCTTCGCGTAGTAGATCTTTCCACCGCACTATCCCTTTTTTTTTCTACACTTTTGCACCGAACAGTGAAATATCCTGATCGAAATGGAAACCCTAAGTATATGTCTCATAAAAGGATTTTCTCGAATTATTTAAATATGAGACTTCAAGAATCAAGCGATATCGTCATGTACGAAACGTATTTCGAAACAAAATATTTGGCTTTTAATATTTTTATAATAGAACACTTACGCTCTTACCGTTTTTACAGAACCGTAATAATACTGTTTTGCAATGATTATTCACTAAAACTAGAAATTTAAGAGCGCAGCTGTAAAATGTTTAATTATCAATAGTGTAAATGTCTCTGTAAGCATGAAAGAACTAAAATACTAGCTTAGTTTTTATATTATAAAAAAGCTAAAAGGAATAAACGTATAATTTTCTTCAATAGTTTTAAAGAAACATATAAAACGCAATGAAAACGTAACTACTAATCTTCCACTTAACTGTAATAAATCCACTCGTCGCAATTTGTAATAATCTACTAGAAGGTTTTTAAATTTATTTTTTTTTTATGTTTACTTCTATAAACAGTTTCCTTCTATAAACAGTTATTAAGTATTTATTATTAAACGATAATAAAAACCATAATTACTAATTGTCCGTTTAATTGTAATACAATTTGTAACAAATCACTAAAAGGAAACCATTTTTTTCGTTGGAATCATTTTCTTCCGCAAACAGTTATTAAAAGTTTGTTAAACGATTTCAAATATTAGCTTGCTTTCTCGATATGTAAGAACTACGTCGCTATCTTTCGAAATTATTAGTATATTTATTTTATGTATCAAACTAAATAAAATCAATAATGATTTTTTTTATTTTTTTCCAATTTTATTTCAATTTTTTTTTTTTTATGTTAGGAGAAAATAACACGAACAAAACTTGTTGATGTTATTTTCTTCTAGAATTTAATTTGAATGCTCTACAAGTAACAAAACCCTGATGAATGATTTTGTTACGCGCATTAGCCTTTACACGCCTACGATGAATGTACCGCGCGGATTCTGCAACGTGCTTCCGGCAAACGTTATTTATTCGCTACTGTAGGTCTGCGTTTCGACCGGGGACTGACTCTTCCGTGCAAATTGACAGTTTCGACCGATAGTTCGGAATAGTTGCATCCGTGCGAGACCGCCAAACGAATGCCGGCACTATTGCTGCGTGCTTCTCCAGAAATGCACTTCCGACACGTCCATCCGATTAATCCGACAATTTCGGAATTCGATGAAAATAGTTATCCAGGAGTTAGCATGTGCTTAGAACTTCGCGAAGTCATAAGAAACGGAAAGAGAGCGCATTTCTCCACCTCTTTAAGTAGTTAAGTGGCAATTAAGAAACACACGTTGATATTGTAACTTCAAATTCTAACTGACGACGTAAATGTCATTAACGGCGAAGTGAATAATAGTTGAGATTTAAATACTGTTGAACAGTTCCAACGTAGCCTAAAATATTTAAATTCGCAGCAACAATCACAATTCTGATTGAATACACGTAAAATAACATGATTCATAAATTGAAATTATTATTAATGATGATTGAGCAATAGCAATAACAACGCGAAAATACAACAATCTATGTTAACAAGCTTCGCTCATGACTGATTTTATTAATAACGGTGAATACATATTTATTATGTGTATCCATCCGATATATTAATAAAAAGCGCGAGAATATTTTTACTGAAAGACATGTCCCGTATAAATTTGCTTTGGACGCTTATTTCCAATTTCGATGCAAACCAGTTTGACTCGTATATCGCCGGTTGTGCTTCATAAAAATACAATTTAATTTGATTGCTATACGGAACGCACACGCTAACGACATATGTATTTTCCTTTTTTTTTTCTTTCTGTAAAACATGGCTACATTTTTGTGAAATGCAGTACTTAAGCCACTCCTCCCGACCTTGTCCGAAAAGAATAAAAGGAAAAAGTGTCTCTCTCTCTCTCTCTCTCGAGGCGCCGCGTAAACGCGAGCGTAAGCAATGGTCGTTAGATCCCTCGAATCAATTACCGTGCATCGTTGTGCGCTAAGGCACAGAGAGTCAACGTCCATAAATTTACACGTAGCAAAAAGTGATCACACGGACGATTTTGCGGCCGTCGGCCGAGTGGACGCCCCGTGCTATTACGTGGGGCTTAATTAGAAACCGGGAACACGGTTTCTACCTGCAGAGTAACAAGTGCTAGCGCCGTATTTCCGGCAGACTCAATTACACCGGCTTACACCTTTATTTAGTACGTGTAAGTCGTGCGCCGACTCGCCTGGACTCGACGCTAATCGCCGGTTTGTTCGAACTAATCTCCCGGTCTAGCAGTGATTCCATCGATAAACGATTGCTTATACAAACAGTGCTAAAAAAAGAAACTGTTAAGCGATTGCATATGAAATGTCAAGTTGCAAAAATTCCACGGTTTTCACGAAGAGCGTTTTATAAAGTACACACCTTTTAGTAGTACGCTGTATATTACACGTTAACATTACTTTTTTTTTTTTGCAAGATTATGGTTTGGTTTGTAGAAAATATCTGCGATTTTTCAAGTTACTATAAATTTCTGGAAATAGAGAATAACGTAAAAAGAATATTTAAAAAATAATATTATATCTAATTTTAAAAAAGTAATTTTATATCTAATTTTAAAAAAGTAATTTACGAATTTGAAAAAAATCATCCTTTTTAATAACGTGAAGGAGATGAATTATAACTTGCAAAATTTAATATCTACAAGTATGAGGTAAAAATGCGCTCTTGACATTTTACCGTAAAATAAAACATTAATGCCACAGAATACATGTACATACGTAATAAATACATGTAATAAAAACAAAAAAATATTATCATACAATTTTATTATTTAATATTATCGAATTAATTGTGTAGTGCATATAATATTATTGTTAAGATACACTATATGTCATTAATTCGCGCATATTTTACACGCTATTTTATACAATAATTTTGCGAAACTCTATATGAACTAGATGGGGTTCGCTGATAACCATCTGATAAAAGATCGTCAGTGAATTTCCTATGTTACCAGAATACCTTAGCTTACTCTATTTGTCCGGCGCCGTGTTTCGCTGGTTGAACGGATCCGGCCGGGGATTCGGAATAATTCGATTTCGTCGTTCGTGCGATTCGGTCGCCGCGTGTGTAATTCACATGTACGCGAACGCATAATCGCACGCGATTAGAATCGAAAGGACGAGCGTGGTAAAGCGCGATGGTCGGAGGGTAGTTGCAACGCTCCGCTAGTTGCACCTGTGGAGCGCGGCAACGAAATGCACTGGAGAATGAAATGAGGAAATATCGGACTGTCGTTTGGAAATCCTGCGCATATACCGTCAGTAAATTCAATTAGACAGATAAAACGGGAATTGCGCATCCAGCTCACGAGTACAGCTCTTGGCAACGTGACATGTTGCAGAGTTGCGACAACAAAATGGCCGATTTCATCATACTTCCTTGATTTTAGAAATGATGAACTGATAACAACGTTTTCTTAAACGACGTTCTAAATATTAACGCGGTTGAAGAATTTAAGTATAAACTTTTTAGAAGGAAAGTTAAAAAAAGTCACAAAAAGCATTTTCTATTTTGAAGATTGCTGGTTTTGGCATTGTACTCAAAATCAGATTATGTAATTAATTATGATGATTGACAAAATTTCGCTTTTAATATATTTATATTTTGAGTTGATAAGATGTCTCTTATAGTATTCTTTGCGCTGATTTTAAATCTGTCTGCCAAATTTATTTAGAAGGACAGGATTTTTCAATAAACGTGCATTTAAAAATTCCTCTATTTATCTCTTATATGCTTAGATATAAATAAATGATTTATAGGATAAAGCTATTTTTAATATCATTTTTTTTCATAAGACTTTTTTCCAAGGCTTTAAAAAAATAAATCATTTTAATTAAGAAAAAAATATCATACGAGTTACAAAATATAAAATTTTTAAAAAGGGATCAGTTACAAAAAATCGGTTACAAAAAATTGGAGATTTACTTATTGTAAGATAAATTAAACTTCATTTTCAGAATAAAAAAAATACATAAAAATCAGTTAAAGTTATCTATTTAATAAAATTATTGTCATTGTCATGGTCATTGTTTCCTAGTGTTATTAAATATTTATTTAGGGAATTAAATTAAATCACGTTTTATTCAATATTATTTCTCAATATTGCCATTTCGCTATTTTGTCAGCATTAGAAAATAATATTAAATGAAAATACGTTAGTTCAATATTATTATAGACATCGGTAACAGTTTTTTCTACAGGAAGAAAACAAGATATTTTTGTCGGAAGTTTAACGTAGATTTAAAATTAAAATCTATTTTTATCTCTATCCGTTGATAAAATTCATTTTTCTGTACAATCAATTTTATTAGTCAACAATACATATTAAAAAGTAGTCGCTATTGATTTATTAATAATTATTACATTAAGTTTTAGATGATAATAATTATAATTGAAAATAATGTAATAATACTATTAAATTGAATAAAATAATACATTTGCGCTCAAATTTCAGACATTAAATTTTTCCATTTTAAAGGCTTATCCGCTTTTAGCAAGCTTTGTTTGAGCTTAAAAAATATGATTTCTGTATATGCTGTTTTATATTACCATATATGTATGTACTTTATATCTATAATAATTTTGTTTTATTGTTGACTTCAAATTTTGCATTATACATACCTAATATTAGAAAATACTCTAAGATTATTTTAAAAAACAATATAATTAAATTATATAATCTGATTTTGAGTACAATGCCAAAATCAGCAATCTTAAAAGTAGAAAACGCTTTTTGTGACTTTTTTAACTTTCCTTATTTTAACGTACAAAATTATATTATATTTGATTTTTAAATGTAGAGATTAAAAAATATATAATTTAAGATAATTTATAGATATTTTAAAAATACAACAATGTAAGTTAATCTGTTATATTTTAAAACTTGTCATAATTATGAAATTGAATTAAAATAAACATTTTGCACATGGATAAAATAATGTTACGTAAAATTAAAATAATCACATTATTACATATGCAATGTGATTATCGTATTCAAATAAAACTACAGTTTCACAATTTTCGAGAGGAAAAGTAGCATACCAAATTTTTAATACATTTCTTCAAATAAACAAATTTTTCTTGCTTTCTTTGAATTTTAGTTTTCAATGTATGTTACCTTTCGGAAACAAACGATCCAATTGTATTTCACGACGGAAAAAAGGAAGGATTGAAAAATGTTGCTCGTTGTAATGGCAGAACAGCATTTTCCTGATCGAATAGCGATCACGCTCCTAAAACAACAAGCGCAGAATGCTCGTCTTTTCGTTGGGAGAAGCACAAAACGAAAACGCCGAATCCTCGATAAATATCGGACCGAATGGCATACCTAATACCGCCGCGTCAGCGAAGTGCGGTATAAACGTTCGTTCCATTAGCAGGACTTTTTTTTAATTGGCCGCAATTAGAGCTTTCTCTCTTGTTTATATCATCGTTATTCGCGCAAATGCGATCGAAAAACCGGATTGTTCGTATTCAGAAAGCCGACTTAATGTTCATAGTCTGTAGTTAATACGATTTTATGCGAATATTCTTCGCGAATGTTCGTAAAACTAATGTTCTTGTAGATTGAAGATTATTGAAGATTGTATGCTTGAAGTGCAAGTGTTTATAAATATAAAGAAAGAGAAATAGTCAATAATTTGAGAAATTTAAAAGTTCGTTATTTAGCTTCGTGTTATAAAACTATAAAATCTGAATTAGAAATCTAGATACGCGTTGAAGTATACATTTAAATATTCTGTATAAATTAATTATTACATAGTGAATTATTTTCTTGTTCCATGATTAACAGGCATAATATTTCATATAACATACATTGTTATTTTAAACGCAGAGCGCTCCTTCTATATATATATATATATATATATAGGTATGTAGAATTTTTTTATCACTACGTATGAATAAAACCTTTTTGTTGCGTTCGATGCATGGATAAATTATTGTATAGCTTTATATAAAATAATAACGCGTCTCTCAGTTATTGTTATCATTGTCGCGCTATGTCGTTTTGCGAACAACACTCACGAATGCAGAATGTTAAATATTTTTCGTCATTATTTTATGGGTACAATCTCGCACGCATTCAATGTGCGAAGTCACTGAGATTTAAACTCTCCGGTTCGTCGATCTCTACATGATATATATGGACATGGATTTATTAAGTGGCTTAACATGCTTGTCGAGTCTCTGTGAAATTCTCCACAGACGGATTTATTTTCACGATGGACTTAAGTGATATTAATCAGAATATTAATCATAAAGCCAACGTTCTTAATTTATATCAAAATGTTAAAACACTTGGTGTAACATTCTGAAATTCTTTCATCTTTAATTCCATTTGTAAAATGTGTACTCTAAATTCTTTTCTTAATTAATTATTTATTGTACGATAAGTTATACAATAAGTGTAATATTCTTGAGGTTTCCACGGATGCTTTCTATATAAAGATTATGCGTTTCGTGAGTTTTCTCCGTATCCAGATAGCATTCCAAGAATGGATCTGGACACGAAGAAAACTCACGTAATCTTTATATATTAGGTGTTGGAATTAATTCGTAGCGTTTTTTAATGAAAGAATGTTATTTATTTCACATGAGCATTAAAAAATACATTAATGAAAGTACTTCCCATCACTTGTAAAACGCTACGAATTAATTCCAACACCTAATACAATAAGTGATTTTACATTTTTTATAAATACAGGAACAATTTATAATAGAGAGATCAAATGTTTTAATAATTTTTTAATGAAATGATTATTATAATTATATAGGCTATAATCTAAAAAGTGTTTGCATTTAATCTATATACTAATTCTTATGATTTTCGAAATATTTCAATGTTTCTGTCCCAATCGTCTAACAAGGCACTAGAATTTCGTATGATTGACTGATCTTCAATATCAAACATATTATCGCAAATACTTTTTAATTTAATTTAAATAGGATTTAGGAAACTACAAGCATTTAAGAATGACGTAATATTATCAAAAAACAATAAGAAGATGTGAAGGGCACATAAGAGTTAGCAAATCATTTGAAAGTATATAAAAGATCTTTATATATTATGATAAATTAATTGTACAAATTAAGAATCCTAAAAATTGCGCATTACATATTTCGGCTTCTTCATTGAACCATCTTCAAACACTTGATACAGATGTGTACAACATGTTACTTAAGATTAGATACAACCTAATGATACGATGATATGATAACATTATCGGCAATGAACGGATGAATATTCACAAAGAAATGAAAAGATTGCTCGCATATGGTTAACAGGCCAAATGATTGAACTTTCTCGTTATTCTAGAGAAGGAAATTATGTTAAAAATAATAATTAAAGCAAGCAATAATTTCAAATATTATCAATAATATAATCACTATTATTTAAACTATGCAATTTGCAAAAGAAGATCGTAAGAATTTTATTTCCGCATTTGAAAAATTCGTTTTTAGCTGATTTGATATAAAAATAAGCCACAAATATACGAATTATGAGTTTGTACTTCTTTAATTAGCTAAACAGATTATGATTTTATTACTAAAGTATAATAGTTAGTTTCTGAGAAATAAGGGAGTGTCGCTTTAGAAGACTTATGTCAATATCGGCGACTTTTCTATACAATATTTATATTTCAAGTACTCGGTATAAAAAAATTACAACAACATATACGGTTAGGATATTTCAAAATTGAAAAGTATACATTAGCCAGTATTCGTAGTCGATTCTTATATTTAAGACTGTCTTGAGTTTTTAAGACTGTCTGTCTATAGTTTTAAGATATTATGAATCAGAGAGCCGCATTAGCATCTTAACATATTATTTAAGATGATCTTAAAATAAGAACTATGAATAAGAATTATGAATATTACTTATTATGTTACTTCTTATGAAATTTTGAATCAACTTATTTTAATGTAACATATTTAAAAGAACAATAATTTTTCGTGACATTTTAAATTTTCAGTTTTTAATATTTTACTTAGTTTTAATATTTAAAATTATGTTTAAATAAGAATCCTTTTAATTATGCAATGCCATATAATGTTTTATTCTTTTTTTTGTAAATAAGATCAATTCATGAGCAACGACTTATTAATAAAAATAGATTCTAAATTTTACAACGAATGTATCTGTATTTATTTTCATCAAAATTTTTATCTATTTAATACAGTTTTAATATTTTTGATGTTAATGTAAAGATGCTAAAATACTTTTTAAAAAACATCAAAAAGTTTTTAATGTGCAAATCAATTATTACTTTTTCGTAATCAAACACACCGAGAAAAATATTTGATTGAAAATAGACAAACCAGAAGAAAGATTCTGATTAAATTAAGCGACTTTTGTATCATAATTTGTCTTAAACGCGTAAATGTCTTAACACGCGTAAATGAAAATTTATCCTAAATTTAAAAAATCCGATTTATATCAGCAGTATCAAATATCAATGATAGCAAATTTAGTTCTTAAAATTTTGTTCTTTGTATTGAATGAAAAACTTTTTAATCTTTCCTCTATTCACATGATTAATCCGTATTATCTTATGTTAATCATGTTGGTGTTAATATCGCCAACAGAGTGAGAATTATGACAACAATGGTGGAAAATCCATACTGATATTTTTCAAAATGTTGGAGTATCAATTCAACGTTGAATAATATACAGGATATTCTGTTCAAGCAATGTTTAGCAGCTTTCTACATTTTATGCAATTTATACTTGGTTCCTTCTTAGCGAAAATTTAATAGGGAGCTTAATGGGCAAGATTAGCGTAACTATAATGTTAAAGTTGCCATTAAAGTTGAAGGATTTTAGCGAACCAAGCTTGAAAAGTACCAATAAGTAAGAGGACGATATTATTAAAGTCATTCATATAGAACTTTATCTTAAAGAAGATTTTAAAATAGAATTTTATTACTAATATATATATAGAATACAAGGAAAGTAAAAGATTTTCTAAATTATAAGTTACGAAATAAGTTTCCCAAAGAAATTTTCTTTTAAGACTTTCAAGTTTCGTTATTGGTAGCATTCTATTTTTGCATGCAATAAGAAGTAAAATATGAACATTATTGAATCTTAAAAAATTATCTTAAGAGAAGATTGATAATTAATAAGAAAAAAATAGTAATTAAATTCCTTTTTGTTTCTTTTCTATTTTATTCTTTATATATTTTTTTACTTTGCTTTTTCTCTTTAGGACATGAATGTTTGTCTTTTATTTTAAATAAATATATTATTTTAAAAACATAAAAACAGCTAGAGAGAAAGAGAGAGAGAGAGAGAGAGAGAGAGAAATGAGCTCGTCATCTATTATATTAAAACGAAAATATATCTGTACATACAAAAACTGCAATAGTTACAGCTAAAATTTTTCTAGTTTAAATTACTATAGTAAAATTGTGTGGCATTAAGCCAAATAGGAATCCACGAATAAGAAAACGTTATAAAACTAAAGTGTGTATAAATTACCTATTAATAGACTGAGACAATATTCAATAAATTTACATTACATGTTTCGGCTATAAATTCGAGCCCTCCTCAGATATAAAAAATACAATAAAAATATATGCTGTGTAAAGTGAAACGCAATCGCTAATGAAAAACGCAGAGAATATAATATCATGTCGATGGAATGCTAGTGTTGGGTGAAATACTTAAAATAGAGGAAACGAAAATTGCTCGTCAATTGTTTGGAAGACCGATTGAGAAAAAAATTTTTTGTTAGACTATTGAAAAAGAAAAAAAGGAAAAGAAAAAACTTAGCGAAAGATAAAACTTCATTTTTTATGTACGTATTTAAAGAATAAATGCAATGCAAGCAACAAAGCTTCCCTCTAGTAAAAGACTCACCCCAATCCAAGTATCAGTGACATATGTCTATGTAAATATCATCAACAATTTAACAGTCCGAGAATGTCCATGGTCAGAAACTAAAAAATCTCCATGCATGATGTCAGAAAACCGTTACACCGTTACGGATAATCATGCGTCTAACCGATGCGACAGACGGAATATTAAGCACGATCTTGGTGACACAATGTCAAACGTTTATGATCGGAATGTATGATACATGTAAGCCTTCTATGTCTGTTTAAAGATTAAGGCTATTTTCTATTTTTTAATATACAGCATCTCAGAGATCAAACTTATTGTAACACGGCTCCTCGCCTAAAATATGTATGTTGTCCCAGTCGAAATCATAGTCAAGCTGCAATCTGTGATCTGTTATTACTAATCTTGAAGATGTGTTTCAGCGTATATGGTTCCGATGTTCCGAAATTCTTGTTATCAATTTCCTTTCTGTTTGGCCCACGTATGTTGCATCCCAACGTTCGATTTCGACAATGCAGCCAAAGAATCTTTGTGTACTTTAATATATTTATTTAGTTTATTGGAACTAAAGAAAGAAATCCTGATGTCGTTGAATCTCTTGAATTTTTCAGTTAATGTTATGGTATTATAAGCCAAGAAGGCTTGAACGTTAAGTCTACATTGTTAACAACTTTATCTTTTCTCGATATTCCACGGTTAAAAATATTCTTGATTCTATTATTAATGGTATCAAAAATAAATTTGAGAGAATAATCGTTTTCAAGATGTTTATTATAAAAATTATGTCCTTTTCATGAAAAACAGAATCAGACAATAAGAGAGCTTTATTCGATAAGCCAAAAATTATATCTCTTTTTTGAGATATTGAATGGTTAGAAAAAAAGTTTAGAAATCAACCTGAAAATAAAGGTTTTTGATATCAATCAAACATTAGTTGATTATTTTTAATAATAATACTAACATCTAAAAAATTCAAAAATTTTTAATTTCCAATATGAACTGCAGACTGAATGAAGAACTGCAGAGAGAATGAAACGAATTAAAAGCATTTAATAGTGAATCAATTTTAGATATAAGAACCGCCGCGCATAAATCATCAACATAACGATAATAAAAAAGTATATCATCATTGAACAACATCAAGGCCTCTCCCTCCAGTGTCCGCATCACCAAGTCTGCAACTGGGAGACAAGGGAGATCCCATGGGCCAAAGTTCTGTTTGTAAAACTATTGTCAAAACTAAAATATGTAGAATCTAAAATGAAACGTACTCCCGTTAAGAACTCTGCCTTCGAAATGTCACACTTCTTTGAAATGTGATTCCATTTATCATTGATGCAATCCAATGCCACATCAATCGATATGTTAGTAAATAATGATACTACGTCTAAAGAAATGAGTCTATTATCCTCGATGTTCATACCTGTGAGTTTATTATATATATGATAAGCTGAAAACTGTTCTTTATATGACTATCAGCCTTAGGCAAATTCTTATACAGAAAGTTATGTAAAAAGGATGCTAAAGCGTGCAATGGGCTGCCAATAGAAGAAACAATAATTCTGAACGGACAGTTTTCTTTATGAATCTTTGGAAGTGCCCTTGAGAGCATCCCGTTGTTGCTATATAATAGTTTGTATTGAGAATCTTTAATATATATGCATCTTCTCTTTCTCAAGAGCAAAGTCTAAGCAAAGAAGTTTTTTAATTCGATCTTTTTGAATAATAGAAAATAAGTTTCCCTGTCACCTAACATATTATTTACACTATTAATATAAAAATCTCTATTCAGAGTAATCATCACATTGGAGAACAATTTTTGTTTCCTCTGTTTCAAGTATTTCACCCAACACTAGCATTCCATCGACATGATATTACAATATATATTCTCTGCGTTTTTCATTAGCGATTGCGTTTCATCTTACACAGTATATATTTTTATTGTATTTTTTACATCTGAGGGCTCGAATTTGTAATGCCGAAACATGTAATGTAAATTTATTAAATATTGTCTTAGTTTATTAATAGGTAGTTTATCAATTTATATACACCTTTTTAGTTTTATAACGTTTTCGTAATCTTATTCGTGAACTCTTATATTGCTTTGATGTCACACAATTTTACTATTTTAATATTGAGAGTCCTATTTTGATTTACTTTTATGATTCACGAATGTGTTACTAATGAATATGTTTTTTTATATGTTTTAGGTAAGCTTTCTATGAAAATCTATTTCCGGAGCCGTGATTCCTGGTGATTATACCGTAAGACAAATTATAATTTCTGTACAAATGTCGCGAAGACACGAAACGAGAATGGCTGTGCGAAATACAATTCGAAGCACGTAAGAGGAAACACATCAAAAGTACAATCTCGATCGTTTCACGGCGAGATCGAGACTTTGAATTTCGACGACGTGACCGTGTGGAATTTCAAAACGTAACTATTAAGTAAATAAAACCACAACGAGCTTTTCATTGTTAAGTTTCAAGAAAAAGAAGAAGAAGCGAGCAACATATTTATACAATACAACACGTAAAGAATGCGATAAATTGTAGAAATGCGCTCCGAAATCACATTTATAGCCACGTTTCACGGAATTCGAATTAACTATCAGAATGATCAATCGTAACCTCCGATCGTAAACGTCGCAAAGTTAATTGGAAGTTTCTTTCGATATAAACTTCGTAAAGATTAACGGATCGAAAACTCCGAAATTCGAACCACATAAAAATGGAGTATTTTCTCAGCAGTCGACTAGCAATTTCCGAAACGATGCTACTATAAGGTTCTGAAATTAAAGCATTTACCATGCTAATTAGACTTCATTGTACACATCGAGCTTATTTTCTTGCAATTAAAACTGTTTTAATAAAAGTATCACAGTTAAGATAAATCACTATAACGTGAACTTTGACATTATGTTATATGTATAATATCTATAAATTTAATATTTAAATTTAATATATTTTTACAACCATACATATTATAAGAAATTAATCTATTTAATAGAAAAATTAAATTAATATAGAAACGAAGGGTCAATAAATTAAAATTCGAATAATAGAATAAAAAAAAATTAGCTAAGCTAAGTTTTAATACTAGTTAGTAATAAATAATAATAACGATAACAAAAGAGTTCTACCAAATGGTGAAAATAATAGGAAATTATAACAATATAAATATGATATACGTTTCAATTTTTATTGAGTTATCTTTCAATTCTTATGTCATATATACTATATAATATATATAATAAAAATACAGTGTGTATACGCAGATAATGTCATGTGTGCTCAATTTATCAATCTAAAGTGTCTTTCGTTCTCAAATTATTATAAAATAATTAATGTAAGTTATAATATATGTATATGTAATTCCTTGTGAATGTGAAATTAAATGTTCTATGGATCAGATCAAATACGAAATAATAATGTTTAAACATCAAAGGGGGTAAGGATCTAAGATTACATCCAAGATTACATTCTCCACCTTTGATGTTTAAATATTACATTATGTAAGATGTTCTGCGAGCATTACTGTAATTGTACACACTGCATTTTTATTTTTTATTATATATACAATATATCGTACGATACTGAAGATGAGGGAAATGTTTGTCATATTTTATATCACTGTAACATTTCTATCATTAGTATGACTTTTTTGTAACTTTTTATTTATTACTTAACCAAGTCCTTTAATTCTGTTACTGTTTAATTAAATTATGTTTATTAATAAACAATTTGAAAATGTTATTTATTTTATATATTTAAACAAATATCAATTAAGAACTACGCTCATTTTAATTTTGCATAAAAATAAACTCATTTGTTGAATGTTTCGTAAAATAAATATTCGTTACGTTTCTCATTTATGCAACTGTAATTTTTAATATTAAATGGCTAACTAAGCTTAAAGATTATTCTTTATCCAAGGAAAAAGAATATGTAAATTTCCGAAGAAACAAGCTTCTGCCGAGCGTGTACAGTTTTCTTGGAAAACTCATATAATCGTAACATCGCAGCGCAATATGGAAAGAAGAAAAAATGGGAGCTCTAGATAAATGTTACTCTAAGAGCCAAGTGCGCTATTAAAGCTCGCGGCGAACGAACGCGATTAAAGTGCGATTTTTTTCCATGTCGGTCGCTTAAGTTATTCCAACTCTATATTCGTTGTGTCGAGCTTTCCGACACGTTTTGATATTCTGACGGTGATACAGTCCGTTCTAGTTATGTGATTTATGGCCGCCGGTTCCTTAATTTACGTCCCTTCGCGATAAGCAAACATCGCCCATTGGCCGAATCGGCGTGTAACCACGGCACATGCACGCGTGACAGAATTTGAGATAAAAAATCCCCTTTGATTTCTCAGGGATCTTTCCCCTCCGTATCTTCCAAAGCTTGACACGTTAGGGGCAAAAGCATGATATTGAATTGTGTTGCGTGATTTGAAAATAAGCAATTGCGTGATCTGCAAACGCGAGAACTTCGCACTGGAAAAAGGGTCTGGTTGCATTAATTGAAATTCTGATTGAAAATGAACAAATGAGAATTATTTAATTGAATCTATTTAATACTAGCTGAGATAACCAGAATCCTGATTGATATGATCAGAATCTTCTCTGGTTTGTTCATTTTCAACCAGAAGCTTTTCTCAGTGCGACATTCGGACAAAACATAGATATAGTGGAGATATAATTTATATTTCAAGGGAATTTTAAAATAGTTTTATAATCAGGAATCAAAGTATTTATTGTTAATTATTATAAAATCTGTTCGCGTCGTTTGTATTTTTTGACTCAGCATCTTTGCTTTCTTGTGTTCAACATCCGAACATATATTTATTAGTGTAAAAATTTCAAGTGTAAAAATTTTGGGAAATTTTTAAACAACGCAAACTGACCTATTGATGAATATAGTCTTGTTCAGGATTTCCGTCAAGTAAAAATTGATTTTAAATTGATATAAAAATCTATGAAAGATAATTTATTAAGGACCATCTTGAGATTCTCTCTCTCTCTCTATATATAATATAAATCATGATTATTATAATCCTAACTAATGCGAGTGCTATAACGCGTGCAAACACATTCGGACTTTGAGCGATTCGGGAAGAACCAACAACGCAAATCAGTTTCGTCGTGCAACGCGACAAGCGCTATAATTCATCGTGATACGCGCTCGCTTCTCGAACGTAACTCGCGCTAGAGGCCAACGACGAGCGATAAGGACGCATAATTAATCGCCATCGCGTAAAATCCGTGTTGCACGCGAGGCATATTGAAATTAGTGGAATTAACGAAAATTAACGCCGTCCTTACGACGACATTATAGCAGGTGGCCTATACGCGCGTGGCTTATTTAAAAAAAACCAGATGCATCAAGCCGACGATAATTGCCAGCCATTATCGTAAGTGCGAAACGTGAATAAATTAATGCCTTCGGCGACTCATCGGAGCCGCTCGATAAGAGAGGCTGCATAGCGATGCACTCGGCCGCGTTGCGAGCTGAAGAGTGTGAGTCGACAAAATCTAAGCGACGTTACCCGATCCTTAACCGTATTATTTGAAAGTCAAGCATTCACGATCTAACGCCTTGACCGAGGTACATGATAAATCGGTTCAAGATGACTTACCAAATTGCAAATAACTTTGTTCGATCTTATCGATAATAATTAAAATATCAACTGAGATTTCTCGAGCAACTTATTACAACGTCGTAGGAACTTCTTATAAAATACCTATTAGACTTGGAAAAGGCTTAATTTAGAAATTAATTGATTTATAATTTATTTGAATAATTTTTAGTGCAAGAAAAGAAATTTATTTTTACGTATTTTGGAATGCTGAATTAAAATTTGCCGAATAGAATTTCCATCGAATTTTTAAGATATGACATGACAATTTTAAGATATATCATGTTATTTTTAAGATATAGTATATTAATTTTTTAAATATAGTATTTCTTTTTGAATTATTTGAATGTGTCAAGCAAGATGAATATTCCCACTAGAATTTAATAATAATTGAGAAATATGTTATGAAACGATATTAGAATAAAACAGATAAACAATCACTGCTGGACTTTAATACGTGAAATCGATCCAAATTCATATAAAAAACAAAATTTGAACTCAACACTCTCCTGATTTTTTAAATTTTAATAAAACTTCATTTTATGTATTGGAAAAAAATTCTTATATGTAAAAAAACCGGACTTAACAGAAATATTTTGATGGCAGATTCGAGCATAGCGTCGATAATTATCCTAGAAAGTCTTCAAATATGTATAAAATCTTGTAAACTATTAATCAGATTTGACTTTTCTTCACGAAAGAGATTAAGAATGTACGATTATTATACTATATTATGTAATTAATTCGCGGCAAAATATTACAAGAGTTTTGTTTTCTAAACAATTACGATTTCTTTTTCTCACAATTAACAATTAATGAAATAAACAGTTTATAATACATTTCTAGTATAAAAATATATTAAAATGTTAATAAATGAATGAGCAATGAATAATTTCAAATATCTATCAGCTATTGAAAAGATAGTAGTTTATTTGATGGAAACGCGAAATATACAATTAGAAATTCTTATGATAAGATGCGTTAAGATAATTGGTCGTTGAATTCGAAAAAGGTTGTTATCGTTGGTGGTCGACTATTGTGCGATGAAAGATTTACCGCTTTTGGACGACGATTGCATTCAGCGAGAGTATGTTGCATTCGCATCGCGCGCGCAGCAGCTCCGAGGAATAAATTGAGGAAGTTCTCCTATCATATGTACTGCATTTTGAAATACCGCGCTTATCGCGTACGCGTGTTTCTGAAGATCTTTTTGCGTTTGCCTCGATATATGCACGAACGTCCGTTTAACGCTGCACATTTTGAGGGAAATAATTTCTGCATTCGACGATCTCTTCTCTCGCTTGCGCGAAAATGTGCATCGAAAACACGGCGAATAATGCTGTACGGATTTTTTTTTTATGCACTTATATACAGATAGCTCGAAATGAATTTTCACATCGACATATTTATATTGGTATCAGATTACTCAGAATCACATAAAAATTATTTATATCTACAAAATTCTTTTATTAATTGTGAACGTCATTTTTCATTAATTTCATTATACAAATTCTAAATTAACTTCTCATATTTATAAAAAATTCATATTAAATATGAATATGAAAACTTATAAAATATAAATAACTGAAATACATGAAGTCAGAAATGTTAAAAATTTTTTGTAATTTAACATTTAATATTTATATAATAAAAATTATTGAGACTATTATTCTCAATAATATTCAAAAGTACTCACCAAAATTTGCGGTTTTTTCAATAATTAACAAAAAACTAATTATAAAAACACACATATATAACAATATTTTAAGAGGGGGCTTATTATTCTTGTGGGAAAAAACTCAACAATTATATATATTTTTTTTATATAATTTAAATTATAGCAAAGAATTCGTGACTCAAAATTTATACCTATGTATTCTTTGTTTTAATTAATTAAAAAACATTTTTTTTATATAATTTAAGTTATAACAGAGACTACTTTGATTTAAAATTTATGCCTATAATGTATTTCTTCTGTTTTAATTAATTTAAATTATAGTAGAAACGTAGTTAAGTTTAAGTTTCCTCTTAAAGCATTGTATACATATTTTTTATAACTAATTTTGTTAATTACTATGAGAAAAATTGTAGTTTTGATGGAATAATACTTCTAAATATTTACTAGGATCTTTGTTAATCTTCGTAAAATTTCCATTTTTAGTGCATTAGGCTCATCAATTTAGTAATTAAGGCAAAAGAATTAAGTAATAACTGTGAACGATACTTAATCAGCAGAAAATTGATATTTAAAATAAATCGTAAAAATATTTAAAATTTAAAATTTAATTTATATATGTCTAGTACAATTAAATATATATGCAGTACAATGTCGAGTTTTTTCACAAAAATCATATTCTTTTTCTTAAAACAGACATTGTATACATATCTCTTTGTAATTAGTTTTGTTAATTAGTTATTGAAAAAGCCGTGATTTTTGGAATACTATTTCTGAACATTAATCTTATTCTCTTATTTTTCATGCATTGTATCACTTCTTGATGCAAAATAAAAATTATTATATATAATTTAGCTTGAATGACTTGAATTCTACGTATTGCCCAAAAGTTTCAGCACATTCTCCATTTATAGAAATTTCGTAATATAAAGAATAAAATATAAATACAATTTGTTACGTTTTTAAATTTATAATATATTTTTACTAAAACTGAAAAAAAAAACTTATTTTTTTTATATTCTTTGCTTCTTAAAGCCTAATCTCCTTGGACTTTAATAAATAACAAAGTCAAATTCTTGGCATTCAATCATAAATTTTTCGATTTAATCAAAGATTTATATGTAATTTAATGCTTAATTTCTGCGAGAATATTGTTTACATATCATTCTCTTAAATGTTTATCGATAACTAGCGCAAAAATTTAAATCGAGATTTCTTTCAACCGATATACCTATTATATGATATTTATTCAGCATTTGAGAAAAATTCATTTATAAATTTATTTATAAATTCCATTTAAAATTATTTTTTGGCAATTTACGATTTTACTAAATATTTCCGTAACCAAAAATAAAAGGATATATCATATCATAATTCCATATTTTATATATGAAAAATGAAATTATTAACAAAAATATAAGGCGTATTGAAAATTTTGAACGGAAATATATGAGTAAGCTCGATTAAAATGCGAACATTTATACGGAAGAATCTCTTTGTGTTAAAACTTTATGTGACCATTGTTACGGTATATTCACCGTTAATTAATTACTACGGCGAAAATTGTGTTCATTTTTGGGAGCAATCGGAATCTCCACGTTTCCGGAGCACCGTACACACAAGTCGTATCACTAGTTTCATGTGCATTTAATAGCGAATGCAGTCGCAATGTACTCCAATGCGAACTAAATTGAGAAACTTCTTGCATTAGGTATAACACAGCCGTGTACGAGAATCTTGGTGTTTGAGGGAGAGATCGAGCCGTACGCGAGTGTCTCGCAATCATAATCGATTCGAGCGTATCTATATACCAACCACCACAGTCGAGTGCATGCAATCAAGAATCTATGGATTGAACAAAATCAAGACTTTCCAAGGATCTCTAGTTCAAACATAATAGCTGATTTTGAGGGAATAAATAGGGTGTGTTAATCGAGAAATACGTAAATAGAGAATGTAGAATACTGAATATATATAATATATATATACTATAAGAAGTAAAAACTCTTTTTGATTTTAAATTATTGATTTTACGTATCCCATTAGGTTATAATTTTTTTTTAACGCAATAATTATCGATACTTATCTATATAACGAAGTGTTATATTACTCCAGATCGACGTATCGTTAATTAGTAGTTTAACACAAATAACGTATCACTGTTACAATAATGCTTTATGTAATCGTAATTATTAATTATTTCCGTCATTTATCGTGACGAATTATTAATCGACGAATTATTAATAACGGAATTCACGCGTGATTACACGTAGGTTACGCGTAGATGATTTTTCGATTATCAGTTACTGAATTATCTATGCATCGGAAAACCGTTTTAAAAAAAAAAAAAATGCATGTACCAAAATAATATTTTCATCAGATAGTTCTCGTTCATTCTGCGAATTTATTCGCATGTTATGAATACTTTCCGAAAGAATTATTGTTGAAAAATGCCAATTTTAATAAACGCTGTATATTAATTACAATAATTACTGACCACTCGCGATCCGCTGTTATTATCATTCAACCCTAAACGGCGCGAGAATGATGTCCGAGACACGCGATGCGTGTCCAAACGTTAATTATTAGCGTCGCGCTGGCGAATGACGGCAGACGTGACGTCGCAGACAACGTCGGCATCGACGACGTCGAATTCCGTGGGGTGCCATTAAGGCTTCAGAGCTCAGTGAAAATGATGGTTGACCGTATAAATTACACCTTCGATTTTCGTAACGCCAGCCGGTTGAATTCACGAGGACGACCATAAATTTCCTACGTTAGAACGCGCGGTTTCGTAGCGGGGGTAAGAGGGGAACGAGGGGTGGCGATGAGGGGGATGAGGGGGTAAGGACCGCCGTGCCGGTGCGGTGGTCGCAGTTTGCCCCGTAATTTGTAATCGTCGAATTCTACGATCCGCCGTGTGCCATCTTGCGGAACCCACCAATCTGTGACCTTCTTCTTGACATTAATTTAAAACCTTGTCGTCGCCAATCTCGATCGAAAAAGCTCCCGGTATTATTAACAAGCTGACATAAAATGGTCAAGCGGCGATTAATAACGTCGGAGAATTTCTCTCTCGAGATTCATTTGAGAGCACCTATATGTATATGCAGAAATTTATTGAATATTATTATTTATTGTTACATAGTAAGTAAAATTATCCAGGAAAATTATAATTTATGACATTTATGCATGCATACGTTCGATCGCGGATGTAATCTTTTTATGCCTCTTTTATTAACTTAAAAATTAATGTTATTTCTCCTGACATGGTAAAGAGAGTAATTATATTATTTACTTTTGAATATGATTTACTTATAACTTTATTCACAACTTTATTGCCATGAGTGACGTTCAACCAATTATCGAATGAATAGAATTGCGCATGTAAAATTGCGAGAATAATAAACAAACAATTAATCATTATCGCAATTATTAAAAAAGAGAAGACTTATGCGGAATAAACCACTTTGTTGCAAACGGCAGCACTTGCTTTAATAAAGGTTTAATAAAGATGAGCTTATGAAAATTTATGGTGCACGATCCTATTGGCCACGGTAATTTAAATGTGACGATTTGTTTTATTCATGAGCGATCGTTTAAAATACTTCTGACGTACGGTGCCCAGTTAAATAAGAAGTGGAATATTTCATGCCGCTGCGGGCTGCACGGCATAAATTGAAAATTAACGAAGAAGCGTACGAACCATAGAGAAAGCAAATTCCTGAAACACTATTCACTATGAGAATTATATTGAAATATCTCGCAAATCTGCGTTTGTAATCGATTTTATATATATGTTTTTTATTTTTATATTAATTACATATATACATGCACTACATGTATACCTATATACATGTTACAAATTTTTGAGACGATATCTATACAAAATAATGTCGTAAAAATTTTATAGTTGATGCAAAATGGTAATAATTAAGGAAATTTTATTTATTGCAACAAAAAATACAAAATTTCCGATATAATTACAAATTTATGTTTATCAATAAAGTTAGAGAATAATTTTTTTATTTACTTGTACACGTACAATTAAAGACGAAGAAGGAAATTTAAGACAAGCACATTAATGTGAGTAAATATTTTTTAATGCATAATAAAATAATTATTGTATATAAAAATATTACAATTGTGATCTTAATAATATGTAATATTTAATGTTATAAACATTTGTGGAGATGAAAATAATTGTACTCTTTTTCAATGGATTGTGATAAATTACAAAAACCGAATTCCAAATTCTAATAATGAATTATTAGAGATGGAGTCGCAAAGTCACTGATGCTAGTAAATGATGATAAATAGACCCCTGACAAACGTTAATCACGATCGCTTAATATGTTATTTCATGGTATTCACTTAATTATGCAATTGAAAACAACCCTTCGGCGAGGTACATCGAGCTTCTCGTAATGGAAACAATTTTAATTAAACGCGACCTGTCTCTGTGTACGAGTTTTATTCAATGTGCACGTATCGAGCAGTTACGATTTTTTAGTAGTCGCCATTGTGCAGCAACGTGTGGAAAAGCGCTTACATGCACTCGTTACGATCCGACGTTATCAGTTCAACGATAATGCCTGGTTATTCCACCTTTTAATTGGGTCATCAAGACCAAGTGTTTCCCTCGAGAGAAACGTGGAAATCCATTAACACAATGCCGATGAAATTTTCACACTTCCTCTTCGCAATGATGAAAACCTCTTGCATTATTCTCATCGGTGACATAGCAATTAATATATTTAATTTCATTTATAGGACGATTCAGAGGTATTAATCGCTTGTTCTGTTTTGTTTCCTAATAGGCCTTAATGATAAAATATTCTTTCTTATTTTTTAATAGATTAAAATAATTTTTATATATTATTTCTATCTCTTACACTATTATATGTATTTAATTAATCGTGTTTATGTCTTCAAAAGTAGAGGGAATTCTAAAGCAGCTTAAAACATTTTGAAATATACATTCACCACTTAAATTATATCTGTACATTAAATTTCCATTACGTAAATATTGTTATTGTAGTATTACTTATTAATAAGCATTTTACAAAATCAGATTTGAAATTTAACAGTTTAAAACTCAGAATAGTGATATTATTTAATTATTTATAAAATATCATACATAATCCTAATGTAATTCTATAATTTCTAAATAAATCAATTACACTTTTATCAAAATATTTGCAAATTTTTATTTTTATAAAAAACAAGTGCTTTTTTTATTCAGACGTTTTTATTACGATTTTCTATTTATAAAAAAAAACAATTTTTTATTTAGAGCATAAACAGATATTTGTAACATTTTTGTTCTTATTTTTTCGCGAAATTTTATTGATATGATTTAATATTTTAATTTATTGAATCAATTATGTTGTCTTAATTAGCGAGATTTTGACAAATGATAAAATTGATGATTTAATTAACTGTAATGAAATTCATGAAATAACTATGTGTATAAATCAATTTAAATTTTACTTTAACTTTTATCAAAATATTGAAGATCTCCGCGATATGTGGATATAAACGGATTACAATTTTAATAAAAATAAAAAATAATTTAAATTTCTAACGAATTTTTTGACACTTACAATATAACATTACTAAAAACATATTATATATATCGTGAAATCGATTATATACATATTTAAGGTTTATCAAAATATCCGATATTTAAAAAAATTTTGATGCACAATAATTTTGAGTTTCGACTTTACACACTTTTTCGGAAAGCCAATTCTTGAAACTGATTTTATAAATTTAATCTTTAAAATAAACTACTTATATTATAGATAAACTAAATTTAGAAACATACGTGTCTTTCCACTGCCTCATTTACCACGATATGTAATTGCCATCACGGTCAAATATCTGGAGAGCTTCCGCATCGCGAGCGAAAGAAAGACAGATTCCGATGCACCTAATGAAAGTCTACGCTGAAAGCACGAAAGAGAGAGAGAGAGGGAAGTGATCGGTCATGAAAGTGCCTGGAGATTCTCGACCAGAGAGTATCTTTCTCTCTATTTCCTGAGCGACGTGTACAGTTCCTTTCACAAAAGACATAAAGCACTTCCTTTGACAGACGTAATTACGTTTGCAGCCGAAACGAGTACGATCGATTACTGAAGAGCGAGTATTATGCGCTCGCGGCCGACCTCGCCATACGCCGAGTTCAAGCACGCTGACATGCATTTAAGCCGCGCACTTCGCCGCGCGTCGAGCTTACGATGCACATGTCACATGTCATTACTGGTTATAATGGTTATTATTATTAATTTTATAAATGGAACGACACGATGTCGCAGCGCGATATAAGGAAAAAGTGCTACGTCATTTTTTATTCATCGCGACGGTAATACATAATGTTTGTATCGCTGAGAGCTTCAATATTTTAAAATATTCCGAAAAAATGGCCCCTTTAATAATAAATTTCTCTTCAATTTTGATTTATCCCTCTTTCTCTTTCCTATTCTTTATCATAATAAAACATGACATGTTTCCTTAAATTAGATAATTTTATTTAATATAAAATAGTTTTTAGTACTTTTTTTTATTATATTCTTGCAATTTTTTTCCTCCTACATATACTTATTACTATTATTACTAAATTATAAATTATATTATATATATTATTAAGTTATCAATGCTTTTTCGTAAAATTTAATTTTAACGATCACGAAATTAGTTAATAAATTTTCTCTCTAGCTCGTAAATGTTTTCTGCTACATAAATCTGTTGAAAACATCTGAAGAATTTGATGAATGAGGTAAAATTTCCCAATCTAACTTTGCAATCGTCTGTCATATGATCTGTAGTAGAGTGTCTTCCGTTCTTCTATAATAACAAAGAACCTTTTCGATTGATGAGAAAGGTTGCTTCTGTCGGAGTTTTTCGTAAGTTCGTTATAACACGAAATAATAAATCTCTACCGTGACACTTTAGCCTACGTTCTCAGCTCAAAATGAATTATTTCTTTTACTGTTCAAAGTACAGTCTAAAGAAAGGTCTAAAAAATTATTAAAAATAATAGCATCCAATATTAAATTTTGATAGGAAGAAAGATATTACTTATTTATTAATTTATTATTCGTTTCAATTACCTATGTACTTTATAACACTATTAGTTTATATATATATATATATATAAAGTAATATGTTTCTATCATTTAATAGATATTTTACAGTCTGATACGATGTTTTCTCTACGGAATAGAATATTTTGAGACGTTGAAGAAAATTACGAAACGTAATACTAACGTTTTCAAGTAGTTTTATTGAGTACAATTCCGCACGAGGGAGGTGTAATTTCGTGCAAACGAGCCCGACTGAAATAAACACTATGCGAGGGTATGGCAAAAGAAAGTCAGAAGTTAGAAGATAAGATGTGAGAACGAGTGACGCGGATGTAGAAAACAGCAGAGTATGTATAAGGCGAGAAAGGGATCGTTTGAACATCTGGTAAGGTACCAAGTATGAAAAGGACGTGTGTGGAGTGCGGAGGAAAGAAAATAAAAATAGCAGAGTTAGTAGATCGAGGGTGGGGATAATAAAGGCGAGATAGACTGGATATGAGAGAAGGGCGAGCACGAGATGAGTAAAAAGCGAAGCTACGAACCTTGAGAGGGATGGTTATAGGATAAGTATAATGAGAAAAATTGCCGAACCTGTCCAAGTCGTGAGCAATGATCGTAAAGTAAAAACGGCAGTAACTTTTAACCAGAATGCTCGATTATCTCTATCCGTTATTCAACTGATGAAATTAATGTTTAAAGTACATTAGCAACGGATGTTTCGTCTCGAGTTCCGAGATGACTCATCTTCAAAGTCTTGACGACAGTGACAAATATCACGGTAAACAGGATTTTTATCTAATTCGATTGTGTGGGATGTCCGGTTTTTATCGCTTTTATTATTTAACGCTTTTATTACTATTCTTGTACAAAGCAAAATATTGGAACGTCCATTGTGCAATGTCAATTGAAAATAAAAAGCTTTTTGCATACAACCACACTTTTGAGAAGAGAAAATAGATGAATCTATATTCTTGTTATTAAGTGAATTTTTAATAGATTTAGTTTTAATAGAATTTTAATTTTTAATTTAGCTTTAAATATATAATTACGAAGTAAAATTGAACTAAAATTATAATCCCTTCAATCTTCCGATAAATATTACTATAATAGAAGAAAAAAATTAATTCGATTGATAAAAAAATTTGCTACTAAAAATAATGCGATGGATATAGCTTGTATAACGTTGACAGAACGATTCTCTTTATGTATTATGTATTGATTTTTATATGTATTATCTCAAGAAATGATGTTCTAGAATTATAATTATTGATGAATTAATTGCGAATTAATTAGTAAATATCAATCAATATGAAATAATGTTTAGCTTCGTGTGATTCTTCAAACCTCATTCTCTGTATATTAAAGGGATGTGTTTGCGTGAATTATCCTGAATTATGAATTACAGTATATTTAAAATTTATTAAAAATTTTTGAATGTAAAATTTATTTAAAATTTTCGAATTTAAAATATATTAAAAATTTTCGACTTTACGGATTGCAAAATTTTTTTACAGAGTTAAAATATGCACAGATAGAAAAGTCAAGTGAGTCGATTTCAAAAGAAAATCGAACAAAAGTTAAAAAATTCACTTACTTTTTGCTCATATAGCTGTCACCTGAGGTTAAAGTTTGCTGGGTATAAAAGTTTTATATTTCATATGAGTAGCATAAGTATCCAGCGTAATCCTCGGATTACTTGAACGAACAATACCGAGTTTGTGGAACTATGATTGAAAGTCTAGAAAAAATATATTAGCTTGAACATAATTCATGTGTATACATTTGCTTAGCGAAGATTCAGAATGGTAAACAGAGCAATAATTTTATCTAATTTTAGTAGTACTCTATTTTACAAAAGATGGTGCTGCAATATGTTAGATAAGGAAAAATATATATGTATATTGAATGAGACAGAATGATAAGAAATGAATTAAAGATAACATATTATATTTATTTGATACAAAAAACTGTTAATTTGATTCAATTATCATTTTTTTGAATAAATATTTATGTATGTACTGTAAGTAAATGTTTACTCAATAAAAAAATAATTAAATCAAATTAATGGTTTTTTATTTCAAATAAATATGTATTTAGTAAATATTTACTTAGAACTATTCAAATAGATATTTATTAAAATTTAGTAATTTTTTTTTTATATAGCGTCTCTTTAATTTAATATATTTCTTCAATATATAATGTTAGATTTAGTCTTTAAAGAAGACGAGGGGTATTTTTAAAAGCTTACAACATTTTATTTACAATAATAAGATTTACAATTTTTTTGTCTCAGGTATTCTTTATTTCAAAACATGATACAATCTGATATATTCACCGTCAGTGTAAAGTTTGATTTTAATCGATCACGCCTATATGCAGACTCAACTTTATATTTTCACTCGATATTATTCTATATACAATACTATATTCTATATACAATATCTATCTTGAATAACATGTTTCTGCGCCGTCCCGTTCTATAAAGGTTATAACAATGTTAAAGCTTCAGGAAATCATTCAAAGATGTTAGATAATTGTTTCGTATTTTCTATATAAAGACAGAGAAATTTACGTTTAACTTACTCGCATTTAACGCATACCATTCCATTTGTCTGACTCGAACATTTATCAAACGAAATTGTTAAGTAGCATAATTCACCAACTAATTCACTACAGTTATGCAATTATATCTGATTTAACGCAGATTTACGCGGACTGGGCGAAGCCCGGCTCGCTGAAATAGTTTCGAAAACCCGATTTCGCGGTTTGCCGCTTCGAAATTCACGTTAAACTGACACGTCGGATCATCGGAAGTAACACGGTGAGTTCTCGCCGTTTTTCCACGTTTTTGCGGTAACGCGATCGTCGGATTGAACGATCTGTCCGCGGCGGTCACGTTTGATCTATTAATGTAATAACGTGACCGAAATCGTATTCACTTCGATATTGATCGTATTGAAACTACATAATAATGTAACTTTACAAAATACTACCCACAAACGTCATTAATGTCCTTTATCTCCTTCATCTCTAGATACCTCAAATTTTTATTACGTATTCAGTACTGCATTTTGTTTCCCCAATTCAACGTTCAAAATATCGATTATATTCTTGGAGAAATATTAATTTTGCGGCATATAATGTATCAATATCATCACGCAATAACTTAGTGATATTAAATTTCAATTTATCAATTACATTGTACAGTTAAACGAAACATGCAGTATATAATAGAGACATTTGATCTTCTAATTAGGAAAATTCGCTTGATAACAATTCAAACGTCTTTCTGCTTGCGATTTAAAATTTTGAAATTCGAATATCGTGAAAGTTGAAACGAGGCTACCGTCGATGTTCAAATTGCGAGCTTCTATCAGGAAAAACATCCACGTGAACGCATCGTTACAAGCGACGGTGTTATTACGATTCTTCGCGTGCGGCCATTGGTCGTGCTCTGCGCTTGGCGGTCGCTTTTTTTCTTCTTTTTTTTTCTGGCAATACGAGGAGAGACGAGTTGAAATTGGATCAGCGAGAAAGAAAGAGAAAGAGAGGAGGGGAGGGGGGAGGGGGAAGGAGAAGGGAAAGATAATGCCGAGATCGACTCTCTTTTATTTCTACTCAAGTCTACTCGATGGCCGCCCCGTTGGTGGGCACGTTGCCGTATATAAGTGGTTTAAGTAGACGATCGCGCCAACAGGTCGCCGTGTAGTTGAGCTTTTCACTGAGCTCGGCAACAAAGTCCGAACTGCATTGGACGTTCGAGTTTGCTCCGATAGGTTAATCATTTTCGTGATAGGAGTATGGAAACCAAGCCAGCTGCACACGAACTATGAAAAGAGGATTAAACCTTTATGGGTTGGGATCAAATTCAAATACTGCAAGAATGTTTCAGGTATCAAAGAAAACGCACGATCTTTAACTCATCATTTTTGTGTCACACTTTGCGTTTTCTTACATCAATAAAAATAACCATTATTCATATCATTATGTAAAAATTATTATTAGTTATATTATTATGTTTATAGGAATGAAAATCTCGTCAGTTTCACACAATCCTAATGAAACTATAAATCAATTGCAAATGCATGTCTTGTTCGCGCTTCCTGTTTCGAGAAATTGTTGTACATTGCGTCGATGCCCATCTCAAAGTAGCTAGGCATATAAATTCGTGCCCGCGGACATAATTGCGGCGAATGAACTAACCAGCAAATTAGTCGACTGACAAGCGGCGGGTAATAGATGCACGAGGAAACCGAAACCGGATGATTCATGCCTGATTGGACAGTGCGAGACGCTTCGTTGCATGGCTGCAACAATAGACTGCATAATTCTGTCAAATGAGATGCACTATGGCTGAATAGATCCGATGCTCTCGTTTTGACAAAGTGCGCGTCACGCCGTTGCCGGTGTTCTTGGCAAGATACTAGCGATCGATCGTGGAGTCATTTGACGCTGATAGAATATCTCGATCTATTTATACTAAATAAAATTTAAAAGAGTGATATATCTATGTTATCGCTGTGTCTAATTCAAAAGTACAGTCTCAATCGAAACGTATGAAAAGAAGAGCATAAAAAACCACCGCACAAGTTATAGTTTGTGATATTTAATTATCATTACATTAATAAAAACATTAGACGTTTCGGCCACAATCATCCTCAGTAAATTCACCATATTCTTAAAACGCAGAATTATATATACCTGACATTAAATTCAACCGTCGTATGATGTAATTATATATAAACGTGTTCTTTCATATGGGAAGGTGCCTCGTACAATAAAGTTACACCGCCAATTGTCATATCACAAAAAGTGTAGAACGAGAATTTCCAAATTCTAATTTGACAAATTTACGTATCATTAATATCTTCTAATCGAAATGTGTGAGAATAGAATCGTTACCTGTTTGGCATCGTGACATTGTGTGTTATTTGTCATATCATATATGTTACTACTATTTATATGTATAAGTAATAATATAAAAATTTAGAAAGTTCTAGAAGCGGCAGATAAACATCAGGCTTCACGATCGAAACATGAAAAATAATATAGATATAAATTATATAGATTGACGAAACTCTTCGTTGTACATATTTGTAAAATTGTAAGATGTCTAATAATAAATGTCAACTAATTAATATCCTCTTAACGTTAAATATTTTCGGAAATTATTCGTATAGTATAATAAAATTATGAGGGTGTCGACTCTCTCGTACATTAATGATATTCGCAACAATATCCTCGTGAAACACGCAAAAATTCATCAACGTGGAATTACTTTGTGACGGACGACGGAAAATCCAGCGCGGAAGACGTGCCGCTCCGACGAGCTGGAGCAAAAACAACGGGATAGTCCGGATAGAATGCGAGCGAGTGCGGAAACTGCGAACCAGAAACCGGGAAACCGTGGAGAATAGCAGGAGGATGGCTGGAACGGCGCGAGAGGATAAGCGGCGTACTACGAGAAGTTATTCTGGAGAGTAGTTAGGTATGTATAAAGCGCCGTCTCTCCCGGGACGACCAGGCCACGTTAAGCGCCATCCACAACGGCTTACACTATCCCATTCTGTGCTCCGCATGTTTACGGGAAACATTGGACTGATATAACTCGTTCACGCGAGTATTACGTTCTAGACCGTATTGCGCTTAAACAATCTAGAGCGTACCAGTGTCTTCGCATAGTCAATAACTTCCGTAGAAGTCAATAAAATTGTGACATGAAAATTTTGTAAGCCCACTCGGAGAGAACGAAAGAACGTTTGTTATTTTCTGCAAAGTAGATAGTTAATTTTGTTATTTTATTTCCTCGAGTGTTTGAAAGATGTAATATAGTAGGTATTACATAACTTATTTTTAAGTTTTCTCTTAAAGAATACATGACACTCAAACAGATCGAGAAACGTCATACACGGAGAGAATTTTTAGAGTTTATCCTGAAAATATAATAGTTGTGGGACAACATTGTATTTCGAAGAATTTTTATGTAAATCTCTCTCATTCATTAATAAAACTACAATAAAGTATAAAATAAGTTTGATCGATTTTATTGAAGTGCATGGTAAAAATCTTTAAAATATTGTATTGTAACACAACTACCGTGATGTTTCTTGATCTGTTTGAATAAACAAACTTGTGATTTATTACTATTATTATCTTATTACTGTTTTTATAACGTTATTTTTATACGTATACGTATACGTGTTAAATTAAAATATAAAATAAAATGATATTAATATTTTTATAACATAAATTTTGAAAGATAAAGTATTTTACTCTCGCGTATATGTAACTAAATGTAAAATTCATATGTTATGTTCTTTGAGGGAGCTCCCTTTAGCTCTGTACGCCATCGCATGTAAAAGTGATATAGAATTATTAATATGTCGCGTACCGCACGAATTATAATTAAGTTTGCAAAGATCTAACTGAAGATTGTACATTCAATGATACAGTACTATGATATATGATATGTATTTAATATTATAATGCTTACGCTTAAAAGGAGGGCTTTGTTATCTTTAACGTAACCAAATGTCATAACAAGAATTTCAATATTTATCTCGGTAGAACACGTTGAAATCATTAATGTAATTACGCAAAAAAGTTTGTCGTACGCCAAAGAAGACAGTGCTCTTTAATCCTTTTCATTTTTCTTGCGCACGCATCTCCATTTTCCAGAATTCTTTGTACCCGCTTTTCTATTTCTCTCTATCCCAGTCTCCGTATCTTTCTTTACGTTGGTGTTCCTCATTGCAGCCTCTTTTTATATTTTTTTATATTCGCAAAACCAGCCGTTTCGTTAGATCTTCGTTGCATCTCCGTTCCTTTTTGCAATGTGCATTTTTTTATCTTTGCTCCTCTCCTTTTTTTTTTTAGTACGCCGCACATTTCTATCGTAATTACTTGTTATGTATTATACTTTGTAATGCATTACGTAAATTATCTCCGCCGTGATAACTGAAATAAGACGAGAGGATATTCAGATCGACAACACGTTAGAGTTCTGTAAAAATTCATACATATATTAATTTTTAAGTTTGTAACTCTACATATATTTACAATTTTTTTAATATCTAATGTATCTTGTACATCTCGTTTTGATTACCTTTCTGATGTGACGGAATACCTACTTTGATGTGTAAGAATATTTAATATGTTATTACATAAGGCATGAATAAGGAACACTGAGAAACGTTAAATTCAATATGATTAAATATACTGTCATAAGAAGTACTCTTTTAAAAATTTTCAATTACATTATCAAACGTCATTGTAATACGAATAATAACTTTCCTTAGTGAATGTAATTCGTATTACCTTTAGCCTGAAGATAATACATCGTCGTAAACAATGATTGCTTTTCCGCAATTGCTTACCTGAACATCGATTTACTAAATAAAAAATTGACACCGCTGGCGATTCCTGTACTGTTCCTTCCATTAGGTCGAAGATGCATTATACAGAACGGAATAAAAATAACATTGTGATTATCGTTAATTGCACGTTAATGAATGTTTATTCGCGGTGCGGACCGAAAAGGGAAGCTGTGAGCTTTACGAGCCATAGCTTATCCACTGTTACGAGATAGTTAAGCCGCCCACGTACACACACGCACGATGTGCTTGCTCTATGCTCTCGTGTTTACGCAATTATTAATGCTCTTGTGCTTATGCTCCGTGATACAAAACGGGAACGACAAAGTAGAACAGACGGGTGCGAAGAGAAGAGTAAAGGACGAAAGGAGAGATTAGGATCCACGTGACGCGCCGGAAAGAAATTCATCTGCGATTAGCGAGGATCCGACGATAGCTCAAGCGATTAAAAAGGTATGACAGCCGCTTGGACGGAAGGAGAATTCGAGTGAAAGGATGTATTCCGTGGGAAACACGGAGTTGAATAAGATGTAAACAAGATATGACAATTATTATGTGGGATCTTGGAATAGGCACAACGAGGGTAGAATTTTACATAAAGGTAATTCTACGTAATTAGATTAAAAACATATCAATTTTTCTCTAAAAAATACCAGTTGAGAGTTACGTTCCCTTCAACGTGGTTGTTTCAACGCATTCTACTCACAAGTGTCAGCACGTGGCCTCCGTTGCAGTATGTTGTAGTCTAATCCGAAACCAGGTTAGCCGACAGCATTAATTAACATAAATTTCCTGCACTACGGCGTGAAAATTCAAGATGCATAATATTGCGAAAGCATACGTATAATTTGAATTGATAGCAGTCTAGTTTCACCTCTGCGGATAACGTTGTCTCCTTTGCTTATCTCTGTAGAGCTCTTATAATAAATTCTTTTGAAGAACATAGCATTGACATAGGTATTCTCTGATATATTTTAATAAAATTATTCTGATAAACATATAAAAAAAAAACGCAAACATTCTGTCTTTCTCTTAAGAGTAAAATTATCTTTTTTGGGGGGGGGTGGGAAAGCTGCTATCCCGGGTTTCTTCGTTTTGCTCGCACGGAGAATGGTCACCTTGTGCTTAATCAAGTACAATGCGATAACGATAAAAGTGTGAATTAGAAGGAGTATGGCGTAACAGCGAGAAAGTCCGGGATTAAAGCGAGCAAAAACGAAGGCTTCCCTCGGGAGGAAGTTATGTCGGCGGGTTAGTTAGGCATGCACGCAGCGCAGCGTTCCAGCTGCATACATCGCGCGTTTGCGCCGGGGGCCAGATAAGCCTCATATGATGCACGTTGCACCTATGCTTTGTGCCTGCTAGAAACGACACTAATATCGTATAAGGAAGATGAGAAAAAGAGGAGGCGCGCCGCCGATGCGTCGCATGAAACAAGACTTTCGCGGAAATAAGCAGCTTGCCGGCGAGGAAATACGATAAACGTCGAAAGAGCCGACGATGGAGATGAAGTAATAATAACCGAGAAATTCTAGAATTTTAACGTAACACAATAAACATATAGAGACGCTTTCAGTTTAATTTTCCAGCTGCGTAAGTTTATTTTGTCGTCTATTTGCGATTCCCGCGATCTACACATTTTAAAGTGAATTTTGTACGTAAAACGAAGCGTGATAAAATAGAGGGATGTCTTATTGAATAAAACATAAATTACGCTTACGTATTCGTTTTATCTCAGGAATTGCGTGTATCCCAAGTTGACAATCGAGTTATCAACTGTACTAGACGCTTAAAGAAAATAAATAATTAATGTACTTTATGCAAAGCGGTTTGAATTAATTCGAACAAATGCTTCCGCTGCTGTTACGGGCTGTAACATAGCGGTTCGGTCTGCCTGACAGGTATGTTATGTATGATGTTCTATGTGCGGTTTTTGACATGAACGAATAATGGCAACTCATCACCATTAACCAAAGATTTTGAATGTGCTATAAATTTAGCGAGCGTAGCGGCTTAGTCGTGCCAATAAATATTCCTGCTAGCGATGACATCGCCGCGAAGTACCGAAGCCTGCATTATGGATGACGTTCATAGCTCACGTGTCATCTGAATCTCGCTTAGACCTCACAGTGCTTGATGGTCTCGCGGTCGCTTTTGTACTACGACGTTTGCCGTCATGCTGTCATTGTAGAAAGCGAAACGTCGCCGTCGCCGTGATGGTGTCACGCTAACGTGATTATGAATCGCCTGGTATTAATAATGCGATCGACGTTCAATAAAATGAATATTCTCCGAAAAAACGACTGAAATGGACGAAGATAAGTTCTCGATATTGACACAGGTCTCCTAAAGGGACACCCATCGCACTTATTTCTCGAAAACTATTTCACTTTATTACGCTGTAAAAAGTGCAGTGTTTAAAACATCTTTGCAAAACGTTTAATAATAAAAGATATTTCAATTTTAAATGTTTATGGCCACTTCGACCAATTCCGATTAACTTTAATCGACGGTTAGTCTATTGAAATTGGTCAATCGCATCTATCATTGACAAATGCGATTGATCAATTCCACTGGACTAATCGTCGATTAAAATTAAATTGAAGTTGGTCGAAGTGGCCTTCAGTGTTTTAAATCCGAACATATAGTGTTTTGTTTATTAAACCGTATAAAACATTTTTAAATGTTTGACAAACGAAAATAAAAACAAAACATTTTAATATTTCAAAATTAAACACTTCTCTTTTTAGTGTCACACTGATAAAAACATGATTTGTTTATATAATTAAAGAAGCAAAAATCCATAATGCATATAAATATTCATGACTTGTTTCTATATAAAATCAACTAAAATCAATTCTGCAAACGCGAAAATAAAATTTTTACGATTTTCTTTTGCAAATTGCATAGTTTAAAAAATAATGGTTATTAATAATATTATATTATTTTACATGTTTGTAATTTCCTTAATCAGTTTTATTTTTTTTATTTTTTCTTTATTATTTTTTTTTGCAATACAGTTTTAAGTATATCGAGGTGCAGCTTAAACCAGCACAAGATAGGCTATAAACTAAACTTTAACTTAATCTTTATAGTGTCGCGTTACATGTTTGCATCTTGCAGAATTTATATATGCATATAAATTAACGAAAAACATTTTATATCGAAGTGAAAAGATTCTAGAAAATCTTCTACAGATGCATTCATTTGTAGGTATTTTGTACAGATGACTTCTGTGAAAGAAAACGAATAGGAATATTAGGTCATTTAAAAAGTATCCGCGGTTTTTTGTTCAATTTTTGAACGATATGTGAATATGTGGCGTTACTATCTACTATGTCAGCTTTGAAGCTGTCCCATTTAGATGCTTATTTTTGTTTATTTTACGAAAAAGTTAATTATTGAAAAATTGACAATATTAGAAAAACCGCTATATTATTTGACAAGAGATACGTACTTCTAGTTGATATTTATGTTTCTGAAAACTTCTAGCTCTTGTTTAAGAAACATTGAAAAGCAAAGTGGTACGTCAGTGTATCGGCAGCCTTCTTCTATATGTCACTGTACTGGTCAATAAGGAACAAAGATCGATGTTATGACACTTGAGCTTGGGAACCTTTAGCTTTCTCGCTCCAGTTTCTCGGGGCGTATTCTACCGATCCTTCGTACGCTTCCTCACCTACTGTTACCAACATTACCAACGTCCATTTATGTCAAGTTTTACGAGCCGGATCCGCACTCGCTTGCTTGCTTGCATGCGCGTATCCTTTTTATTCGCTTCCTTTATGCGATATTAGTAATGCCCTTCGTAAACACGGAAACCATCGTTAAAACAGCCACTCTCCGTGTAAGCAGGCTGAGCTTAACGAGAGAGTATCCGCGACGCTTAACGACACACTGCGGGTATCCAAGTACTTTCCGGTACAACCCGTCTCTCCATCGAAACTATCTCTCTACTTCTTCTCGCGCTCTGTTTGCCTTCTTTTTACAACTCGCCTTTACTTACTTATTAACGTACATATTTTCTTCATTTTCTGTTTAATAAAAGTGTAATTGACAACATGTTAATGAACGTTATTCAACAAAGGGTTCGCGTGTTAATTGAATCGTGTGGAAATTGAATTATTGGTAAAGTGTCAAACGTCAAAGTATTTATTTAGTAAATTTAGTTAAACAAACTTAATTAAATTATGTAAATTAAATAAACAATTTGATGTAATAATTGAAAACTTGCGTTAAAGTGCTGCTAAAGTAAAAGCGGTAAAAGTTTTTTCCACCGACTTTCTTACATGCCAGTACATTCAATTTCTCGTGTTATAAATGTGACATATCGTGATGAGGAGGGCATGTACTTCAAATAGTACGAAGACAGAGAAACTTCTGCTTTAATGGTTCGGTATCGAGAAATCCAGAGACATTATCGGATTACCAATAAATCACGTTGACTCGGTTTCAAAGAAGAACGCGCGTCGTCGGCATTATTTATCCCGTCTCTTTGGTATAACAGCCGTTTCCTTCTCTCTTTTACATGTAAAAGGCGCGTAGTAAAGCTCATTTCCCGTTATTCGACCTACACGGATCCGCATCTCCCTGCCTCTCTCGCGCGCTCGCCTTCATTATTTCTCCCGACTTCGCGCCGCCGCCGCCGCCGCTGCGACCTGCACTTCTCATCTCCTCTTTTTCTCTTTCCCCTCCCCCCCCGCCTGTACTGTCCGTCTCTTTTCTCTATCTTCTTGTCGTACGTGATGTTTTATTTTGTTCCCCTTTCGCTCCTTCGCACCTCCGCTCCCTTCTCCTTTCCCACGCGCATATACCGCTACTTCCGGTGGCCATACGACGAGAGAGGAGGAGAGGGGTGAATATTATTCAAAGCAAGATTTACATTTTTACGACGCCGCCATTTTCTACCGAAGGCACCGACGAGAATAGGAATTAGATTCATTTACATACATATATACGTGTACGCTCTCTCCTCTCCCCCCTCCCCTCCTCCTCCTCCCTCAACCCTTTCACCCTCTCGCTTCTCTCGTCGGTGAGTCCGCCCGCCTGGTAAAGGAGATTAATGCCTTGATTAGTTCGTTTTCTGCGACTTATCGCCCGCACACCCGCGATCACCCTCTTCCTCCTGCCATGGCCACGACTTGCTCTGCACGCTCTCGCAAACTGCGGTCGCAGACTTTTATCAGGTCACCGCCGAAGTTTCGCCACAGTGGTCTCGTGGTTACGGTATTATGCAAAGGATCTGTCAGGAAGGGTCGCCGGTTCCCGTGACTCTACGTATTACACACTTTCATCGCTCTCCGATAATAAAATTGAGAATAATTAAAGTGACAGGAATAATTGGCGATACTGGAGATAGGAGGATGTTTTAACATAGTTTCCTTCTCTCTCCCTCTCTCTCTCTCTCCCTCTCTCTCTCGATTGATAGCTCTCCCTTTAATGAAAATAATTCAGGATCATGCTATGTAGAATAGAATCGCGTCTTTGATCTAGAAATGCGAAAGAGGTATCTTTCGCTATGTCAACCCGAAACGATCTATTTTTTTATTTTACGTGTGCATAATGAAATGTACTCGTACTTGTAAAGGCATTTAAATTATAAATTATGTTAAGCACTAGATTTAATTATTATTACTTCGTCAAAAATGTGATAGAGAGAAAGATAGCTCCGAACAAAATATTTTATATATTTAAAGAAAATTGTGAATTACATTTACATTAAAAAATACGGTAAAAAAATAAAAAACAAATTAGATATTGGATGATAAAATTTAATAATTACAGTTGCAATTTTGTAATTAGTATAATTCAAATTGTCGATCATTTCGAAACTACCATCGCAATCGTTTTATGTTTTTGCTACCTAAAGATATACATACAATAGAGCATTACAGAAATTAAATACATTATTGATATCCGCTTCCACTAATCCGATTACTTAGACTATGCAAGTACTAATTACTCAGGAAGAAATTATCTCAATTCAACATCGCAATAGCAGAAAATTAAATAACGTAAGAACAGCGTCCTCGTTTTTCTCGTTTGTTTAAATGCAGATACGAGTTACAAAGAGAACGTTAAAGCGCACATCTCTGCGGATGAAGATATCGATGACACACTCGAGGCTTTAATGCGTCGCGCGAAAATTCGATTGAGTGCACCTGTAGATTGTCTTAGGACACTCCCGATCTAAAACAATCTGCGTCGATATCACTTCCGGACTTGTAATCAGCGTGCGCCTCGTACGGTCATTAAGATCGCCAATGAGCGGGCATTAACGTCGCACTGGCCGGATATTACGGTCATATTGCGCGGATCGTTGCGCGCGAATTAACGCCGAGCACTCGTGACCGCCGTAAATACAGCACTTCATTTGCAGTCAGCTCTATTAACGCAATTCTTGACTGCTTGGGTTAGAGATTGAAATAGCAGTGAACGTCTGTAGTGGATATCACGATATGCGATTAAAATTAAATTATGGTCATCAAGATGCAAATTCAAGATCCTTGAGTGTATAATCAAAACTTATATTAATAACATGGTTACAGCTAAAGCAAATAAAAAATTAATTCAAGTTTTACTAAAGAAAGTGAAGAAAAATAAATACAATATTTTTTGTTGCTTTCATTTTTACTGATTATTCTATTTACCTGAATCAAAAGTGTGTTAATGCATCGTAATGCAGCATAAATCCGTAATTTTTCTTATGTTTATTTTCTGTAAAATTAATAAAAAAGTAATTTTTTAATACGAACTTTAATACGCAAAATATATATATGTATAAATGTACTTACTTATTAGCGTATAATAGAGAACGTATAAAGATTGATATAAATTAGAAATTGTAAATTCGTCGATTGTCTTTTTAAATTTTCATCATATTAAGACGACGAAAATGGAAATGCATTAGAATTTTTTTTACAGTTCAATTTGGACGTGTTACATTCTGTCTTAGCATACACATGCATTCATCTACAGAATCTACACAGTCGACATTTCTGTTTCCTTTTTATTAGCTAGAATAAAACATGCCTTTGTACATTTCCGCGATGCGACGATAAAAGAATAATCGAGCGCTTTCTTTTAAGCTCCACCGGTGCAGAAGGATAAAAGGTAAACGTTTTAGGAATTTCTTGCCTCTGTCCCTTCTCCGTGGGCGCATTCTTTTTGCTTGCTCTCCACGAGAGGAAACATAAATTTTACCAACCAAAGATTTCCTTTCGCCTCGAAGCGCCGGCTGACCAAAGCGTGGCTTAACCCCTTAATCTGCATTATTATTCCGGTATTAATGCCTCAAGGCAAGTGAAAATTTTTTGATTGCAACTACACGTTATCCTATAATCTAATAGAAAGCATTCATAATCTTATAGAAAACAAGAATGTACATTTTTATTATAAACTATTTTTTTATACGAAAGAAATAATAAAGTTAGAACAAGTATTAGAAAATTTGGCTTCTGTATTACGCATGCATAATCAAATTTATTATTAAATAATCGCAACTATATATTATTTGGTCGATTCAGTTGTTTTTTTTTTGTTAGTGATTATCTGATAGTCATTGGTGTGTGTTTCTTGTTTATAAAACTATTTTTTAATTATTAAATATTTTGAGAGTAAATACCAAACTTAATTCTTTGAAATTAAAATTCTAAAGATAAACAAGAAATAATGTTTTACTATAATTTTATTTGTATTTCTTAAATTTATTAGTGTCTCGATCGTTTACAATTGAAAAAATGTTATTCTAAAATTTTGTAGGAATCTTTATTGTTATTAAATTCGCAACATACATTTTCAAAATCTCTTTTTTTTCATAACATATTAAATGCACGGTTACCACGCATACTTTGCACATTATTAAATTGTAGGCTTTGCCGATATTGTTAGAAAGCTTTTCTAACAGCATCACTTATACGAACCGTGAGTGGATTCAAAATTCTATTTTAATACAATGAAACGTCGGAACCCCCGCGTAAATGGGATCCACGAAGTAGGAAGTCGTGTAAAATTTCCAGTAGAAACATTTACTCTCCTTCGTTCCTACGACTTCCCGAGGATCAGCCATAGAAAAACGATTGTTTTTATCTGAAGGGGATTACTGGTCCGATTGTTTTTTTATCTAGTTAGCAGACTGTATTGATCGACTCTATTTCACTCGTGAGTACGCACAGTTTACGAGTGTAATAGTAATATATTGCACGAACTTCCTTAGACTTAGTATTTATCCAATAATTTATATGTTTTTTTATAACAGAGATACTATATTTCTACGAATGTTAGAATGTTTCCGTATTATTATCTATTTGAAACAAAATGCTTACGTTTTTAATTTACATTATATATTGTTGTAAACTTGAACTTGATTCTTACTTAAACTACCTGTATTTGTCACTCAATTTAAAAAATTTTTAATCTATTTTTGAAATAGGTTATGATTTATTTTTTCTTTATTTCTCTTCTTTCTCCTTTTTAATTTTTCTAGCTTTTAAAGTTCATATTGTAAGTTGTAACTCTTCCAAATTTCTTAAATTAGATTTTTCACATAATAAATGGAGACGTTTATTTAATTTTTGTTGAATAATTTTTGATTGGTTTATAAATTTCAGCATTATAATTGGTAAAAATTAAGTCGAAAAACTATTTAAATGTTAAGTAGTCCGGTTAATGAATTGGCTAATTTACTTAAATAAGTAAATTCATAAGTCTTTCTTTCTTTTTTTAAACTGACGCGGACACCGATGAAATTTTCTTTGTTAAACGTAAACGAAAACGAAAATTACAGAGAAAATTAACTTAACGCGACTGTTGATTTCCTTTGTTTAACTATTTTCTGCATTGCTTATCTTTATTGGCCAATCGTTTTACGATTTATAACGGTTTTTAACAGCATGTTAAAATGTTTCACGTATACAGTAAGTGTAAAAAATATTCGTACATAGAAAATATTTTTTCAAAAATCTTTATTTTAGAAGTACTTTTTAAAAAGTAGACATTACCCAGTGAGAAATGACTTATCAAATGGATATCAATTCGATAATTTTGACATCAATTCAACATCAATTTGACGTTTAATTGACCGTCATTTCTTGCTGGATAATTAATAATTTATTCATAAAGAATAAAATAGACTGCATATTTCTCAAAATTATTGTACCAAAAAGATGTGTAATTAATTAAATAAAATATTGTTTTAAAAATAGCTTACCAAGATAAAGCTTCAAAAATGATTTTCTTGAAGATATAATTAACCTTTCGATGCTGCACTATGTTTTTTATCAGATAACATATTAGAAATGGTGTGTGAAAATGTTACATACCTACTTTAACAAATTTTTTTAAAAACCAAATAAAAAGAAAACTCAAGAATTATAATGATAACGAGCAAATGTATGTGTCTTTATTAATAAAAAAGTTATTAAGTATATAAAGTAAAATACAAAGTAAAAGTACATAGCTAGATATATCATAAAGAATGACATCGAAAAATTAATCTGGTAAAAAAATGGATGTGCATATAATTGTAAATTAATATAATTTCTCATTTTAAGAAAGTAAACGTTCAACAATTTCAAATATTCAGAAAATCTAAAATATCGAATTGAAAACATTTAGAGCCAGTGTGTATCTATTAATGTATATCTAAAAATATATAGACCTGCTAAATTTTTTATTATTATCAAAAATAATTCAGTAAAGAATGAGACGAGTATGTACCTGTGCATGCGTGTGTGCGTGTGCGTATGCTCATACGTATAAAAATGTGTCCCTACCAGAATCCCTCTTGCTTTCCGCAGCAAGCGATTAAGTTCGCCACCGATTCGATATCGGCAGAGCGAAAGCCTTGACGCCGAACGAATCCGTGTGGGATTGCCGACCAAAAAAAGAAAGAAGTAAAAAGCAGGAAGGAGAGACAGACAAGTTTGCGTATCTTATTTTTCAGTAGTTCGAAGAGCAGGAAAGGGAAGATGGAAAGGATAAAGCGAGCAGCCGAGAAACGCCGCGCTTGACTTGAAGTTTCTACGAACAACGTTTACTTTATCCACCCTAGCCTCCTGACTTCTCTCTTTCCTCGCAACCCCTATCCTTTTCGCACTCGCCCGCAATGGCCGATCTCAAAGGTCGATCGTAAAAGAGGTAGCGCGGTTCTTTTTTTTACACGGCAAGTCGCCACTCGTGTATCTGTTCATCGTGGAGCAATGAAAGTAAAGGGTGAGGCGAGCAGACATTGAAACTGCACTTCTACTATTCAACTTCGTTGGAAAGTCGATGACCAGTGATACTATCTCGCTCTCACGATAAGATATACGTTCCATGAACGAGGTCGCATTGTTCGAAAAACGCAATAATAATGTGAACAATAATATATAATAATAATTAAATTGTCTTTCATAATTTTCAATTATGAAAATTATATCTTTTATAATTGATATATTTTAACATGATTAATATTAATATAATGAGAATAAATGTTGAAATTAAAATTATAACTGTATTCACATTAATGATAAATAGAAATGATTATTATTATTATTATAATGAATATCAATAATAATTACAATGTAATGTTTATCAAGTAATATAATGATAAGGTCGTAAAAATGTAGGAAATTATTATTATCTTTTAGTCATTGGAATAATTGATCAACGAACCTTTTAAATGTATACAGGTATTACAAGTAAAGATTTCAGAACAAATACTTAAAATATCAAGTTTTTTAAATAATTTGGTATTTGAATTCTCAAATAAATATTGGAAAATAATGAGAGACAGTAGATTAACTAAATTCATTACTATTTCACGTACTGTCTACTTGGTGGTTAACTTTTGGCTAGTTATCGCGATAGAACGAAAATGCACGAAGAAATCGTAAATTTATGTTCCCGCTGTGATAGTGGACGAGAGTGGCCACAAAAATCGGAAAGGAAGAAGAAAGCTTTGGTAGATATCTAAGAAGAATTTGTAGCTATACCTATCCACTCTTTTTCGACGCGACGTGTTTTTTCATGGTGAAGTCGAAATTTGACTAAAAATATTTTACCATCACATGCGAAGTCTTTTATCTTCTGGTATTTATTAAGTTTTGTTACTTCTTTTTATAATTAAAATCAATTAATGTACATTTTATTGAAATTTATATTTGATTACAAGAATAAATTATGAAAATCATAGAAACGTGAAAAATATCGTTCAACCTTTTTTTGGTTTCCTTGGAAATTATTTAAAAATAATTGACGTAAAACCAACATTATGTCGGAATAATATTGGATTGGAAAAAAGTTCTGTTAACTCAAAATTATATACAGAATATATTTGTTGCGAAACTTTCGACTGATCTGATGTGAAAGCTTAAAGTTTTTCCTAAAAGTTTGTTTTTAAAAAATATTCCTACGATTTTTTGTTACCAAGTTACACGCGGATTAAATAAAAGAGCTGATTTTGATTACTCATAACTTCGTTAAAAATCATTATACTGTAATTAATAAAACAGATTCTTAAAGCTGAAACGTTGTTCTATCAAGTGGTGTAATTGTCAATTTAAAAAAAAATACAATATAGGTATATTTGAGTTAAACATGTGATATTATTGTTCTTTTTTCCATTGTGCAAAATTATAAGGATAGTAATGTCACATTTTTAATTCAAATTTCTATATATATACATATATAATATATTTTACATTTAAAAAATTAGCATAATTACTATCGATAGAGCAACGTTTCAGCTTTAAGAATTTGTTTTTTTAATAGTAGTATTTGATTTTTAATGGAGTTATGAGCAATCAAAGTCAGAATGCTCACTCATGAAGAACTCAAGAAGAAAAAATCGTAGAAATATTTTTGAAAAAACGATTTTGTAAGAAAAACTCCAAACTTTCACGATATAGATAGTCGAAAATTTTCGCAAATTTTTTTTTACACGTGACAGACTACTTTTCACGAAGTGAAAAGAAAAATTTCATTTTTTTCAGTTCGTTTTCTATACAGAGTGTCCCAAAATTCAGAGTACAGGACATGATACTTTATGCTAAAATAAACCTTTTTCCTTTTGTAAAATTGCATCTGACAAGTAGTTTTTGCAGAAGTGCAGGTTAAAATTATACGAGTAAACAAAAATTATTTATCGGAAGCAATTTTGTTAAAGGAAAAAGTAGTTTATCATGTTCTGTACGCTAAATGCGCGAATTTTGGGACACCCTGTACATATAAAAATTACAAAACACATAAATTTAAAAAATATATTATTATAGTAACCAAAAATATATTATTATAGTAAACCTCTCTTTTTAAATTTAAATTTTGATCAATTTTTAATAAAGATATATTACATAAATATAATTTTGAGCTCTCTAACAAAATATCGCACAATTTTTCTTCCAACCCAATACATACGAGATATTTCTGAGATGTATAAATATTATCTGTTTAATTCATCTTGAAAATTACAATCCTAAACTTTCGCTTGCTTCTTTCAAAAAGTCTTTTATTCGCATACTTTTGCTTGTCAAGTACAAAGATATATATAGAGATTTTTTGCGCAGTTATAATTATAGATCGAACGCACTAAGAATGTAATTATGATTTTATTCAAAGACTAAAGTAGAGATTCAAAGACTTAAGAATCAAAAAAGCTTTGAAAAAAAGATCTAACGATCTGAAGTTTAGAAAGTTTAGGGATTTACGAATGCTTATAATTCGATTATCTCTCCGAACACTCAAACATCTCAACCATCTCAAAATTTAAACAACTCAATAATCTCGAATCTAATAATCTCAAAAATCCACGTTCACAATTTCAACAGTCCAAAATTACTGACGTTCCAAAATGAGTTCACGGTACGTTTGCGATTACTTCTTGATATTTCTCATATCTTTCAGTGCCACTGTTAAAATATCCCGCGGCCAAGACAAATATCTCTTTTGTCATAATGGCTCCCCGAACTTCAAACGCTTGGGAAATAATTGCTCGGTTCTCAGCGGTTCTCGTTCAGAATAACTATGATACTCCAGAGTACCTCTGACATCTCCCATGGGTGCCACGCAAATTTTCTTAGTAGTTTCTCACGATTTTGAATTAGATGAATTAATGTAGCACCCGTTCTTGGAACGATTATATTAATCCTTGTCTCGTTATGAAGTAATTAATTCTTGTCATGAGGTAATGATTGAACAATTGAACCTTTTCATTAGCAAATTATTATTATTACTGATAGATTAATGTAGTAATAATTACTAATAATTATTACAGGGTAGATATTAGTATCATTAATTATATCAAATAGATTAATTTTTAATTTTATTTTCTGTTTGCTTCATTAAACTTTTTCGCATAAATATTGATCGATAAAATGATAAAAAGATTATTACACAATTGATTAGTTTGACAATAAAAAAAAAAGGAAAAATAGAGAAAACGAAAGATTGGATCTTTTTAAATTTAAGAAAAAGGAAATTACAAAAAAATTCTTAAAAAATAAGACTTAAATAAACAATCTTTTGAATATCGCTGTTACAGTCTAGCAGTTCGTATTTACTGATCGATAACAGTTTTCTCGTGGCATAAAATACGATAATGCTATTTTCAAGTAAACGATGAAACTGTCTCCTTGGTAACTCCATAAAATAGGAGTATATAAAAAATTAATCATCCATTGTCTCGCGTGTTACATACCGGCTGATTCCCTTTCCCGATACTTACGATGCTATTCTTCCTTTTCCCCCATTGATCGTCATAAAAACCGGGCCGGGTTTTACGACGCGCAGTTTTGCGAAAGCTGCGTTTATCCATCGAGCACGGTAGTGTATGACACTTTGGGTACCATGCGTTACCCGGTGAAAACGGGTCATAAAATGCTTAAATTACATCACGACAATAAAAGATGAGGTCCGGGAGTAAATCCTCCTGAATTTTATTGACGCGTGTATGCGTCACGGCCGCTCTTTAATCCCCCGTCCGAATTAAAACCTTTAATCATCATTTATCACCTTATAACTTTTCAGCTGCGTTTATCAACCTTAAAACAATGAAAGGCAGTCATCAAATTTTCGCTGATTCCTGCGAAACACATCTCCGCGGAACTCATGACAAATTGCTGAAGGGCAGTTCCTAGTTCCTCCCTTTCCCGCCTGATGAATTTCGTCTCGTGGCGGTTTATGCTCGCGCTGGCGTTTTCGATGCCGCACCAAAAAGGAAAAAGGAAAAGAGAGAAAGAAAAACGAGCGAGGCAGGCAGAACGGTCACGGCGTAAATTGTCGAACGGATCGAGGCTGACGAGTCAATACAGCGTCGACGAGAACGCCACGTTGCGCCAAAAAAAAAGAAAATAGCGCGAGAGAGAGAGAGACAGAGAGAGAGAGATGAGATGAGATGAGATGCAAGAGAGCGCGATGGAAGAATTATTGACGGTGGACTCGATTCCGCTGTTTCGACGCGGTGATTGATCGCGAGAACGAATTTGCACGAGAGGCGAGTATGGATCCCTTAGATGGGCAGAACGCGCTTTTCACGGGCAGCTTCGCGGCTTTCAAAAACGCGCACGTGGGACGCGCGAACTGTGCAAATGTTGATTCACTTCCGCTCGCCGGAACAAACTCTCATCCGTTCGTATCGATACGAACGCCCGCTGTTTTCCTATCTTGTTTGATATTAACCTATATGTGGTACGAAATGTAGTCGTTGCGTATTAATCGTGCTTTTTTAAATTATTATTTCGCGGAGAATGCGAACGTGAAAAATTGGCATGGCGTGGTGTAAAGTGACTTGTTTTTTTTCTTTTAAATACTTATCAAAATATTATAATTACGATATTTCTGTGTATCTCACAATTTTTATTAGAAACCGTTTTACGAAGACTGTGACGATATTACGTGACACGGATTTATTATAAGTGTAACGTTCGCTTTATATATTAAGTTTTTTTATCTATTACAATAAGCTATTCGATCCAGCGACTCTCGAAAATAACTTCGTTGACGAAAAATCTAGTATAGCGGTGACAAATGATAAAGAAATATTTTGCGGAAAGAAAAGAACATCCATCTTTATCCTGAAAAGCTACTGCGTGCGGCGTTATGTCACAACGAAACACTCGTTAAGCCGCATTAAAATTGCAAGCCGTGCACGCACGCATACGCGCGTCCCACTCAGCACTCGTGCCAAGATTTTCTTTTGTTCGATGTTAAAACCGCACGTGCCCGCACTGCAGACACGCGAACGCACGCATGCGCCCGAAAATGTTCGCGGAAAATGGCGAAGCTTGAACAATGCTGGAAAAGCCTCACCGGGAACCTCACATGCGACCGGCATCTGCAGTTACATGAGTAAAACAAGCGTACATATATCACTGTAAACTACTGCGGATAACTCCCCGGATCTCGCAATATATCATGTTACTATTGAGAAACTTTAATCTTTTTCCAGTTATCTAATTTCTGAACATTTAATCTTAACGTATCAGTCTAATCTCAAACTCGTGTTGATAGACATGTAATTTTATGTCCCTTTAAGTAATTTTTCTAATATATTCTCTGTCATTCGCACACACACACACACACACACACGTGACAAATATATTTTCTTAACATAAATTTCGAAAAATAAATCGGCGTTGTAAATCACATCTTCGTATTTTACATAGATTTTCCCCCCACGATTTACGAGATAACCACTTCGATATGCTACTTTGCGTTTCACAAAAGTCCCTCGCAGAAGAACGGCACTCTTGCTATACTATATCAAATTCTAGTCGACAAAACGATCTGTAAAGAGGAACTACACACGTGTATCGTCTACGTGCTTGCATCTATATGTATACGCGTACACACACGCACGCACGCATACACACACACACACACACACACACGTGTCCTTCTTTCGGGATGTCGCCGGAAAGTGGAGGATACGCTAGAATGAAATATGTCAGCGATCCAGTTTGAAACTGGAAAAAGAAGGTATTCTGCCTTTCGAGGAAATCAACGATAAATCATGGCATTAGTTTTATACATTTTCATGTTGCTCGCATTGTTATGGAATTGACTGATATGACTGAAACAAATGCGTTATCTGTCACGTTGATGTGTCCAACAGATACCTGCAAAATGTAAATATATCGAATATTTAAATTAATCTTTAATTTATTTAAAATTTTCAAAGGATTTGACAAAGGATTGTTTGAAATAATAGTTTGAAATAAAAATAATAACTAATCATAAAAAAATTTATCTACAATAATAGCTTTATATTATCTCCTTACACCACAATATTAAAAGATATATTACCTTGAAAGTTATATTATCTTGGCCATAAGTATAAAGCATCCTCACAAATTAAAGTAAACGATCTGTATCTAGCAAAAAATAAATATAAAAAGTTTGATTGAAAAATAATATTTATTATTATAACACTTCTAATATTTTATATCTTTCTTTTGGCTTTTATTATCGCCTTTTCCAAGCAAGTGTAATAAATTAAGGGCTTTATACTTATGGCCAAAGCTATACTTTGATTCAATTTTTACTAGAATGCGAATGAATTTTTCGAAATGTATCTTAGAGAATTAAATTTAAAGTTTATATTATCTTTAATAAAAAAAATATAGCAAATTTTGCATTAATGTGCTGTTATTATAATAAAAATATGCTATTGTGTGTGCTATTCATAATTTTCATTGAATGAAATACAAATGCTCATACTTATGCGAACAAAAAATATATATCTTATCGAATTTTTATAAATAAAATCAAATTAAATCGAGTTTCGAAAAGCGTGATTATATAAGTTAACTTTTCGTGCGAGTTCAAACTTGTTAATTTTCATTTAAGTAGTCAATATCTTTAGTCATTGAAATAAAAAATTAATTAGGATTGTTAAAATTATAATATCCGTTTTTAAAGGAATACTAATTAACTAACATCCAGCACTATTTTTGCGCAAACAGACACAGCAAACATTTCAAGCGATATGTGCTGACGTTTCTGCGTGCATTTGTGTACGTGTGCGAGCGTATCACAGTAATGCAGTCATTCCCTTTCCTTCCTCTTTCCGTTCTTGCAAACCGCAGCTTTTGCATGCAAATTTCCTTAAGAATTACGATTTTACTTCATAGACTCCTTGCCCCGCTCTGAATGCCATAAAACAGAGAACGTTCCCGAGAGTACCTAACAAATACATGAGCAATTCTTAGAGCGTCGCATTGTGCGCGTTAAATCCATGTGAAATCTTTGAGAAGTTCTTTTCTAGTTTGTTTTTCGTTTCTATTCTTCTAAAATCGTGATTTCCGCAATACCAACGGTATTACATTGGATTAAGATGTAACATTTGTAAAATACACTGTTAAAAGTGTCAATTTGATACCATATAGCGTCAAATTTAATTATCATTTTAGTATAAAATAACGATATATTTAATAGAAGCAGTGACGACTTAAATTAGATTAAATTTGACACTATAGATTTAATAGTATAAGTTACATAAATTATGAAAGGATTTTATTTTAAAAAGTCTTAAGAGATTCATTAATATATTGAATAATTACTTATTATATTATATGTTAAAGTTGGAGATAAAAAAGATTTTAAATTTAATAATAGATTTAATCTACGATAATATGTACATTCTCTTTTCTATAAATTTCAATTTCTTTAAAAAATCTCGCTTAAAGTCACTTTAAACAAACAATATTAAATCACTTTATTTTTTGTTGTGTACGCCATCAAAAAAGTACATAGTTTTGGATCCTCGGTTGGAAAGCGAAAGAAATTATTTGGTTCTATTATCATTATTGTTTATTATTCATTATTGCCCATTGTTAGAACTGTAAAAAGTGAGATATATCTTTAATATGCTCTCGGAATTTTATTTTTGTGTTGAAATATTTAATGTGTTTTAGATACTATATGATAACATATCATACTACAATTACTCGTTAACCAATTAAGGGTCATAAACAAATAGGATTAGCAAGAAAAATAACAATTGGAAATAGCACTGGAGCATGGAAAAACATTTCTGACATAAAAAGCATATTACAAAAAATAATTTTGCAACAAATTGTTACAAACAAATCATTAAATGTAGAGATTAATTGATTACTCCAGTCAATTCTACGGAAAAAATTACAAAGGAACGCGTAACTTTTTATCTTATTCAGTCCTTTTACTTTACAAAAAAATAATAAAAGTCATAGATTATTAAAACTCGTTCCAGCCCATGGAACTAGATTAAAAATGTTAACCAAAAAAAATAGCAATTAAAAAAATGTGCTTTTTATGCTAGAAATATTTTTTGTGGTTCTATTTCTGATAAACTTACTGATAATTTAAATCTGATAAGTCTTAGGCCTAGTTCTATCAATATAAGATTAACTTTAATCTCTTTAACTTATTGTTTATTCTTATCTATTCTTAGAATTAGAAAAAGATAAAGAATAAATCGAATCGTGATTAAAGTTAATCTTACGTTGATGAAACCAATCCGTAATGGGTTAGTACTACCGTTATCGCTATATGGAAAAGTTTATTCTGAAAGTTTAGTTATGTTATAAAATGTATTTTATATATATATATATAATTATCATATTAGTAATATAATAATTAAATTAACTAGTGTAAAGTCAATTATCAATTATCATATGATAATATGCCATATTACTCTCTACCAAAGTCTCTCCTTTCTCCTGTTTTCGAGACTTGAAACTATATTATTATTATTTGTCTCAATTTCCTCTAGAAATGTATAGAAGTCAAGTTTGCTCATGTGTCATTATTTACTCATGACCCAAAATCAAGAGTAAAAATGAAGTATATTTTTGTATATTACTATGTATGTGTGTATAATAAATATGTACATAGAAGTACAATGGAAGTAATACAAAATTTATTTTCTTTGAAGTAATGCAAAATTCATTTCCTTTCACCATTACAAGTGGAAAATGGTTAAGTGATGATACTGCTCTTTTTCCAAGCGTGAGTAATCTTACTCGAGGAAAACTCTTCATCTTCAATAATATACAAGCAAAGGATTTTTACGTCCTGTCATCTCTTTTTGTTACATCACAAACAGTATGTCGATGGAATTCTGTTCATTTTTCGGCATGACAAGAATACTGAAAAAGGATATTTTCCAATACATAGTTGTCAGAACAAAAACTGATTCAAAAGATACGTAGGCTTTAAGCAAACTTTGTAAGTTAATAACTCTGCACTCCTAAATATAATTGTACCCAAACCTAATAAATAAATGATATTCTAATAATATGTACATTTATTTATTAAACAAATTAATTAGAATTTATTATAAACATCACCTCATTGATGTTATTATTTTATCTTAACACATTTATCTTCTACTTATTTTTAACTTATTTAAATACTGTAATAAATAACTGTAACAAATTACTGTAATAAATAAGAATATTACAATAAATATTTAGTTTATTATATGAATCTGAGGGTAGTCGAAGATTTTACAAGTTACTGTTTGGATTTTTTATTAGAAAGTTTATTTCAGATAATATCTCAACAAATTATTGCAATTGCGACTAAAAGAAAGTCGAAGTTATTCAAACGTGTTACTTATGCAATGTCTACAATATGATTTTATGCGACGCAATGACCCAAATAGAGTATAAAAGTGATTTCTGCGTTTTCTCATTCCAACATAGAGACATGATAATTACGTATAGTTTATTTTCTGTGCTTACGTAGTATCGTAGGAAGTAAATCTATCAACCGAAATTAGATCGCTTGGACCCGAGTGTGCATGCGAGGAATGTTTCGTGTAGATGTAGATTGCCAGGCGTTAGTCATTCAAGCCGAATGTTCTCTCCTCCGTAAACTCGTCGACGTTTCATGACGTTCCCCGTCGTTCATGAGGAGAACGGATCGACGATGTTTACGGATGGGAAGGGAATGCGCGTTCCGCGGACTCGCTGACGCGCGACGCCACTCGACTCCAATTAGGAACATTTCCGACGCACCGGTGCGGTGCGGCGGCGGATTGCGTCGGATGGGTGAATTACACGTCTGCAGTTACGGATTACGATTGGTCACGAGGCGCTCACAATCAGCAGTGCTCTCAGCAATTTGCCAGAATCGCGCGTACATAGTGTTTCCCGGTCTTTGTCAGGATTTCGCAGCGGCGCGGCGCGGCGCGATGCCTGCGGCTTACAAGCAACCCGCGTTACAAAGCGTCTCTCAATAATTGTGCATTGACCAAATAAATTTATCCTTGGTATTGTAGTACGCGCGCGCATGCACATCGACCACATTAGCCTTCCATTGTGTTATAGACGCTACCGGGGGAATGGTGGTTCCGCCACCTCTGACCTCCGACTCGATCACGCTTGACCGACGATTAATTAATCGCTTAAGGAGCGAAAACTGCTGCCTCGGCGCTAAATTTATCCTCGAGGCGTCCCGACGCGCGAAACGTTCTACCTTGAACATTTCACATGCGAATTAGAACGAGGTAACGCGCGTTTACCGCGTTTGTTTCACATTTCACAGTCAAACGAACGATGATCGATGGAAATCAAACGGTTGGTGAAGATTGTTGGCGTACAGAATCGTTAATGACGATTATATGAGATTACAGAATAATTCATTTTAACTATTAGAACATGAGCCATTGCGATTGGCGCTCTCGTCATTAACAGGTTTATGGGAGTTCATTAAATTTAATGGAGATGTGATGGGGGGGATTACAATGTAATGTTAATTCTCTGGATATTAACGCTACAATCCTCGCGTGACAAACAAAATTTAATTTTAATAATAGGATTTACACTGATTTGCAAAAATAAGATCCTTATAAAAAGATTATTACAATTAACGCAATTAACACAAGCGCAGCTAAAAGAAGTCAGCGTTATGAAAAATAAGATATTTTTTTAAACATCTCAAAACTTTTTCGAGTCCAATAATATATATATATATATATGTGTGTGTGTGTGTGTGTGTGTGTGTGAAACTTAAATTTTTATATTAAAAATAAAGAAATGTGAATTTTGCCTTCATATAGCATGCAATGAATCTGACAAGGGAACACAACCAAGTGAACTCTCCGATTTAAACTTTTAGTATGTTGTTCTATGGACAAAAATAGGAGACATGTATTTTTTATACGTACTGAGTCGCACATATAAGGGAGTGAAATCCTCCCTTGAAAAAAATCAATTTTTTTCTTTTAGATTGAATATCGTCGAAACTGTAAGAGATAGAAAAAAATTTGCAGAAAATTGAATGACATTAAGAGTATTTTAGAACTACAATAAACAATTTTTTTTCTTTATAAATAAATAATTTAAAAAATATTTTTTTATTATAGTTCTAAAGTACTCTTAAAGCCATTCGATTTTTATTGTGAACATTTCTTTCTGTCTCTTACAGTTTCGACGATATTCAATCTGAAAAAAAAAACTGATTTTCTTCAAGGGAGGATTTCATCCCTTTAACGTGCGACAATTGAAATATATATTATATTTATATGATAATCGCACCAATTACCGCGTATTAAGGCTCTTAATTGCCCGTTTTTTTTGTTTTATTTATTATTTGTTTAATATCTCAAGAGCCCAACTTTAATTATTCGCTTTTTCAAATTTTGTATTATTTTTAGCAGTTAAGAAATATATATAAAAATCACTATCCAGACATTGAGAAACAGAAACCTGTTTCTCGGTGTTATCATCATTAATTTTGTCTCAAAGTCTGATCGGTGAGACATCAACCAAAATTTCGAGTCTCTCGTACTCTTTCAATCTTCTCTCTCTCTCTCTCTCTCTCCCTCCCTCCCTCCTCACTTCCCCCCTGTCGTACATTTCATCGAGGTACCGCTGCCTCATTTCGCAAACAACCGTCACACTGCAAAACCCGTCGACCCCCAATTGACGTTCGCGTCAACGAGCGGCGTCCACGTCAACAGAGAGTAACAGAACCGGGGGACAAGCGTTTTACGCCCCGCTGCCCCTTGCCTAGTCCCGATGACCGCCCTCTCGAGTTCCGAGGGTGGCTTTGGCTGTCTACCGCGAATGAGTGCGCAACCGGCAGCGCATTTTGATCTATAACACGAGCGAGAGGCTATTGTCGATTGGTGAAGCAACACCTGGACCCAGCCGGAAAGCGTGCTGAGGGCTTTTCATTTTGGACCGCGTTGTCCGGAAGAGGGGTGCCGTATGGGAGAAAGCTGGCGATACTCGAATGTAGAGGGTGGCGGCGCAGGGATATTTTACTAAAAAAATTCGTGCACATTGTAATAATATAGTAAGAATTTTTCATTATTATAAATTTATTACATATATTTTATTTAATATTATAAATCATATATTTATTTTTATTATAATATTGTAGATAATATAAACAAACTTACGGAAAGAATTTGTGTTGTATAAAAAAAAAGCTTTTCTCCGAAACCTTTTAACGATTATTTATTAGATTTTTTATTAGATTTTTCGCTTTAAAAAAACGATTATCGTAAACTTAAGATGAAATAAAAAAAAATGAGACTAAGTCAAAAAACAAGATAGTTTTTGTAAGCATAATATGTAGAGTAGTTAGGAGTAGTTCTAGAACATTTCTTTTTTAGAATTTTTAAACGGGACATTATTAACCCTCTTAGTAATCAATAAATCTTTCTATTTTTATTTTATGGATTTCTGTTAGGGAACGCCATTAACAGGCCAATAATATCGTAAACGATATATTAATAAGTAAAGGATACATATGCTTATTTTGTCATCAATATCGTGTTACCTTCAGTCACAGGATTTCTAAAATCGTATTTAAAAAAATCTTTACTAGGGGATAACGATGAGACAATAAAAATTTATCACATTACATAATACATGTGTATTACAAAAATTATATTTGTTAAGTTATAATACAATTAATTGAAAATGTGGAACGTAAAATACATTTTATTTTTATCGTTATATAAATTATATAAAAGGAAAAATTTTTGAACAATTTGTTAATGTTAAGAATAATTGTAAATGATTATTACTTACACGCAAACATTTATTTCAATAGCAAATCTACAAAAAAATGTTATTTCATCATTTTACCAAAAATAACTATTCTGAATCTAACGAGTTTAATAACTGCTATGTTTTTCCGTATATGACACTTCTTGTAGATGTAGTTAAAATGGGACAAGGTATGCACTGCGTTTGCATTTCGCTTAAAGCCAGCCATGGATAATAAAAAAGGTCACGAGAGGGCTGGAACGTAGCAGAAGGACCGAAATGCGCACATGCGGCCAGATCGTTGACGCCTTTGTGCACGCGCGAAAGGGGTGTTAAGTGTTCGCCGAAAGTGCCAATTTTGAGCCGCCACCATAGTAAATGCCGAGGCATGTGCGCCGTCTTTTCTCTCTCCACTTCTTTCAACTACAAGGATAAGATCAGCATTTACCAACGTATAGCAACGTAACGGCGCGAAACGCCTTACTTCTCGTTCAAATAAGAGAGATAAAAATTTAATATTTTCAATATCAGCAGTAATAAATGTAAAAAGTAACAAGACATTTAGATTTGTGAGTAATATTTCGTGGTTTTACAATTACAAATATTTATGATAACATGTTTCATATTTACGAATTTAAAATCAGACTTCCTGCTATTAAACTCTTGACGATTTAATGTTCTTTTGGTGACTATACATATGTATTCTATACACTTGAAAATTGTAACAAAAGTACAATAATTTACGCAATATCCGGTACTGCTTCAACATACGTATAATATGTGAGAATCATTTTGTAAATGTCATAATAAATTATACAGCGTATACTATCTCCGCTTAAAACGAATGATTGAATTTTCTTTTAATTATTGACAGTACGATAAAACATGATCGTTGTGTTGTATTATTTTATACACACTACGATTTAATGTCTCACACGCACATTTTATAGTATTTTATGGTATTTTATATTCAAAGTGCAAAATCATAAAATCTCATGTATTTTTGGTAATCGGAATTGTATCGAAATAAAAGTTTAGAGCGTTTGGTGATTGACGTAAATATCGCTATGTCGAATTGCCAGTACGATTGGAATTTCCAATCGATCACGTTTCGAAATGGCGAAAAGCTACAACTTTGATGTGCCTTATTGCTGTGAACTGGTTACCGCCGCCAGCGATTCGCCGTCGATCGACGGCAGATACCGCAACCAAGGCAGAACATAATGCAGAGGTCCGTTCTATCGTGTTGCACGCACTAGTCAATGGTCCTCTCGATAGGTTTCCACGAGACCGCAGAGGCGGTGCAATGAAATTATTTGGCGGCTGGGCAATTAATTGCGCCGCCGACCAGTTAATCGACGAAGAATTATGCCACCCTAAAGCAGCTTTAGAAATCCGATCCTAAATTTCAGTTACGTCCCGCTCGAGTATTTTAAAAGTCATTTTGTTTCTATGTATTTAATGAGTCAATAAAGTAGATTAACTCTTAAACGTCACACTACGGAAACAATACATTGCAGTATGGCCATCCAATTCGATTACTTACATATATACTAGTTGTAACTTTTATGAAAATGAACATATGTGTATATTAATTGTAAAATAATTTTTTTTTAATCGAAATGCTAAACGTTAAGGAAACACAACGGTATCAAACAAGTATAAGTATTTTTATTAAATAATAAAAAGTTATAAACATGTTATAAAAAAGTGTTGAAAAAAGAAACTTGGGTACGTCATATCGAAAAGGCGTTCGAGGATTAATAATTATTTGTAAATGGAAATATTATTTGATAATATTATGTATGTCAATAACTTAATTTACACCGAATATTTCATACACATACCAGTAACTTTTTATTAAATTATCTTAATTTTAGCAACATATTTAAAGAATGATGTATTAAATTGTACAATATGTCAAAATGATTAATTAAATACGCATATTATGTATATTATACGTATCGCCGAAATTTAATAGAAGGATAGATATCGGAAAGTTACTATTATAGTTATACATATCAAGTGCACGATGTAAACTAGGCCAATATATGTTAATATATATGTCAATTAACAAAATTGGATCTGTAGATAACAATAGTAGCTACGTTTACACTTGCATTTAAGCCATGGCCTGTACAATAGATGTCCTTGTTTATCCTGTAGGTTAAACAAAGACTCCTATAGGTCACGGACTAAGCGCACGGTGTAAATGTAGCCATAATAAGAAGATGTCTCATCTAAATTATTAAAATGTATAAATGTATTTATTACTTATTATTATTATTGTATATAAGTATGGATATTAATTATTAAACACTAGTAAATATTTATTATACTATTTTTCTTTCAACTTTCAATTTTCCTAATTAAAGTAGATAGATTTAAAGAAATGATTCTTAATTAATCTTAATCTCATTCTTAACTTTAATTAAATATTATTTTATGTTTCTTCTATATTTATTATATTTGTTGTACAATTATGATAAGAAATTTTTTTTAAATACTATAATTAACAATACTGTACACACTCTCGTATATAATTATATTATCAAATGGTATGATTAATTTTTTTAAAAGAAAAATTTAATAAAACGAATAGTAAGCAATAATCGCGAGAAATTTCTTGCATAAAAATTTTCATAAAGATACAAACATCATAGATTATCACAACATACTTTCCGTTTGACATTAATCACTATAATCTAGTCGCCTCTTACTTTATCGATCGCATTGCATGCGCATGCACTCACGTTTCCTCGGAACGTGCAACAATCGTGTCAATCGGACGAAGACTTCTAGATTTTAGATGTCTGAAGTTATCGAGTAGATTGCTGATACGAAAGAACTTTGGTCACTGATTGCTATGTAAAATAGCGAAAAAAATAACAACCATCATTTTGGACTTTACTTGCTGCAGTGTGTGTGTGTGTGTGTGTGTGTGTGCGCGCGCGCGCATTGAACATTGATTGGCATCAATTTTCAACGAAGAAAACGAGCGAAACCATAATCTAGAGCCAATCAATCGAACAAGCACATTTTACTACACGTAACGATGTACACAATGAATGTATGAATAAATTGTTACTCAATCTATTTTTCAATAGATTGTTAGCGTTATTTGTAAGCGTAGCTTACTTCTCTTGCGCGAAAATGTACTACAATATTGTACTAAATTGGGCATTTAATTCTCTTCGTAATTATGAAATTTTCCTTTATTTAGCCACACATTGAGCTCGATCGAACTGGATCAACGATTAATCTATTTTTATATCTTCGTGATATGGCAACTCTTAATAACGCTATAATTCAGTTATATGTTAACGTTTTGTTTAACGAGAGCACATCCTGTAACATATCCAAGGGTGAAAAATAAATTGTGACATTATTTTTTTAATATTGAAAAATTAATAATATAATATAATAAATAATTGCACTCAAAAATTACATTTTAGTTTTAAATCTTTAAATCATTGTACTGTTGATACAAATATTTGTTTAATTTTTCTCTGTTACATTAATATATATTACACACACACACACACACACACACACACACACACACACACACACACACACACACACACACACACACACATATATATACAGCGTGCTTGGAAAATAATAATAAATCTTTCGCATAATGGACTAAATTGAGAAGAAAAGCTCTTTATTATTTTATAATTTTCGTAATAGTTAACAAGATATTAATTGCTAAAAATTGCCGAAAATTGGTCTTCAATAATTTTTTATCTAAACTATCAACTTTACAGAAAAACTACAAGAGACAAAAATTATTTATTTTCTTCTCATAGAGCTCTAAAAATTTTTTTTACAATTTTTTCAAAATTTTGTAATATCATATTTTCTCATGTTGGTAAAAATGAGGAAATCAGTACTAAAAAATTGATAAAAAATGTTAACAAAATTCGTGAAATTCTATGAGAAGAAAATAAACAATTTTCGTCTCTTGTAATTTTTCTATAAAGTTGATAGTCTTTGAGTAAAAAATTTAATTTTAATTAATATTTTGTTAACAATTTTGTGAAAATTGCAAAATGGTAGAGGATTTTTCTTTTCAATTTAGTCCATTCTACTCCTATGCGAAAGATTTATCATTATTTTCCAAACATTTTGTGTGTGTGTGTGTGTGTGTGTGTGTGTGTGTGTGTGTGTGTGTAAAATAAATTTAAGAGTAATATTAAATATGAAAAATGTAAGTGTGACGATTACAAAGATTATGAATATGTGGGGCGTGTTCGAAATTGGATAGCCCATTTTTAAAGCGCTATGCAAGCGGGCTTTCTCTCGGTTATACCATCCGATAGGCGAGCAAAGGCTTAATTCGACGGGGCGGAGCTGTGTCCTCGAATCATCGACAAACGAGAAACGTTTACTGGAGCATCTACTTTGGAAATCTAGAGCTAAAGCCAGTGACTGGAGTCCAGCACAAAGGCACTTCCACTTTGAGAGTTTAGTGCCACATGCTAAATAAAATTCCTCGTGTGTTTCTACGTAGGAGTGAGTTGAAAATCTTCTGGGAAATACGCGCTTTTCCGATCGTAATGATACATTGCATATCGTATTGATTTTAAATGTTTAAGATGCCAAAAAAATAAATAAGAACGACCAGTCGATATTTTATAAATAATATCAATATCTTTCGCTTAAATTCATTCATAATAATTTAAAAATTCTGTATATATTATCCGATATCCTGTTATCGATCTTTATAATAAATGATATTGATTTTTATGAGAATTTTTATTATTTTTATTATTTTTCGATTTTATCTATTTTTTTATGTCTTATTGTGAATATTATACATATCTATATATTGTAAAAATTAATTATATTGATATTGGTAAGTTGATCGATGCTCATTTCCACCAACGTAGATTAATCTAATCTTTAGAATTAGAAAAAGACGAAAAGTAAGTTGAACCCAGATTAAAGTTAATCTACATTGGTGGAAACAGGCATAAATGGCATATTTTAAACGTTACATATAAATTATTTAATATTTTTTTTTTAAATAAGAAGATGGATGTGTTTGTGTGTGTGTGTGTGTGTGTGTGTGTGTGTGTGTGCGTGTGCGTGTGCGTGTGATTATACAATATAATTAGCTAGTTTACTTATTACGTAAGAAATAATTAAATCTAATTTAAATGTGAAACTTGATAGTAAAAATTATTTTTATTTCGATTAGAAATTGGAAATTATAATATATTATTCTTTTACATCCAGAGGAAAATAAAATTGAGTGACTTTTTAAAATAAATCATAAAAAAATTGCTACAGTTTTTGCGGTAGTTTTATTTTATTTTCTTGATTTATTAAAATTTAACGAGGAAAATTCTTGATTTATTAAAGCCATGTAATTTTATATTTTTCGGACCACATTAAAAATGTACCAAGAAGTATTAATAGCGATGAGTTTATTCATGTACCTAATCATATTTTTTTTATCAAAAAAAGGTAAATTTTATTCTTCAAATAATCGTTTGATTAAAAGTACAATAATACTCCATTTGTTGAAGTTGATTTCAAATAGAAAAACAAAATTGCAAAAAACAGAATATTCGACATTTATTTAACAGTGTGTTATATTTCGTGACTACAACGAAATGGATGGTAGATAGAATGCTCGTTTTTTTAGCAGCATGCCATTGTTACATATACATAGTCACTGCTACCATTTGCGAAGCGACAAACAAGTGACAAGAGATCGACAAATATCAAGAGAAAATCGCAATCATTGTTTGTAAACAATTAACGATTATTATTCTTTATGATTAATTGATTGTCATAATTAATGTTTTACGAGCGTATTGCGAATTAACGATAATTATTATATGAAGCGAAGTTAGTTCACAATTTATTCATTTTTGAAGTAGAAATAAATCACATCCAAACGATAGAAAATAAGAATTATAAATTATTATTTACACATTTATCGATAATATATAATTATTTTTTTAAATGTTTGATTTCGATTATATTTCGATTTGAAATATTCGTCAATTTAAATATGATTTGCTTCAGCTACGAATTTCAAAAGAGAAGAATGATACAAATCATAGGATAAGGATTTAAATAACGATAAACCGACCATTTGTCAACTCGTAAACGTGAGATTTTTATGCGTTCGCATTGCGCACGCAATACTGACAATGAATTTTGATTATATTTCCAAACGGTCCGTATCGTATATCCTACTTATTATTACCCATTAACTCGATTTTATTAATCATATCATATTGCACTATCACATACAATTGTACACCATGTATATTCCATATGCATACATAATACACAACGTTATAAAACTATTTTATGCATACTTTTATTAATATTTATACTTTCGTGTTTTACAATTCTTTACTATATGTATTGTGCGTGAAAGAAACATCGAATTGTAACAACTTCTTTGATCAATTTGAAGTAAGTTTTTTTAAAACAAAAATGTCAAGGTATGAATTGTCTTTGTGTAGTCATTGTCAATGGCAAAAAGGCTTTTCACGAGCCATGTTTCAAAGGACAAAAATATATATATATATATATACAGTAAAATATTCTTTATTTTATTTCAAATGTCATATAAAATGAACTTTTTGCAACAGGATATTACAAAAATTATAATAAACGACAATCTCCCACGACATTTTCGTTCTAAATGAAATTTTAAAAAGTTATTAAATAATGTGTTATTAAAATTTGCCTACATTATTTCGCGAATACCTGCGTATATGCACTGTGCGATATTTGATTAAAAAAGATTTTAACTACGTAGATTCGTTGATTACTTTCAAGCAGATGCTTCTAATATAGAATTCAATTGCCTTTATCTTGGTTTAACGGAAATTTCCTTGATGTAGCCATTTTCGCTGCTCTAAGACCGAACCGCCTTCTTAAATTTATCTTCCCACTTCTCCGCGAATGCCAGATAGATTTATCTTTCCATATTTACCATTCACCATCTTATCGTCGCTTATCCCACCAACGCTCGTGTGTCCATCTTCATCGCTATTCTGTCGACAGGCAAGCGATCGATCCGAGCAGTTCTTAATCCTTCGCGCGGATCTATAATACATCCTCGCGAAAGGATCGTGCATCTTCCTTTTCCCCTTTTCGACGAGGGTGCGACATATTTGCACGAGTTCGGCTGTCACGCACCGAAATGTCGAGATTTATGCACGAATAGATATATATAGACTAGACGAGAAAAAGGAGAGAAGATGAATTAGAGAGAGAGAGAGAGAGAAATATACAGTGAGCAAGACAGAAAATATCCGAGATTTCTCCTTATAGAACCTCATCCATAATGGGCTCTCGTTTCCTTGCACTTTGATGATTGATGAGCCCTTGTTTACGCGCTCCGACTGATCTTCTAACCCTCCTCTAACTCTCACCCCTCGTCGCTCTTTACCCTTCCAGTCGACATTCGGTCGCTCTTACGGTTTCCTACGTCTCATTCATCAGGGTGTCTACGGGATGGTTTAAACTCGTAAGAAATTACTGTACCAAATTCAGTGGTTCCGCCTGAATTTGATTAATTAATTGAAATTAATTTGACTAGTCATCGTCAAGAGATACATAATTTATTTACAAAATACATAATTTATTTACCGATTAAATTATTTATTATGATTGTAAAGCACTATTATCCGTTTGATACGTTAAGCGATGAAGTTATCGGTTAATTAATCAACGCTCGATTGAATCTTTCCCAATTTTAATCGCGCTCTCGTTAAGTAGGCTATGCGCGCAAAATCTACTGTGTTTAATTAAAAGATTTAATCAGCGCGTGGCCGCATGGTCGAAGAGAACGCTTAAACAATGTCCTACTAACAACCCAAATGACATTCAAAAATTATCGCACTCATCTAGAGTGGACACCAAAATTTATTTCGCGTGAATTAATTTTATTTAGGACAGCTGCACTTTTTATGTAGTTAATATCAATTTTAAGCTGAAATTAAATTATTTACACTTTAATTAATCTAATAATTATATAATCGTATTAATTATAAAAAAATTCGTAATTTGTTACAGTATAAAATATAAACTTATTTACTTATTATATTTGTTTTATTTTTATAATAAACGCATAAATGTAATTAACTTAATTACTTTTGCAAAGATCATTTCATGATATCTGTATATTAATTTATTACCAATACAATTTGTCTTCGATTTTAAGCTGATATTACAATGCGAATAAAGAGATAAATATAGATACGCAAATTTCACACGGTGATCATTTGCGTTCATTTGTATCAGTTTAGAGTTTTAGGTTTATTATCCATTATAGAGTTATCGTTTTATTATCAATTATGTTATCGCATATATTTTCTTGGGAATGTCGACAATTAACCACAATTTATCTTGTCTTATCTCGCGAGTTAAGTTCAGCTTAGAGTCAACGTCTATCTCATAATCCCCGAAAATCTTTCAAGCTTTATTCGCGGTCACCCTGTAGATAGCCGCGTGGAAAAGACTCAGAGGCTTCCTCATCCCCCATCATGCTTGTCCTTTTTCTGATCCCGTTCTTTGATTTTTTTTTCCCATTCTCATCTTCTCCTTTATTCTTTCTTAGCGAATAGGACTTTTCATTGAGCAACGAGCACAAGTGGATCTTAAGGTCTCTCTCTCTCTCTCTCCCTCTCTCTCTCTCTCTCCCCTCCTCCTCTCTGCATTCTCCCTCTCCTTTCCTTCCCCCTTCCTTTCTTTCTCCTGTATTTTTGCGGTGTTCTCACTATTTCGAATGCATAATGAATTTTTCTTGTTTTCCTTTTTCGTTTTTTAGTTTGTGGTGCTTCGTATTTCAATTCAAATGATGACCACCAATAATCGATGCCGCGGCTTATTTCGCTGCGGCCACACTTAATTGCTACTCTCTGCTTTCTGCAATTGGAACGCGCATCGGCATTGCTGCAGTTGTAACGATTCTTACCACGCGGCTCTGAGAAGCGCACGTTAATTGCGGTCGTCAAGAGGCCACAATTGTTTTCCTGCTTTTTTGTGAACTCGTTCTTTTCCAGACGGCTATTATGGAATTTTTCATTCGAGGACCTATGTTCCACGCAAAAGAACTTTCGTGTCTTTGTTAGAAAGAAGATTCTGAATGTGTCTTTTTTATAAATATTTACAAGCGATGCAGAATGAAAATTGAATTATTAAAATATTATATAGAGACGTAGTTACACGTTTCAATAATTAAATCATTTTCTTGCTGTTGGTAACTTTTAAAAATTGTGTTGCATTTTGTGAATGAAAATTTTATTGTTTACTTAAAAAATAAACAATAAAATTGTTCAATAATTAGTAAATTGGTTAAAATATTGCGTAAAACTAACGCGAGGTGAAAAGAGACGAAACTAAACATGAAGTAAACTTTTCTATATATTTCGAAAATTTAGAAAATTAAGAAAATTAAGAAATAAGGTAGAACTTGCTTCGTGGGCAACCAAGTCTACGCCAACAGCGTCAAGTTTTCATTTACTTCCGAAAATGCGAAGCGCCAGAACGTAACTTCACAAAATGAAGTGCGAACAGATGCAAAGAGGAAGTAAGGTGAAATTACCAAAGTTGCATAGTGCTGCTTGAAATGAAGCAATTAAGCTTCGAATAATTTTCCAGCCAATAGAGTCTTCACGCCCGAATACAGATAATATGGATAATAAATCTATTTTATTGATTTCATCTTTCCACTCTTATTGCGTAATGAAAACATATCTCACCTTCGACTTAGATTTTCCAAATAATCAAGCATTTTCGAGATTGTTTCACTCTTTATTAGCAAGCTATAAGAAAATTATAGTTTTGACCGTTTTAATTTATAAGCAATCAAAAGTTTCGTTTTGTAGACACAGACGAGGAGCCCTCAGGGTTCTTGTAAATTCATGTAAAATTGGACAAGGTATAATGTCTTCTCAACGCCCGTGGTAATCTACTTACTCTTATCGCGGTGATTTCGTGAAAAGGACCGTGCTTGACACTCGGCTTGAATAATTAATTATGCATTCCATCAACTGCACAGGAGGAAAGAACAACCGAAGAGCGAATACCTCTTCTTTTCTCATGCTGTCTCGTGTAGATCAACGAAAGAAAGAATAAAACAGAGAGAGAGAGAGAGAGAGAGAGAGAGAGAGAGAGTCGTATTGTCAAGTGGATAACTAATCAAGTTGACTATCATTTCTAATTGCTCCAATTAAATTTGATGAGCTCCCACGTTACACTGCTGGAAAAATTCAAATCAATCTCTAATAACTTGAAAGTGGAGATCCGTTCGTTTCATCTGTATGAATTTATCAGAATAAGAAAACGGACTTGTATGTAGTTGGATGTTTTAATTCTATAAAATATTTTTCATATATAGGCAAAAAAGAACGCAAAATTTTTTTAAATACTAAAAACTCGAGAAAGAAATATGGTGCAATTATTTTGATAAAATTGCTATTTAATTTTGATAAATGCAATCTTATAATAGAGATTTCCTACGCCAATAGAGTTTTCACAGTTCTTTTTTATCATTTTATAATAATCTAATATCTACTATAAAAAAATTGTATTTTACATTTGCATTTGTATTCATTCCTTTAGAGGCGTATATCTTATTCTCATCTAATTTAATTTATTCTGATTTCTTATAATCTGCCTTGCTGGTTCTCTCTTCTTCTTTTCAAAATTAAATGTGTCACGATTAAGAATATCGTGTTATACGATCCGGTTGATAAGATTATTTCATTATTAGGGATTGTATGGAATATACCTGACTTCCAATTCAGCCTGTTTTAATGTCTTTAGCAAAAAAAAGCAACACCGATGCGAATGGAGTTTGATAAATTATCCACCGGAGATCCGACTTCCTTGGGAGTTTAATGAATTAAATATACTTTCTCGTCGTTATATCCAGTTAACTTATAATAAGTACGATCTAGCTGCCGGGATACGAGAATTCCGCGTCTGCGAGCAGAAGAAAAATTCGCGGATAATTACGAGAAACGTTTGCGCAACTTTGTAAGAGGAATAACGGCGAAGCGAAATGTTGGATAAAAAGGGGAGTTATCCTCTGTAATCCGTGAATCTATGCATTATACCGAATGCTAATTACTGGAATATTTAGATTCAATTCACTTTGAACTGATTACAAAGCTAAGCTATGAATTAATTAACTATAATGTTATAGGTATTCCAGTTATGCATTTCCATGTTCCATTTGAAGGAACATATTGACAACGGTTGTCAATTTAATGTATGGTTGGAGTTAATAAATGATAGGAATACAAAACAATATAACTTTTAAAGGTATGTTTTAGCTTCGAATGATCTGACACAATTTGTGTACAATTGTGAATATTAATGTGGGTATCATATTAAAATTTCAATGATTTTATGATTGTTTATACATATTTATTTCGAGGTGTGGTTATTAAATGATGAGATTTTAATCACCATAAATGTTAGGTAAATCAAGTAAAGTGGATAGTTGCGAATAGTTTGTGACTTTGAAGTCTCCCAAATCGAACTGATGAGGCTACTTTTGTTTCGCTGCGTTGTTTAATTTGTGCTTACGTATTGTTAGAAACAGATGCTATTTTGTCGTCTCACTGAGACGAAACCATGCCGAGCTTAAAAATCGAGCAACGTATCAATTTGAAATTTCTAGTTAAATTGAAAAAAATCTCCTCATACTCGTCTGATTTGACTTTTATCTGTTTCCAAAAATAAAAAGTGCATTGAAGGAAATCCATTTTTAATTCGTAGAAGAAGAAAACGGTGGACCTATCGAAAGACCTAACAGCTGATCAGTTTCAATTGCTGCTTTGAGCAATGGAAGACACTTTTATACTACTTTTATACTTTTATACTTTTTATACCAGTCCCGTTATTTAATAACATCATATAATTAACTCTTAGTACACACTCTGAGTCATTCGTCCTGTTCATTTCTTTTTTTTTTTTTTTAAATACTAGAGCACCTGGCCAAATATCGGTCCTTTTCTTTTTGTTAAAAAAGTTTGGCATCTAGAGAACAAGTTTTGTGCGTTACCGGTCTCGATTCGTGCGTATCCTTCACCTGATATAACGCCAAAGTTCACCTCTGGATCATAAATGACCTAAGATGTACAGAGTATAACATACACATTTTCTGTAACTAAAAAAAATATTTTTTTTTCTTTAGAACTTCAACTAATTCTCGATTATATTGCGAGAATATTTCGCGAATTATTAAAAAAAGAATTTAACCCTACAACATATTAACCCTTAATAAACGCGATTTTTGGTACCTTTGTTCTAAATGTTGTCAATAATATTATATACTATGTTGCCTGTTATAAAGAACATTTTCCTACTAAATTATAAGTTTTGTTAACACAATAGTAATAATAAAATCTATTGTTTTAAAATGTAAATGTAATGTATCTTCAATTTATACATTGAAAGAAAAGATTGGTTGTTGTAACAATTTAGATAGTAAAATATGGCATAGCATTTTTATATGGCTACAGCAACCAGTTTTTGGTTGTAGCAGCAAATTTTTAGTTGCGTTAGCCTATTGAAATCATATACTGACATTGCATATAGGCTAACACAACTAAAAATTTGCTGTTACAGCCAAAAACTAGTTACTGTAGCCATATAAAAATGTTATGCCATATTTTACTATCTAAATTGTTGCAGCAACCAATCTTTTTTTTTTCAGTGTAGCCATTCATGCATATTAAAAAAACATCATTTTCAGGTTACTCAATAACTGAATTTTTTAGACAGCCGACACTATTTTTTTTCTTCTTTAGAATGTCAATTTTAGAATGTCAATTTTAAGATACTGAACTATACTTTTCTTTTAAACATTTTTGTTTCAAAGTTTTATATGTTTATAAAACAGTGCATTTTTCTGATTTCATTAATTTAGTTTCAAGTAGTCTGTATTTAGTTACAACAATTTATCTACAATTTGTTATAAATATATAACTGCATAAATACTTTCTAGATGTCAAAATATATGTAAAAATTGTTTAGTATAATTTATATATGTAAAAATTGTTTAGTATAATTTATATATACTTGTACAAGTGATGAAAATTAAGCCAAGACACGAATGACCGAACGTGTGTATTAAGTACTTAGTACAAAACTAACGTGTGTGATTAATATCATAGGAGACAGATTATATAATTTAATAAGAAACATTGAGATGTATTTATCTTCGATTCTTTCAAGTGTTATGTGATTGTTTATAATGAAATACAGTCCCGTGAAATGTATCGATCACCAAAGCACTTTTCGCGCATTTACCGTAATCAGGAATACAGTCACGTATCATTGTAAATAAAAGCAAGTCGGAGAATCCAATCGTGCACGTACTCATTCGGAATGTGTATAAGTTACGGTCGCATTATGGAGATTGCGCTAACAAGTCTCGTCGGAGCCGGCTTTGAAGTCGCATTCGTTGTATGTTCATGTTGAATAGATACGCTTTAACGTTAATTTCTTTACTCGCTTTTCTACTCACAATTGATCAATAATTTATTTGCTTTCAAAGTTATTTCTCTACAGTCAACCAATCGAATGTTTTTTTTTTATATATATATTTTTCCATTCAGTCAACATCAATCAATATATTTTATTCACATTGAGAATCATACAATGAAAATAGTAAATTCAACGTGGACGTCTTTTGAATGTTTCATTACAATGAAACGTCGTTCTCTCATAAGCAAGAGTGTCAGTTCAATTACGACCGGCTATATTTCGAGTCGCGTTAGCGGCAGCGATTTATCGCGAGACAAGCTCGATCGACTCGTTAATCCTCAAACAATGAGCTCGGATGGAAAGGGTAACGTTTCGCACAGGGCCGATGAAAAATGCAGTCTACGCCGGAACTGCTCTGCGGCGGTAGCCAGGTTTAATTCCAAGATAATCGACGCATGAAAATTTATAAATTTCATCCGGTTAACCCCTCCAGTAAACAGCGCGGTCGATGAAAAATTCAGGGCATTTACTTTTTCCACGGAGAAGACCGGTTTTGATTTCGCGCGCGGCAACTACGTAAAAATTGATGTCTTTCCGTGAAGAAGTTTGTTGGCGATTCTCGCCATAAATCTTCTCTGCAATGTACACGACTATTGCTCTGCGAAAACTTTTCAAAACGAAACACAAACATGCGTTAACATCACATTTAGTAATATCCGCCTGTAAGATATATTTGCACTTTTCATTACAATTTTACATTTTTAATTTGTCGTGCTATTAAAATGTATTCTCTTTCTAAAATTAATGGTCCGTCAGATTGCACTAGAACTCTCTTTCTCGTTTTCGACAAATATTAAACATATAGGTACCTATCTCACTTTAATTTCCAAAAGTTTTCACTAGTTCAGCTACAGAAAAGAGTCTTGAATTCTCTATCGGAAATATTGGACTTTAAAGGTCAACTTTTCGATTGTGAATTCTGATAGATTTTAAATCTCTAAAAAATAAGTAAAATATAATTAAACTTCTGTGATGGTAAAGACTCGTTGAAGGGATGCTGGAGCAACGGCCGAACATTTGATCGATATCGAAAATAAAACAGAATCTTAATTTCAAATAAAACATTATATTAAGTAAAATATTACGATAAATAAGACATTAAGTACATTTAAATATTACGTGCATTTCTTGCTCTTCTATGTTCTATATATCATATGAATGCTAAGTTATGTACACTCAGATTATACTTTTCCATTCACTTCTCTTGTAAGCTTCAAAATCATAATTTGAAGGTCTCATCATCTCATCATTCTTATAAATTATTCAAATATAAGAAAACTTTTTTCGTTTGAAACCATTTATAAATGTGAAAAAATAACCTATATGTATAGTAACAGAAAACTGTAATTTACAATTCTTTTTTCATAGACTTGTGTTTTCCCATCACAGCTATTTGCATTTTTTTTTATTCTAGAGAAGAATTTTTTATTCTATATATAAGAGGAAAATGAAGGACATGGAAAAGTACGAAATGCGAATTTCGTCGATATTACAAACAATTCCAGCATCCCCTTAAAGCTTTCACAAGTATATATGAATTTTTCAGATTTTTATACAGTTCAGAACAATATAAAAATCTGTTCTGAAATTCGAAGACCCAAATTGCGGACGAAGGATGAAAATTTTACAAAAATCGCTGACGAAGGAATAAGATAATTTTGTATATATCTCTCTTTATTAACTCTTTTTTCTTCCTGTTATTTAATTTATTGAAAATTGACATAAAAAGTTTTTATCTTTTTAACTTAAAAAAATAACATTGACTTTACGCTTTACGACGACCATTTTGGTTTAATCACATATTTAGGAGCGAAATGGCGGTTGTTTCAAAGCACTCCATGGACTCTATGTATTACGACTTTTTCCAGTACAGGTACTCCTGTACATCCGCTTGAATGCCCGCGACAATTCCGACGTCTCGCCCTGTTTCAAGGTTTTAATTTAATGCGCCGCGAGCGCAATTTCCCGACTGCATCCAGACCAGGCCAGACGCGGCGCCGGGACAATGCGATGCACTTGTTCGGAGAAGGACGCTGAGCGTCGCGCTGGGTGCCTCGATACTCATGTATTCCCTCCCGGCGCAACTTACTTACGAGTGCTCATACATATGTATCTCATCAACATGCATATAACATCCGAGTAATTAATGTATGACTCCCTGCATATCGTTTCGCTACCACCACGTGCCGCGCGTTTCCTCTCCATTCTCTTCCCATTGCTCTTCCCTTCTTCACCCTCTCACGCAACACCCTCTTTGTCACCATTGAAGCGCGCGAAACTTCCCCCTCCACCCCCATGATTGTCTTTCCTCGTCGTTACTCCTCTTTGTTACGACTGTTGTTGGTTTCGTTAATAACAGCGATAGCAGTCGTTCGGAAATTTTTATGCGCCCGCGCGCCTTTCTGCGTGCACCGCGTTAGCTGGCGCTGCAGATAAATCGCACCGCGAACAATGTTGTCAGGCATATTGTAACGGCGGTTGAATGCGAATCATAGTTACTGGATTCGATCAAAGGTATATATTCATGCTTTATAAAAAAGCATGAAAAGGTATAGTGAATTTATAACAGTTTCGTTATAACTAAACCGTTAAATAATACCCATGTTGCGCTTTGCGTTGTTTAAACTTGTAATCTTGTTTTTTCAACTGTAAAATATGTTATCGAATCATATTGAAATCTATTTAAATTATTACACATCTCTTCGAATTTATTATCATAATTATTCGAGCTTTGTTTTACAATTTATCGTAGAAATTTTTTTTTTTTTGTTTAATCCTCAGTTATTAGCTGTGAAAACTGTGCTTAAGTCTAAAGCGTTCTATTTAAGATACAAAATGTAAATGAATCTTATTCACTTTACGGCAATTGATAGAGGAAGATTCAATTTTTTTACCTTCAGTTTAGAATCTCATAGTAGATATCAATTGTACAAATTGTACAACCTATCCACAATTCTCGCTTCAGATCCGAATAATCCGTTGCTGCAGTCGAGAGTTAATGTTGATTTCATTTTAATAAATATTTAATGTGAGCTGTTTAAAATATGTATATTAAAATTAATGTTAATGTTAAATATTACAAATTAGCAACTTGCACGGTGACTTTGCGCAAAGTTTTTATCAAAAAGGATGTCAATGTTAGATTTATCATACAGAATCGTGCAGAAGAACTGACTGGGAAAGGTATTTGAAGCCTCTGATGTACCCTGCATAAATATTCCATTTGTCCGACATAGCTATTACATTCAAAACGTACAAAAGGCTCGCTATTCACATAAATTAAATAGAATCGATAACTCACGAACGACCGGCACGCATCATGACCAACCGACTCCAACGTATCGGATATAAATCACAAAGGATGGAATTTCCGCCAGCGATCGAGCGAGATCGCGATCGGTTCCTCTGAACACAATAATCGTTTTATCGATCGATCCCACCGTTATGTGCGGATAAACAAACAAACGACCGGGCTCTGAAGGAAGCACTCGAGATTCCGCTCTTGGAGGATCAATTCCGGTGGTGGCGAAGTCCCTCCTCAATTTATCGCGGGACCCATCTAGCCCCTCATCGGCCATAACCGAGCCTCCGTTTCCGCCACCACTCCAGAGGATCGCATCCGGCGGCAGTATTACCTCGGCATCTCTCTCTCCTCCCTCCTTTCTCTCTCTCTCTCTCTCTCTTTCTTCCCTTTTCATCGCTACTGAGACGATGAATTCCGCCCTGGCCTCCTTGAACCGTCGCGGTAGCATATCTACTCGCTTTAATTGGGATCAGCTTCCCAAGCGCTCGGCGCGAGACAGATGAAAGAAGGAGAGCGAGATGAACGAGTGGAGTCGGAGGGTCGTGAGTGCTCACGAAGAACAACTCGCGCCCTACAATTCCCTCCCCGCCGCTCTCTATTTGGCCTCTTTTCCACCCCGCTTACCCCTTTCTTTCTCCCTTTCGTTCGCATCGTCGGAGTACGCGTATATACAGTTCCTCTTCTCTCCTCTCTCTCTCTCTCTCTCTCTCTCTCTCCCCCTCTCCTTCTCCCCCGACCCCTTTCTCTCTCTCTCTCTCTCTCTGACTCTCCTGCGTCTTGTTCCTGAGGCGTTTCCACGTTGATCCTCGTTAACACTGCGGGCTTCTCTTTTCATGTCGGAATTCGAATGCTCCTCGAGGATATAACAACTGGTTTGGCCCGTCTCACGCGCTTTGATGCCACGTTCCTTTCTGTCTCTCTTCACACTCGCTCGCTCGCTCCCTTGTCCCTTTCTTACAATAATGCGCGTTCCCGTGACTTCCGTCTGCATCTACTGTTGGAACTTTAGGAAACTGCTACTCTCGTCGCGACTGAACAAATTTGTGCGCCTTTTCGTTTCACTTCTCCTTTTCTTACTTGAATTAAATGTGCTATTTAAAATATTTGCGCTAATAGCAGTCTCAATAGTCTTGTATGTAAAAGAATAAACTAATTGTTAGTATTGACCGAATTTAAGAAGAAAAAAATTTAATAAAAGAATTGAAAATTACATCAAACAAACGTATATTCAAAGGAAAAAGAAATAAAATATAGGTTTAAAGGAACCGTCAAAATTGTTCTCACACTGAAAAAAAATTTACTAAAACTTAATACAGATTTCTTTAAATAATACTAAAGTAAACATTTACTTACAGTAAATAAATGTTCATTTAATAAAAAAAAATGACAGTTAAATCACAAATAAATGGTTTTTATATCATATAAATAATGTTCATATTTAGTAGATAAAAATTTACTTGAAACTATTCAAACAAATATTTATAAAATTTAGTTTTTTTTTTTTCAGTACATCATTTTGATGAGCTTGAATATATTGTAGCATGAAAAATACTAGATCTATATTTTTTTTATCTTATATCAAGGTTTAGAAATTCGAAATAAATATAACAGATTTTTTTTCATCCTCGACGTTTTCAAAAAATGTGAATACTGTTATTAGAAATACAAAATACTACATCAAATTATTGTATAAAATATTTTTTTCGTATATCTCATATTTTTAGTTTCGAAAATATTTGTTGAAAATGAAAAAAATCTTGTTTTTATATTTTAGGGATTGTTTCTCAACCTCTAAACCTCGAAATATAAACGAATAAAAAATATAGACCTAATATTTTTGATTCGATGAAACGTTTCGATGAAACATATCTAAATTTCGATCAAACTCGATGAGAGATAGTTCCGATTCCCTTGTAAAAGTGTGTACCTATTAATATCTAATTCGTTGCTGACTGAACATTGAGATAGACTGTGCAAACTCAGCACAAACTCAAAAACGCGAAACGTCGAGGAATGAATGAATGGAGCGACCGCAAATTACCAGCACCAATTGCGATGCCATTCAAGAGCGTTAAACCAAGCAAAAAGATTTGCGCAGCGGATGCCATGGGAGCCGTAAACATATACTGTAAGTGTGATTTTGCTCCCCTCGCTGTAAAACGTGCACGTGGCCGTCTCACAAAAAAGCAGCCCACATAATTGTTGTGCCGGGTACCCATTTCTCTGCATATTGAATAACGGGGTTCGGTGCACGAACGCAAACACGTCTGCCATTCTGTCGGGCCCAAAACGTTCGAGACCTTCGGGCTGTGCACTCCCAACAATATTGCTAATAATATATATGATGTGCTCTTTGATGTCTCTTTCTTTTTAAGTAGGCAAGGTAATTTTAAGAATATAAAAATTACAGATTATATTTAACTGTAGGTTAATATTAAATATATATTGCGTTAGATATTTTTATATTTATGTCGTTCTATATCTTGACATACTAGATCATGAAAAATTTCAAATTTTTCAACCTATTGTATTATCTGATTGATTATTTCATGATTTATTTCAAGTATCAATTTATACAATAAATTATAATAAACATTATAATATATAAATGGATTAATTTGATCTTATTTTTAATATATTTATTAATTATTTCATTATTTATTTCGAATATTAATTAATTAATTTATTATAAATTGATACTTTAAATATTGATTTATTTTAAATATTGATTAATCAGATCAATGTATTACATTATAACCATAGAATGAAATCCAAACTATAGAAGATCCTATGTTCTTTTTAATAAATTTCTTGATCGCAGCACCAGCATCGTTCTCAGATTTCGCAGTATCTGGTTTTATATATTGATTACTTTCTCATGTTACTTTAAATAAAAGCTATGGGCCATCTGCAGCTATTATGCGATATACGAATCTTATAGAATATTTTTAGAATGTTCTCTTCGTAAAAAATAAATAATCCGAAACACTTAAATTATTTTAAATATTTGAAGTAGTTGATATATCTGAAAAATTGATTATTTTTAGAAATTTTTAATAAGACGAGAGTATAAAGATGATTTATTTTTCTCAAAAAATTAGATCGCAACAGTTCGAATTACAATAGTACTCCAACAGGAAACGCAAAACATTATGCGTATTTGGTATAGACTTGCTCGTGTTAAATTCATAATCTACATGGATTTATATGCGGCGACGGCAAATCTCGTTTCGCATGGGGTTCCGGAATATCTCGAACCGACCCTGTTAGGTAACGCCGTTTATCTAGTCGCCAATGTCGTCGTCGCGCTGAAATACACAAGACATTCCCGGATTACCCCTCGAGTAGTGGGGCGGCGCATTGTCTCTTTTACGAGGATAATATTTCAGATAGGACGTCAGTCGTCTTTCTGTTTCACGCGCGTTTTCACACGAGAGAGAAGCGGTTACGCGACATTTACACACATAGCTCCACGAGACATTTCTGGAGCCTCCATCCTTACTCCTTTCTCGCGATCGTAGCTGTGCGAGAGACAGCACGCACGATGCTAATTCAACGTTTCGGCTCCTCATCGAGACTAACTAGTTTATCACGACGACAAATCTTATAATCTCACCGCTAAGTCAAGATTAAATCTGCATGTGTAAGAAGGATGTAGTAGCAAAGGTTGTAGTAAACGAAGTTACTTGATCATACACGGTAATTAACGGATCATATATCATGGTATATGAGCTTGCTTGTCAAAATTAATTTGAGAGAATTTGCTTTTTACACGTGCACGCGCGAACGAACACTTATAGATTATGTAAACTATATCATTAATCATAGTGCATAAATTGGTTACATTTTATTTCGTATCAATTTTGTTATGCTTAATAGGAAAAAAAATGTGAAAAAACTCAAGGGTAGGTTTTTTCGAATGACGCTTTATTATCGCAAGAAGTGCAGCTATTGAAATTTATTAATTTTTATTATTATTAATCTTAATTAATAAAGCAATTGTAAACAAATAATTGGTGAGATTACAATATAGTACGTAATGCACTTTATATTATTTTTTTTATTATTTCGTAAACGATTTATCTCGAGTTTTATGTAAAATTGCTCTTTTTATAGTTATTACTAAATGAAATCTCCGCATTGTTTCATTATTTCGCAATAAATCTGTTATATTTACAATTAATTTTGCATAATGAAGTCTTTCTCTTCCTTTTCATAATCGACCTTTCTTTTATCTTAATAAAATTCATATTTTGTGTAATATATACTGAGTGTTCCATTTTAATTGTCCCAGGCAAATATCTTAATAAAAGATACATTAAAAAATATGTTAGAAAAAATATTTCAGATGAAAGTGAAATGGTTTGGAGGGGGATTGATTTTCTTTTAAGAGGTGGAGACGCTAAAAATCAAATTAAATAATTGCCTTTACAAGCCGACACAGGATAACGGTGTACAAATAAATTTATTCATTAAACAATGACAATACAATATATATTTCGAACCTTTGTTCGGGTCCTCTTTAATATGTTAATATTAAAAAAATTAATTATTTAATATATATAATAATAAAGACGTGATGTAAGTACGCCGTCGGATTAAATACTAATTAGTCTTACAATATTTTTTCTTTAATCTAAAATCAAACATTTTTCCACTTTTTTAAATAGAATTATATGATTTTTTTATATGATATATGATATGATTCCTTTAATTATTCTGCATATGAATATATTGAGAGATTTCAGAGAAATAACAAAATCATAATTTACGAGTTATTTAATATTTCGTGTCAAATATATGCCAAAATAAAGATAAAGTATTTCGTAAGTTATGATTTTTTGATATTTCTACTTTAATACTTGTATGTACAAGATAATTAGAGGAATTATATTATGTAAAAAAAATCATATAATTCCATTTAAAAAAGTGACCTATAAATTTTTAACATCTTCTTCTATTCTTCTAGAAAAAAAGCAACGTGACCGAAATACGTCCCCCTCAAAATCACTTTCATCCGAAACATTTTTTTCATATCTTAACATATTTCTCAAGATATTTACCTAAAACATTTAAAATGGAATACTCTTTACAGGTAAATATAAATGTAATATCGATTACATAACTTGTTTAAAGAGACAAAATCAATTGTAGATATTCTATTTGTAATAATTTTATTTCTTAAAAAAAAGTCAGCGATCTCGAAAACAAACATGCAAAGCTCATTCTTGATTCTTGAAATGTCAAAAGATAATTTAAATATTACTCGCAATTAATGATTTCTTGATCGCGTTGAATCATATTCTATAATTTTTCTTGGAGCGCTCTTGTGAAAAAATTTACAGTTTTATTTTTCGCTCGACAATGTCTCTTCAAACTAGTTTAAACTTTGTATTAAAAAAAGGCAGTCGTAATAATGCAGCGAGTAATTCTTAGTTGTCTTGCACGATCGGTGCGCAACATTTTATCGCTGATATAGACTACGGTCGAAAAAGCCCTTCATCGTGACCTCTCCAGTGGCCTTAATATTAATTAAGACCGAGTCGTGCGTGGTATCCTGATAAGGGAGGATCCTCGTTTGCATTAATTATGCACATACGCGCTTACGACGAAATATAATAGATATTTCTTCCGCTCGACATGAAAGTTTGAAAGGAAGCCCGGAAGCAATAACCACTTGCTTCCCTCTCACTTAATTAACATCTTCAATTTGCAAATTTTAATTACTTTAACCTTTCTATTACCGAGGAAACTGATTAAATTACCCTAAGGGTTAATTTTTAGTTATCGTATTTCTAGTTTATCTGTTCCCAGCTGTGATTGCGCATATTACTTTTTAACTTACGTTAATTCTTATTCAACGTGAACATCATTATTTTTTGTACTTGTTATTTTTGGCTACTTCAGTTTTCTCACAAAATCTAACGATACTTGCGATAAAAATTTCAATCCTATACCAAGATGTCATTAAGATATGCGCTGTTAAAATTTAAATATATTGTGACAGAGATAGCGTTCAATCGAACTTCAGAAGACATAAAGTTAAAGTTTCGATACAGAGTTTCGCGTTATCACTACGTGTACATTTTTCTGAGGCACTCTGTATTCCGAATTTAGCTGATAGCAATTCCAAAAGTCGAAGACAATGCAAACGTTGCCCGTTATTTCTCGAGGCACACAAATACGCGTCGAAGCGCGAGAACGCGATATGCAATCGAGATCGAGATATCGGAGCATCGTCGATCGCGAAAACGGAAACAAGAGCCGATCGCGGAAATCTCATTCTTTATTCGCCGGCATAATTCACGATGGAATCGTGGGCTGAATGGAACTTCTCGTGTTACGCGAAGCTGCCTTGAAGCCTCCGCATATGCATGTAGCTTCCGTAAATATGAATTCATTTCTCCTCACACCACCGGGTTTCACGTATCTCTCAGGCACTGCCTGTTTCTCCGGCTGCGTCTGGAGGGCCTGACAGCGACTAAGGGTGCGTATGCACGCTCGCACGCACATACGCATGCCTTCGTGCACCCACGCACCCACGTGCTTGCACGTCTGCTGTAATCAGTGCGCGTAGGTTTCCACGGATAACATATACGCGTGTATGTTGGAGAAGATTGCCACGTTCGTATTACGTTAACCATCAGTGACTCTTGGTATACAGGAGCGCTTCCTGAGAACCGGCTTAACCCTTTCGGTGTAGATATTCACGAGGTCTTAGGCGGCACGTATACCGTTCATTATATTCTATTACAGCTCATGAATTCCGTCACGTCAAAATGAGACTGCGATTCTCAGTTTTATTGAATTATATCTGAGATAGAGTGCAGTGCCGTACATAATTGTATGTCATCGTATAAGACTACGATATCGTATTACCGTATTGATTTTGACGTTTCTATAGATATACGTATTTCTAGAGAGATTTATTTTTAAAAATATTTAAATGTTCGAATGCTCTCTCGCTCTCTCTCTCTCTCTCTCTCTTTCTGCTTTCGAACTCATTCGTATCTGTCGAGGGATAACACAGCACTCAGCGGAGATAGATGCAAATTGCTCTCTCGAAGAGAAGGAGTTCAATCCGCTTCTAATGATACAACTAATGCGGATTCACTGTAGATCTCCAGACGGTCGTTTCGACGCGCAATCTCATCGCACGTTCCTCATCTGTAAATGTAGCCACCTCGTTCTGACGTCGCATTACGCGGGTCATCCCGTGTTACGTAATTACAGTAATTACGTACGTTAGCGAGGAACGAGACGTGCCAAGTGCCCGTTGTAAAGATACGTGAGAGGAAAGGAAAGAAAGGAAAAGCAAATGTGGTGTTAAGTGGATAATGAGGTGACGAAGTGACCCCTGCGGAGTTGCGATGTACAGTCCATCAGAGGACAGACACACCTGGGGCGACGACGATGAATGCCGGTTTGGTTAATGACATATGGCACGCTGCTGCATCGCCCGAAGAAACTTTTGAAGGGAACGAACTGCGGGTGAAAAGGATCAAGAGAAGGGAAGTTAGGCACGGGTTTTTTTTTTCCTTTCATTTTCCGACACAACCGACATATGCATGCGCCTGGAAAGGAGAATGCCGGGGACGTGAGAGACAATGAGACTATTTTGTGCGAGATAAAACGGGAACGGGTGGAGACGGAAGGGTGGCCGATTGTATCAGCAGTTACCCCTTACTCTCTTTATCGTGCTGCAACCCGAGTTGCGAGATGCACCGTGTTTGTAATTGGAGTGCATATCGAGTTGTGTAACGGCACGCCATGCGCGCAGGAGGATTCTTTTCAACCGAGGCAAATGAAAACGGCGAAATCCACGATAAAAGAATAGTTGGAATCGTGAGTGCGCCAAGTAATATGCGAAGAAAAATTTTATCATAAAGAAGCATTAAATGTTTATTATAATAACGAGTAAACTCGATAATTTTTTTTAATTATCTCAATCCGCGGCAGATCTCAAAATCTTCATTTTTTTTTCTCAACGAATTATTAATAAGTATCATATTTTTTTCTAATTCTGAATAAAATTTTTAATTTCTAACAGGCAAGAAATTGGTTTAAACCGACTGTTTTAATCAGAAAATCTTACGGCATATTCGCCATAATTGTTAATGGGAAACGTGTAAAGGTGCATTCTGTGTTTAAAGACGAATACTTATGTGATTAACAGAATTCCACACGGAAATCCGGTACACGCATTATATTTTCGGTCAAACATTGCTCGTGGCGATGTTGAACTTGCTTTACAGAGCACGCAAAACCATCGAGTACACTCAACATTTACATCACATCTATCCGCACGTGTACTTGCAACAAACTCTTCACCAAATACACGCCCTTCCACATACAGTGGCTCTAATAACACGCGAGCGAAAACGCTCTATTATTGCGACGAAAATAACCGCGGGAAAATATTTTTCCACCGATGGCAATAATTAACGTCTGGTTTTTCCTTCGGAATTACGCGACCACGACGATACACACGTACACGGGCTTTTTTTAATCTAATTCTTTTTATTTTTTTTTGTAAATGCATTGGATCGGCCGGATTTCATGAAAAGCAGGGATTAAATTCAACCGGAATCACGAGCTCGAACATACGTATGAAGAGAACGGAAGAAAGGCGTCCGGCAAAATTCACTTATCGTCGCGGGAAAGCTAAATGAAAACGGTTGTTTGCAGCGCGGTAAAAGCCTCTGCGAAAGTTGCATCATCTCGTCGCGTTCCCCATATTCAGGGAATGAAACATTCCTATTCGCCGAGTGTGTAGAAAAGGACCGTACTCCAATTTGAAACTCGTGTGTCGCGGAAAATTCGCGCGACGAGGCAAAATATTTTGTAGTAATTCCCAATATTCCGCGAATTGACAATTTTTGTAAAAGAGAGAGACATTAATTGTGTGGTTCTCATATTCCGTGATATTGTGTACTCTTTTTAAATAACATGTATTGCATACCATTTTTAATAACATATGTATATTTTGCATTAAATTTATATCGTATTACATATTAAATCGTGTTTATATTATATTTGAATTCTTATTTTTGTAATAGTATCAAATTTAAAAATCTCAACAAGCAAAAATTTGTTAACATCTTGTGAATTTTGAATATTAAATAAAATTTGATATCGTAGCAATCGTAATAATAAACATTATAAACATCAAGAGTAAAACTTATTGATGTACACTAAATATGTTATTTTTATCTTTATTTTCAAGCCATTTCAATTTTCAATATTTAACAATATATTTATATTATATAAATTTATTATATATTTATTATTAGTTATTTGTTCCCCCTCTGTCGGTTTTTCATCGAATAATTTTATGTTAACAGAATTATTTGATGAAATAATTTTATGTTGTACACATTAATTATAATTTTTCCAAACAATTTTATAAAGTATAAAGAAAATTATTTTGAAAAGCTATATATATTTTATTCAAAGGTATAAAGATTGATATACATTCATTCTATATGCCCAATTATTAGTACTTACAAAGAGAAACAAATAAAAGAAGACGAGATGCTACGATTGCAAATCAATATCAATATTTTCATTAATGTTTCACAGCGATTTTATATTCGCGTGTTTCGCTTTTCTCATTTTAAACCGGAATTAAATCACATTTTATTGGTCGACCGGTCGGAAGGAAATACACCAACATAAGATATAAAGCGAGGATGTGGTCAGATCAAACGGGCAAGCGGTAAAAAAAGCTGCCAATTATATATTCAAATGCGACCGCGTCCCGCTATCGAGCCTGCAGGAAAAAAGGATAAAAATTCAATTAAAAGAGTATCTCCGTTGTCGGAAATGTCGCAAGCACACCGCAGTCGCGGCCGCGCGCAGCATCGATTTTATTATACAGCCGTTCTCAAAATTGATCGGTCAAATTTCATCTTCCGGCTTGATTACAGTTACCATTATCGATACACGCAGCCGCAGCCGTATACTTTTGCAAGATTACATTTAAAATGGAGATCGTGATTCTGCGAGCTTGGCCCAACATTTGTAATAAATAGCCCGTCGATGTGTTGTTGCCTCGAAACGTCGTCCTAGATATCATATTTAAAAAGTCAAGCTTTGAATGTAACAACAATATAGAGAGAAAATAGAAAGAGTCTGCTTGGCATGCTGACTGAATATATTTTAAGAGCGAACTGGAATATAATTTAATAATTTTCAATGTCGCATATGAATTTGTCAAATTTCTCCTTTTCCTGTAGAAATGTTCATTTGACTTTAATTTGTAATTTATATATTATACTATATTTTAATGTATTATGATTGAACGCCTTAAAATCTAATAACAAAAAGATAAGCTTATCAAATTTTTATGCATAATAATAAAACGCATATATTATGTATATTGTATTACATTGTGTTTTATTATATCGAAGCATCAAAACTCTGATAATTTTATCTTTTATCAATGTTTGATATCAGATTACATTATTTTCTACACACACACACACACACACAAATACACGTATATATAGTAAATAATGTAATTTGATACCGAGTTAAAAAAAACAGGAATGAAAGCGTGACCTAAATGCACTGCACATTAGCAGTCGCCCGATGTGGCCCTCATTTTATACTCATTCCAATATGTGCGTTTAATGCGTTCTCCATGTTCGATAAATAAAGCTCAAAAACAGAAAGGGTGGCAACATTTAGCGCTGAATATGTAACGAAAACACGGGTATTAAACTTCAAATACACACATGTTCAATTTTAGGAAGAAACTGTGCCATGGCCATAATATATATTCGAATAGGTAATTATACTCACCCAATGAGATTCGTGAGCGCCAATTATCGCTGCGATTTCGTCCACATCATATCGGCCACCAATTACGGAAGTTCCAAACAGATTCGCGTGCACTCGGCTTTACGTATGATAAAACGCGTAAATTTGCTAGCCACGCGACGATGATCCGGTAAATTTGTCGTTGACGGCGTAAAACAAGGGACGAAATTAATTGATCGTGCATTAATTATAACCAGATGCCATGGTCACTATTCAAAAGGTATTGAACGCCCGCTCTACTGAACATCCGGATCATTAAGCATTTTCAGCAGAATTTCAACGATAATCGTACTATACGCAAAAGAACAAAACGTTTTGAATTCGATTTGTTTGAAAATTAAAATTATACGCAACGCAGAAGATGTATGTATACATTTTTTGAAATCTAAAAAGATTATTTAAAATATTATACAAATTTATTATTCATCTAAACTTATATTATGTGTACATCTTGTATAAATCATTTTTCCTTAAAAAATTTATAAGAAATTTATAAAAAATGTATATACATATATGTATATAATATTAAAGTTTATAGCACATACGTAATATAACGATGTAATAATACGTTAATAATTGAAACAAAATATCGCGAGACGATCGAGGTTTATTAGCATAAGAGGCAAGTTGGCATTGCGTTCCGTTTATGTATTTGTGACGAAAGGAACGATGGAAAAGTTATCGCAAAATATTTCTACAAGTTCTTTTCTACAAGTTTCATTTAAATAAAATAAATATTACAATCAAAGAAAAAGAAAAATCTGATTCAGTTAAGAGGAGGCAAATAAATTTTTTAGCATAAATTTTTATAATTTGTATTAATGTCCTTCGAGGAGTCTGTTAGTATACGACACGTTATTTTAAGTAACAATGGTAATTTGTTATAATAAAATAATAAAAATCAGACGTGTGCAAGGATGAGGTACATTGACTTGTATATGTATAAGAAAAAGTTAGGTCGAGGGTTAGATTAACTGGCTGTATCGCACGTCTGAATTATTTATTTAATTACAATTTAACTTTGAAATGCTTTATAACCGGACCCAATTTAAGCCCTTTAAGATTTGAGAATATTTGTTTATCTTTTGCCGAAGTCAAAATTGAAAATGAATAGTCACATTCAAAAGAGGGAACATTTGTGAACATTGAAAAAAAATATAAATCATATTCATATATTTGTATGTATAGATGCAGTAGAAATTTAAAAGAAAGATAGCATTTGGAGCACCTTCGCTAAATGTGTATCCAATGTGAGTCGCGTATATGTTTTCTCTTTTTTCATACGAAAATATTAAAAATATAGAAAATAAAGTGATCCAATGTTACCTTTATAAGTTTATAATTTTATTGCATAAACATATTAATGCATAAACATTTAAAAAAGCTATTTAACAACTTAAACATTAAATATCTGTATTAACTTCTCCTTCTTAAAACTATGCTTATGGATCTACTCGCAGTTCGAACAAGTAAAAGGCCCTTTATCGTTTTTAATTAATCCTTAATTAATCTTTAATTAATCTTCATGAACATATTCGTGACAAACGTCACACGTATGCATGTGCTCGGACATGGCCCACATTGATATCAGCATACAAAAGTTCTTTTTCTTTAATTATAAACAAAATATTGTAACAAAAAATATAAATTAAACATAGTGTTATAAAGTATGTGTTGAGTAGTAGGAGATTATTGTCGTGCATACGATTCTTCCCGCCAAAAAGGGCCTGACACTTCAAAGATTATTTAGAGTCTTAAATAATGGTTATATATCATCAGGGTCTGTGATCCTTTTGCCGCGTTTGTAGCAAGTTTCTGATCCGCCATCGCTTCTGATTGGTCAAAATCCACCAATCTTAGACGAATAGGAGGAGGATCACATGAAATTTGGAGAAGTCAATCTTTTGAGAAAAGGTAGCAAAGAGGTAGCGAGTCTGTCTTACGAGGTGCCGAAGTCAGTTAAGTCATTCCGATCCTAGTTCGCAAGTATTACCCTCGCGATTCAGGGTTTTCCCTTAGGCATTGTCGCGAGGTTATCGTAAACCAGGGCTTTAGCCTCCAGGCGCGAAAGTGTCCGACCAGGCGACTCAGGGTAGCAACCCCCAGTCAAAATAGTGTTAACAGTAACTAATAGTGATAAGTAACTGAGAAATTGTACGATAAACAGAACATTGTACATAAACAAATAAATATAATAGTTTTTTTCTAATCCAATCACATTGTGATATTAGTATTATCACATTGACGTGAACAGTATGAATATAGAACTATAGTTTTAATAACTATAGTTTTAATAACGTGACCTACGGATTAATAACTACGTTTTCATGATTATAGAAAGCGATTACTTATGGAATATTACATCATGATCACAATGTATTAGTTTTTTCTTGTTTTTACACAAACAAAATGAATAATATGATTTATGAATCGATGCAATCAAATTGTATGGATTGCCCGCTCGAATTACTACTCTATCATTTGTTAAATTAATCGTATAACCATGCATTTAGGCCGCGGCCTATACAATAGATGTCCTTGTTTATTCTATAAATTTAAACAAAGACACCTATCGTATAGGTCATGGACTAAGTGTACGATGTAAACGTAGCCTATATATAAACAGCGAATGGCCCTTAGGGAACGGCGTAAATTGAATCTGGTTATCTATTTAACATTTTTATATTAAAATAAGGTGGAACTAAAATAATTTATATTTGTTTTCCTGTAACAACATTTTGTTATTTAATCATCACGAAATAACTTTGAAAGATACAATTTTTACTAAAAAGTACATATCCGATTTTTATTTCTATTACTTTTTTATTACGTTTTTGTTAATTTAATATAGTTTATCATAGAGAAGCAATTTATACCATGATATGTACTAATTTACCCCACATATTAAGGCAAGTTAACTATAACGCAATACGTTCGTATTGCATTTATTGCAAGGAAACTACAGTATAGAGAACCATTACTGATATGAAAACATAGAGAAAGATCTTTAGCATATGATATTTTAATCATAATAATTAATTGTTTAAAAAAATCTGATGCCGAAATTGTGAAAACTGTGCTAAAAAGTCCTAGTCTCTCCTACTTCACAGATTAGCAAAAGCGAATCTGTTATACATCGAGCATAGTATATGTTTTCTGATGAATTTAATTATTGGTCAAAATTATATATTCAGATCACGTCTTAAGCCAACTTGGCTGTTAAAATATCATGATTAATTGGTACAATTATGTTTGATTAATGATCTTAATTACATTATCTTTCTCAGCCCTCGAACGCGCTCTGCATTTCCGTAGAAATTATTGTCCCATTGTTATTATAATCGACGCTATTATATAGCGGAAGTTATATAGTCTTTTGTTCGACCACAGTATGATTGTCAATGTTTGAACTATTAAACATGTTGATCGTGAAATCTTTATCTTCTGGTAACAGTATCTTTAAAGTATAATCTTTGGCAGGAAATATCATTAATATTTAGAATTTCTACAAAAAGTATAAAACATGTAAAAATATCTTTTTCTATTAATAGTAAATTTGAAATGTGTAATATTTTTTAAAAGACTATCGCCGTTCAGATTCGGCGTTAAACTGTAAGTCTCATATATCAGGGAATATATGGAACCTACAATTTATGGATCCCCCAGGCTGCAAGTTGGACATTAGGCTAACAACTTAATTCCGGAAAAAATCCATTGTTATGAACAAATCATGAGAAGGTTTTGATTCACCGTAAACTGTAATGTCGCGAAAGAAGAAGAAGAATATTTCTTAAGATTTAGAAGATAGAAGATTTTTTTTTAAACCTAAATTATTTTTTATATCTAAAATATTTGAAATAAAAATTATTCAAAGGATCTTAATATGTAATTATAGCAATTTAAAATATTGTCATAATTTTTACACCACCCAAACATTTAAAAAACTATTTGGATAAAAAATTAAAATAAATTTAAAATATTTAGAAAAATTTTTTATTCGAAAAGTAAAAAAAATTTTAAGAATTTTGAGTACGACCGTATGTGTGAATACATCAAATACGATAAAGGAAGCCAAGAACTGTCAAATTGGGATATTTAAAATGATACGTTATATTAAATTAATTCTTATATTAAACTAATTTTATTTCAGATATGATTGAGAGCCGAAAAACTTTTGGTTTCAACAAAATCATTCTGAAACGCTAATAACCCCCCCTAAATTAGAATAGAAAGAAAGAAAGTAAGAAACTTATTGCGAAAAATATTACTGAAGCCTCTCAGAGATCCCAGGTTCGGACCTGAGGTAATATTTTTCCTCAATAAGTTTTTTACTTTCTTTCTTTCTGTTCTAATTTAGAAGGATTATGAGCGTTTCAGAATGAGTGTGTTGAAACCGAAAGTTTTTTGGTTCTCAATCATATCTGAAATAAAATTAATTTAATATAAGAATATATATTATTTGAAACATCCAAATTGGCTTTTCCTTGGCTTTCTTTATCGTATTTGAATAAAAAAAAATGTTTACTGCCATAGTAGCTTTAAAAATAACTTTTGTTGAAAATAAATATTAATGTAACAAATAACAAAATTTAGTTTGTCGCTGTGAAATAAAAAATTTGTTGGCCAATATGTTTCAAAAGAATGTTTCATCTTTTCAAATCGTTTATTAGTGAAACAAGGAAATACGACTTTCATATTTCTGCACGCAGGACGGATATGTGCCGATTTGAAGTGAAAAGAATCACTCTCGGGACACTTCCTTGACTCGCGAGTACAGTCTGGAAAAATATCAGAGATATCTTTTGAGAAGATCCGAGGCTTAGAAGGAAAATCGCGCACGAGTGATCTCGTGAATTCGAGGACGCGATGTTGCCGTCGTCGTCACGAGGATTAAACCTCGTCGTGCGGGAGTGAAATCACCGGGCGCGAATCGAGCCATTAATACAGGGCAGATTAGTCGCGCTCTGCAGCTCGCGTGTATTCCGACCACGTTTTTCCGGTTATATGATCTTGGCCTGACTCTCGACCCGACTTTGTCATTACAGTGACAATGACAGATGCGGAAGCAGTGGCAGGCGGAATTGCTCAGCTACCATGCGACGTGAAACCACCACTCTCGGGGGACAAGCTGCACCTAGTTATTTGGTATAAGGAGGAGGCAGATGCACCGATATACAGGTAAATTTCTTCTTCTTTCATTTCTCTACCTCTCTCCCTTCCGCTCGGTCTTTCTTCTTATGTTGATCGCGTGCAATATCGTTCCTGCTTTTCGAATACAAAATCGCGTACAGTCGCGTGCTCATTATTATTACAACAGCGTTTGACGCTGTGAGTTATTTGCAGATTTCGCATTTTGATATCTAACTTTAGATGAAATTACCATAAGTTTCCCATTTCTAAATACAATATATTTTTTGCTGCATCGGTTAATTTAAAAATTTCTAAAATATCGCACTGGATTTAATCAAATTTTTTTTTATCTACGTAAAGAAATAAAGGAGAAATCAGTTGGATTGATGCATAACGAAAAGTATGATTTATTATCTCGTTGTTTTCTCTGACAAAAGTAATTCAATCTAAAATTTTTACTGTATTTATTTTACTGATATGTTTACTTTTACATACATAAAAACTACGCGACTCACTTTGTCAGTTTTAGTCCTTAAGTCTTAGTTTAATCCTTAATTTTATGTACGCATACAATGTATATATATATGTACAACGCGCTTTATATACTGACTTAAACATCTAACACAATAATTCTCTTGCACATATTTAAACATCGCTATGCAGCACTTACGGTATGTGAAATGATAATGTCACGTATGATATATATATGAAAGACAAATTATAGGAATATGAGATGCACAAGGACACACGTAGAATAGTAATTGAGAATTACAAAATTATATTCCTTTTCATTTATCAGCATGTGAAAGTAATACGTATAAATTAGTATACAATTTTATACGCGCAGTGCTATTCTCTTACAGCATGAGCAAATTTGCACATGTTAACAAATATATAATTAAAAATGGAAATAATAAATATTCTTCTTGAAACTCTCTCTCTCTTCCGACGAAATTAGCTATACATATATTACTCTTAAATTTGTAAATATACATTAATAATGTGGATAATATAATATAAAGATAAAATAATATAGTTTAATGAAATGTTTAAACGATCTTTACCGTTTAATAAAGTTATACGAAATAATTTCATAATAAAACAATTTAGTGCGTGATGCCCGAAGAATACAAATAATATTTTTGGCAAGTTAATTGCAACAGTAATTATTTTGGAATGAAATTTATCAATTTCTTGAGACGGGGCTCTGATTATACGCGGGATATACTCAGTTGAGAAAACGAACTTCTTCCGTTTGTTCCGCGTTGGACTTAATTCGCGTAAATGGAAATGCCTCTCAAACAGAAAGACAGGCATAATTTACATTCCGCGCCGCGAAAGTGACATATCAGAGGACTGCAGGAAAATCGCTCGATGTTCTAGTTAGGACCCTTCGACGTTCATTAAATCAAAGTGAATTGCATCTGAGAGATATGTTAATTGATCGACCATTAATGTAGTCGTCGATCAAATGAACGACGTAAACGATCCTGGCAATATAATTATTGTTAATAATACTGCTGTCGAATTTCTATTTACAGTTAGTCTAATTAGATTTGGTTGCATATTACTCGTACATTACTGATACATGAATCTCAAGCAAAGAAATATTTTTAAGCCAGTGCAGTGCGATGAATTCTATATGTAATTTTTGACTTTGATTTCAACTATACCGTTGCTATTTATTATTATATTTATTTCATATGCAAATAACGCCTTTCCGATTACAGTAATTTAATAATTTTAAATCATTCGATATGCATGCAGAATTTATTTTCATGTTTGTATAAAAATATTTCCGCCGTACAATATTTTTATTAAATTCTGCATATCGGTTCTTCGTAGCGATTTATTATATGAATTTTGACATTCCGTATAATTTTTAAAAAGTCTCAAAAATTCTCTCTTTAAAATGCGTTTTATGATATTCTTTTAATTACAAAAGCATGTTATCATTTTTACACAGCTCTATTTCACGAAAATATTTAAATTAAAATTTATACGGTACATTATTCTTTTATGTTTGCAATGTTTTTTTTTTTAACATTTTTATAAATTTATCTGTAGATTTTTTAAATAAGATTACTATTGAAAAACACATAAGATTAATTTATTACGAATTTGTTAGATAAAATAATTGGTGAAAATATGATAACGCGATGAAAATGAATATCCTATAAACGTTTAATCCACTTTTATCGTGTTGAACCTCTTTTCTAAGAACTGCTGGCGCATTACAGGAGATTGTTTTCATTGAAATGAAAAAACTTTCCTGTTAAGCGTCTTACGTCTGTAATTCGCTGAAGAGTTCTCTCTCGACAGCTCGATATTAGTTTGCTGAGGTACGTCAAAGGAAAAATTAACGTATGCCAATTGTACTCAGGAGATTAATTAATCCGCGACGCCATTACAGTTGCAATTTCGACTGCGATTCCGCCATTGGGGGATTTTAGTGCTACTGCATATATCTCGTAACGAAGCGCAATTGCCGTAGGAAATACGATGACTGTAAATCCTCGTGTTTGAATTTTTCGAGTCGGCTTAACCGTGCGATTAACTTACGCAAAAATTCGCTCGATGGATGCATTGCGACTAGGAAAAGAGAGAGAGAGAGAGAGAGAGAGAGAGAGAGAGAGTGTGAGAGTGAAAGCGAGCAAGCATAACATACGTGCAGAATACTCTTCTCGCGAGCATAGACGGGACATTACTTGACGCATGCGTGTTTTGCTATGACTGACACAATTAATTTGTAAATTACACGGTCCGGAACGTAATCAACCGGTACTGCTAACTTCACTGACGGATTGTCGGCTTATTATATTTACCGGTGGATTTACGCATCGCGTTTGAAGTTTGCGAACCGGATGTGCTCGCGTTTTCGGAGGAAAATTGCGCATGGCTCGTTTGCTCCGTTTCGTTGCTTTAGTTCAGTTATTAACTAAATGGCAGAGTAATGCATTAAGCATGCTAGATAGCCAAAATTATCCCGTTACAGCACGCATGTAACGCAGCTCGATCTTGATAATGTATTCGTTGCTTGGCAACCGATGCGCACAATCGATGCGTCTGCACAAAATCACGCGCATGAGAATTAATACGCGGCGAAGAAGGGCTCGCGATTATTACGTAATTTGGTTAAATTGCTGCGTTTGCTTGTGTAAGGTAATAAATCCGAGAGGGTCGAACGGTGTAATAAATAAATGAATTTAAGTCTACACTCTAAAAAATATTGATGTTAATCAATTGGATTTAACACCCCTGGTGTGGATCTAACATCCATGTGGTGTATATAATTCTCACTGTGTTCGTGCTAATATTAATAGTACACATTAAATTATAGTTCAAATCAAACAATTTGATACGCTTACGGTCTAAAAAATAGCAGTGTGAATTTAATATCATGCGGTACCGATGATTATAAACATCATGGATTGAAGTCCCCATCATGTTAGCGTTATTAATATTAACACTGTAAGCGTATCAAGTCGTTTAAACTACAATTTATGTGTATTCTGGTTGGAATGGAAAAAGAAGCGAAAAAGAGAGAAAGAACGTGAAAAGAGTTAATCTCATTCAAATCGAGACAATTCGGTTTCTCGATCGCAGAGAAAACTTCGGATTAAGGCACGCATTCTTTTATACCACAAGTTGATATCGCAGTTTATGCATAGAAACGAGGCGAAGCCTCGAGGAGAACATCCCATATTTTCCTCGCATGGAGGATCACAACCCAACCCCGTGACACACTTACATTAGTGTACGTCTATCCCCGCACCCTGAATGTTCCCCCTAGGGTGGTCCATATAGCGAATTGGCTGCTGCCCTTTATTTCTCCCTGTCTTTCCTCCGCATCCCAGCATCCCCCTTCCTCTCTCTCTACACCATCTCTTCTCCCACGTTCTCTTTCTTCCATCTCAGTCTCTTTTCCTCTCACGAGTACGTCTCTCCGGGCGACTCTGATATATGAATTGTGGCCCGAGCTTAAAGATATTCCAGAATGAAATTATGGATACGATATTATTTCTTCTGGCACGCACCACGCGCAGAGCGGTGTATCTATTGCGTTATCCCTCTGGCACTTTCGCGGTTTTATTAAGTTAAAAGTCTTTCCCGACTCATGACGAAGTACTCCGTCGCGCCGTGGCAGCCTTGTTTTTTGATACACTCTCCATCCCGATCTTCGTGCCAATTGATTTATCTTCGTCTATTTCTTCGACTTGGCATGAAAACTTGTCATCGTCTCTATGATAAACGAAATAGATATAAAAGCGACTCCAAACGACATGGCCAACGATATGTACGTCAACATTAGCAAGTACACTGCTAAATTTATAATGTCAAATTATACCCAATTAGAGTTATTTTTAATTATTTCTATAGATCGCCACTGTTCCTACCTGATATGTCGTTATTTGATTAAAATAATGAAGTTAAACAATTTAATTTAAGAAAATGTATTAAATTTTACTCAAATTTAGATTGAATGCATTTACTAAGTGCATACGTTAAATAAATGATGTTTACTTTGAAATTAATTTACATTGTGATATACAGGGCGTCATCAAAATCCAGATAAATCGAATAATTTCTTTAAACAAAATGTTTTTAACGAAAAACTAAATATTATAAAAAATCCTTTACATGGCACTTGAGAGGGTTCCTGTAGAGTACAATTATTCGATATATTCCCCATAGCTTCAATGACTACCTCTATTCTCGGTCTGAAGCGTTCGCACGCATTGTAATGTAGCGCTGTCCATACCGACGAATGTTGCCTCAATAGTGGTCCTTAATGACGTCACATTGGGATGCTGAGATTTGTTTGTCCCTTTCAACTACGCCCTATACGTAGTAGTCCAAGGAATTTAAATCTGAGCTGTTGAGAGGCCAGAATTCCTTGGATCAAAACATATCAACGTTGTCTGAGAGACAATTTTGAATCAAATGACTCATATGAGCCGATATACCGTGCTAAAAAATATATAGCCTTCCGGACGCCACAATTTCCATCCACGGTTTCACTGCATCCATCAGAATGCGCAATGATTGCCCTGGGTCATTCGAAATCAGCACTTGAGCCCTTTCAATGATTGCGAGGGCACCTCGCGGTGCGTTCTTTTGAGTGGCTCTTCCTCGTACTTGGCGTATTTGGCGTACTGGAATCTTCGTTGGACTGTTCTAAAGCCGTATATTTTGTCACAACATAAACAATCGATCTCGGGTATCCAAAGAATCGAATTATTTCCGTTGCTGAGCACCCAGCGCGAAGGCCTTCAATGATCGCGGCTCTTCGATTATACTCCGCACTTGGTTTCAACTTCGCCATTTTGAGAATATGACTGTTTACTACAAACATCAGGCTTTCTCGGATGCCAACAACAACCTCTGACACAATATAGCGGAAAATTTCAATTGAAATTTGTCTGGATTTTGATGACGCACCCTGTATATAGAAATTAAAAATGATAAAATGTTATTCAATTTATATCATTTTTTTGGACTACCGTTACTCCTTTTATATCTAACAGTGTGTTACACATGCATACGACGTGCTATGTAATAATTCATATGAATGTAGACTAATATTTAACGAATATGCGGAAAATGTTGCGTATTGGTGTACATTGATCATTTGGAGCTGCCTTATAAGTTATAGCAAAAAAAATTATTAGCTACTGTACCTAAACTACGAAAAATTTGATTAGTATTATTTATTTTAACATTTTTTTTTATTTTTTAAATATTACATTAAAAGCCAAATCTTAAAATTGAGCTTTATTGGATCGATTTCATTCATCTAGAAAAATGTTTCAAGCAACAATCAAGAATTTATTGATGAATTTACAAATGTGAAGAATTTTGATAATTTTATAAGACTTTCTGTAATAGAATGCTCTTACGAAAAGTCGTATCTTGTAACGAGTTTTTATTTCTAAAGTATGATTGTGGTCGACCCCTTCTTGGCAAGTAATTAGGGAAGATTACCGATAATAGTCAAAGCGATGTTGACAAAGGAAATGCAAAAGCGTGACACGTTCTGTACGTGATGTGCATCTCTCATCTGTTTGCAATGTCCTTTGTACTTGCATGTCCAACATACGATTGCTCTATTCGTTGCTATTGAAACATCTACACGAGAGATAAACGCTTGTAAACGATGAATAATAATGTCGTGATTAATTGATAGATTGCAATTGTTATACATTATATCTTAAATTATTAAATAATCCTCATTTATGTTTATTTAATTAAAACGATACCTATATGACATGCGATAAATTTAATGTTCTAAATAGGCAATAAAACTAAAAATATTTGTGGCTGTTTCTAAACACATGTGTTGTAACCGTTTTTGCCACATCTTCCTTTTATTGTGCCGCAATTGGTCTTCGAAATTCGATAAAAACAATTCTTTGAAGTAACAATAATTCCAATAATAACCGAAATGAATTTAACGCTGCTCTAGCTATGTGTTAAATTGAAGATAAAACCGATGATAACGTATACTTCATTAATGAATGTAACCTGTACATATATCTCTTACATATGTCTAATTACGATGCCCGGTGTCCCTTTTGATTAACGTTATTTATCGCTTGACCGTTTAGCAAAAGCCGGATAAGGTGCTCCAGAAAATCGAAGACGCAGAAAATCGTTCGGACAAGCGAAAGCGTTCACACGCTCGGTTGACGATGTAACTCGCCTTGGCGAACCGGCGCGAGTTATATAAAAGTACGAACGTCCTCCAAGGACCGGTTTCAGAAAACTACTCAGCACATATATCGCTCTGTGCGGCTTCTCTTTCTCCGGCTTCGGGATGCACCCGCACCTGAGCAGGTGCAATTTTGCGAGCGAGTCACATTCGTCACACCTTGAATAAAATGAATTCCTTTCATATTTGAGATCCATATTTACATATAATATATACAACATATATATTTTTGTTATGCCAATTCTTCCCAGGATAAAAAATATGTGCAAAAACATTTATAAATATTGTTTTATTTTCTCAGCGAAACGCAATTAATTTCTTAAAATTTCAGTAAAAATTAATCTTTCCAAAGAAAAATAGCTTTAAGTCTTTTTTTAAATACACAATTTAAATTTAACATGTAAAGTATAAACAAATAACAATTTTTATTGTGACACTCATTTTATTATTTGATTTTTACAGATTTTCACTTTTTGTTTTTTGAATTTTGTCGTAATCTTATGCCCATAGCTGTCAGTTTTATTCGTTTTCGTAATGATCATCTAATTATTCAACCATGATGAGAGATTTTAATTGTGCATCTGATTAGTGATTCAACATGTACCTGCAGGGAATGTAGGATTATCTCCCCAGAACTTTTTCTTTTTTTTATTGAAAACGAATCCATATACAACCAAAGCATTTGTAATGCTTAATTAAAATATATTAAAAATCAGAATATTAATAAGACTAGTACAATAATATAAACAGATTATATTTTAATAATATTATTATCATTAAAATAAAAGATCTTAATAACATTAAACGAAAAATATTAAAATATTTATATTATGTAGAAAATATTTTATTCCATTAATATTCAATTAATATTTTGTTAATCATTTAGCTTGTAGGTTCACTTTTTCAGTTGAGTTTTTTGGGGGGATTAGAGAACTAATTAGATATCGCACAAGACTTTTATGCACGTTTACAGTGTGACAACGTTGACTATTTAAAATCCCAAGGAAAATATGACCACTGATATGCAGACAATGTCGACCACAGCACGTTTAAAAGTTCCGCGATAACAGAATGCCATGGCGTACAACTGACGTCATGGTATAATAACGCTGACAGAATTGCAGAAACTGCTGTGAGATGCACCCAGAACTGTACCTTGCATTAGAAGCGTATACGTTCGAGAAGATAAGGAAATTATAGCGGTTAATTATTACCTTGAGTAAGTATATCGCATTCGCTTTAGACCTTCTTGTGTTGCGAATCTAGTTCAGGAGAAAGATTAAAGGAATGAATTAACAGAAATTATTTACTTTTAATTAACATGTTTTAACTGTTTTTTAAAAACTTAATATGTAATATATTTTTGGAATATCAAGTCCTATTTTAACGATAGATGATTTGAGTTTTTTCAAAAAAAGATTAACTATCAGAAGATTATCACATATCGTAACATTTGATACATGAAATATGTTGACATAATTATATCTCAAATTAAAATTCTTAAAAATAAAAACTAAGAGCTATCTTTTAAGTATTATAAATATTAAAATTTAGTTATTCAATTGAACTCTGAAAATTTAGTTCACAACTTACAAGAATTTATTGAAGCTAAAAATTATTGATAATATTTTAATAAAGAAGAAATTCAAAAATGTCTTTAATTAAAATTAGGGATCTAGGGCATCCTGTATGCACATTGTACGAGAAATAATAGTGCTTTATTTGAGGAAAAATTACTGTTAAATATATACGCCGGGATCAAGGTTCGTCGAAAATTTTGCTCAAGCATAATAATGAGTTCTGAAAAGTTACCGAGGAATTTCATTATGGCCCCGATCCGTCGCAAATTTCTTTGGAAAATTTCTTTGTAGCAACGACGCCGCATAAATTCAGTTAGCTTCGTTTCTGTTCGCCTCTCGCCGATAGAAATTCTGCGAGGGCAGCGCGCTGGCGTAAAAGGACCAACATTAGAGGGCAAAGTGCTACGAGAATCCTGCGTGACTCTGTACTTTTCTTTAGTAACTGCGCCACGTCGAGGCATTTTTCTCGATTGACCGTCTCGTGAGAGTTTAATAGGGGCAATATAAAAGTTTCTCTCTATACGTCCGCCTGTCCGAGAAACACGATGACGCGCATTAGTGAGTATTGAAGGAAAAAGAAGGGAAAATAGGAGGCGCGAGAGCTTTTCTTATTTAGCTTTTTATAGGCAAACTTCCAATCATTCTTTAACGCGAAATCATAAATACAGTGTAAATACTGCACGTGAGGCAATCACTGCTGCTGATCATTTTGCATTTCATATCATCTGTATAATATACATGTTATCTTGTCATGATAATTCCAACAAGTTCAATCCAATCATCCATATATATATATATATATATATATATATATATTCTCCACCTTCTCTTAATGATAAAGGCAGTATGTAATGGCGCAGATAAACATCATTACCTAAATTCTAATTTTAAAATATCTCAAAATATTCAAACAAATTACACATTGTTGACTTCAAACGATTTATAATAAAGTATAATATATTTTGAAATAAATGCATCATCTAATAAAAAGTTTTAAATAAATTATATAAAAGGTATATCAGATCACAATTTAAAGGTATATTAGATCGACTTGACTTAGTTCTCTTCAGCTATAAATTAATAATCCCCAAAAAATATACATGTTCCCCAAACGCATAGAAAATGTTATATATTTTAAATTTTATACTATTGTATATACACTGAACGAATAATACGTGGAGGTAATATTCTGTTCAAATTTCATCGTTTTAATTTTGAATTTATTTTCCATACGTTTGAGAAATATGTATGTTTTTTGTTACTAATTTATAGCCGAGGAGGAGAAAGCCAAATCTCGAAACACACTCCATAAATAATATATTTTGAATCAATAAAACTATTCTAAACATCTTAATTGAGCTCGTTCAATTGTGATGACCTGGTACATCTATTTAATTTATTTATTGTGCCTGTTATACAAGCGAAAAATTTTGAATTTTGTACTATAATAAACTTTTAATTTAATTTTTGTTGCAGCTTCGACACGAGAGGGAGGGATAGTCCGGATCAAGGGAATCACTGGCAAGATCACAGCCTAGAAGGACGCGCGTTCTTTAAGCACTCCGAAACTCCAGCGAAACTCACTCTGGAAAAGGTCCGGGAGAGCGACGCAGCTGTTTACAGATGCAGAGTCGACTTCAAGCAGTCGCCGACGCGCAACAGCAAAGTCAATCTAACGGTCATCAGTGAGTTCCTAAACGATATTCCCGCATTGACCTGAATATAAGATGTGCTTGACAATAAAGGGAAGCGAGGCACGTCCCTTTGTAACTTTCTCAGAACCGCGGCGCGGTTTCTTTGAATACGTTGAATTACTCCTTATTTCCACGTGTATTTGACAATTTCGATAACGAGCTATCTAAATAAGCAATCTAAAAACATTTAGAAAATCATGTATCGAAAATCAATGTTCGATAACATATGGAAAGCGTATTCTTGATTTTTTTTCGTAAACAATAGCTGTACATTGCGTACATCAATTTAAACTTTCAGTCTGTGCTTAAAGACTAAAATTGCACAATGACAATAAGACACACAAATTATCATTTTTAAAAGTCGCTGGATAAATTCAGAAATTAAAAAATTCAATATCAAGAAATTTCAAAATTGTGACAGCAAATTTATCAAATAGAAAAACTGAAGTCTTCCCTTTGTACCTTTTATAATCGATTAAATCTATAATTCATCGTTGAAAATTCTTGATAATTGAATTCCGAAGCATGGAATTATGTGACACACCCCGCGGTTATATTGATTAATTTGATATTTGCGCGGTCACCGTGCCGTATCTAATGCAATAGACACCGTTATCATCGAATAGCCAGTATCCAACCACCTCGAACACGTTCTCAAAACAGTGCACCGGCTGCATTTAACTTTTTCTTTGCATTGCGTTGGAGTAACGTTTCCTTTAATGGAAGAACGGTTACGTGACTATGGCTGATAATACCGAGCGGATAGATACCGAGCCCTTTAGTTCTATACCGGTACATTAAAATTTATTTTTTATCTTCGGAAACCTTCCTTAATGGTAAAGGCGGTACGTGATGGCGCAGACTGATACGTCGTCATGCAAATTGATTCACCTTGTGCTTCACGCGAATATTAACGTTAGTGGTATCGCGAATTCTTTTACGCATGAGATTAGTGCTAATTATAATATATATTTACAAGAGTGTAAGTAGAGACTATCGGGAAAGATAGTACGAGTATATGAAAAAAATTCTAATTCTAGACACGAACAATTCATTTCTCAAGTCAATCTTTAAAAGTATAATTTAATATTTGTAAAATATTTATTTTATCGAGTTTTTCTTTCTTTTTTTTTGTAATACAATATAAAATCCTTTTATATTATAAAAAAAAAGAATCATATGACATAGTTTTATCTGAATTTTTTTCTGCAAATGGTACTATTACGAAAATGAGATGAGAGTGAAATTGATAACAATAATTACCGCCATTCTCTCGACTTCATTAACACTTTGCGTGATAACAAGATATTTATACGCCGCGCCGTCCGCATACTTGCAGTTTTTGGGGCTGACGTACATTTATGTTAGAATTTTTCACGATCTTTATTTAATTCAGATTAAAATTGCCATTTTGAATTCAGAGATTTTCGTTTTAGATTTAAATTCAGCAGTTTAAAAATATTCCATAGAACAGTTTTCATGTGTCAATTTTATAACAACTTCACTAAAAGCATTTTTTGTACGTATAACGCACTTTTTTTTAACGTATTAATTACATTTCAAAAAATTTTTTCCTTTAATCCTTTTTTATTTGCATTAAATGGAGATTCGTTTCGCGACATCACCGTAAAGCAGCTGTAGTAGCGTTTCATCTTCTTAGGTGACATTATAGGATTGATACATCGTTGCGTAAATTGATTCGTTCTCCCTCCTCCCCCCCCCCCCTCCAGTCACTGTGTTCGCGTTGTCGCAGACATTCCGAATAAGAAGAAAAATGAAGAGCTTCTTAACGTGAAAATTATTACAGTACCGCCGGAGCAGCTTAGCATATTGGACGAAGACGGAAGGTCTCATATTCCCCATTACATCCTTGGCCCGTACAGCGAAGGAGCATCTCTCAATATCACGTGTGTCGCCGCCGGTGGTAAGTGCATGACACGTCGATGCACTTCCAGTACGTTCACCTTCTATAACGTTCAGGCGTTACGTCGTTGCCTCGACTTACAGTACTTGAGTTACGTAAAATAAATGTGGCTCAATTTCTTTGACACTTCAGACAAATGTGTTATATGTGGTCTCACGTTTTGAATTTCGAACAAGAAATAACGCCTTCGGAGGTAAAACAAAGTATAAATATCGGATGTGGAATGGTGCAGTAAAAATAAAGAGTAAAGTATTTTGATAGTGATAGGAAATTTAATAAATATTTTTTAATTGATTTGACTGTGGAATATCTATAGAATTTTATAAAGTTTTAAAATTAATTTGTAACATTTACCACTTATTTTAATCTGTTGCTAAAGTCTTTTTTTTGTTTTAATAATATTTGTGTGTTTCTTATATATATTTTATTTTTAATTAAATTTTCTTTAATTAAAAAATAATAATTTTGAAATATTTTTTTCAAAAAATTTTTTATTTCGTTTGAATTTATTTTTTGTTTAACAAAACATAATGTACACAAAATTTATTTGTTACTCACAATTGTTATCAAATTAACTTTTTAAAATATTTTTTTTACAATAGAAA